>LR990853.1:10792784-11392784 GCA_905163395.2 Endotricha flammealis
ACAGTCGAGCGCTGCGAATAACACCTATTGATATTTGTTGGAAAACTGTATACCGACCGAGATTTTCTTCATCACTGTTTGTATTGAAGTAAATCTCGTCAGTATACAGGTTATAGAAATAATCTAAGTATATTTTTTATAGGTACCTTATTTATATATGAATTTTAATTGCATATTTAATATTGTATGTATTATTATAAAGTAGAGGATAAGATAGCTCTACAAACAGGAATTTGAATAGTAAATAATATTTTCTTTCTAAACTTATCTTTAGAAAATTGCTTCGTCAATTAAAATATGGTAACAATTGGTAGCAGAAGTCGGAAATACACCTTAGGCGTGACCCTTATCAAGCGAGCGTCCGATTTGGCCGGGATTAACTGGACAAATGGAATGTGTAATTATCTCCACCTAACTAATCGCTTTAACTGGGATACATATACACTGAAAACGCCAAAGGATCCTGGATAATAACCAGTAGAATATACTCACGGATAAAATAATGCTTGCCTCAAAAATTGCACTGCACGATTGTCTTTTTTTTTTCTCCCGTACTCGTAACTAGAGGTTAATGTACCTTGAATTTCTCACATAGGAATTAGTTATAATGTAACAGTTATGATTAAGGTTGCTTTTTGGTTTCGGGGGCTATAGTCCTTGTCTTCGGTAGACGACAGTGTTTTAAGCCAATTCAATGACCGTGAAGACACCGAATTAACCACTGTTTACTTTATATCAATATCGGGTTCCTATCAAAGAGAAAAAGTAGACAATGTTAACAAACTATTTTTTTATGTCATGCGCCAGACAAACAAACTAATGAACTAATGGGTCATCTGCTGAAAACTGATTATAACAGCAACACCGGGAGCGCTACCAGTAAGGAAGATACTTTTTACTTGATACGAAGGGGACCTTTTAATATAATAATATTTTTGAACAATCAAGATGTTCAACTTTGAGTGACTTAGAGCTATTGTGAACGAAGTTACAGACGAACAGGCACAGATTAATGTAAAAAAGGCTGATAAATATTTCAAGTAAGTGCTTAATAATTAATTCGCTAAGCAATTGAAATCCGTCTGAAAACATCTGGTAAATGTCGGCCGTATTTTGCAAGACAAAAGCTTCGTAAATCCGGAAATTACTATTGGAATCCGGAAACGCGCCACCACAATGCATTAGAACGTTAGCAAAGATATTGAGTACTATTTATACTAAATAGCCTGCTCAATAATTTGCAATCTTAAAAAAAAATAGGTAGGTTAGTCTAACCGCGTCATCAAATTATTTTCGAGGTAGAAATACCATGTGTTCAAAACCAAAATAACCAAACCAGAAACAGTGTGCCAATTTTTTACCGAGTTAAATCGAGCTGTTTTTGCATAAAGGAGTAAATAAATTTACATAAAGTAACAAACATACATAACAATGTTTTGCACTACAATAATTAATAAAATAAAAAAAATAAAAAAATATAAAGGGACAATTCATACAGATTGAGCTAGCCCCAAAGTAAGTTCGAAACTTGTGTTATGGGATACTAACTCAACGATATTATATTTTATAACAAATACATATATAGATAAACATCCAAGACCCGAGGCCAATCAGAAAAAGTTCGTTTTTCATCATGACCCGACCGGGGATCGAACCCGGGACCTCCTGGGTGGCGGTCTGGCGTGGTAACCATTACGCCACGGAGGTCGTCAAATAATAATAGGATCTATCCTGTCCATCCTCTACTAGATACCTTGAAATTAGAACATGAAGAGGTCTTAAAATGATTATAATTTTTTGATAAATTAATAAAAATGACAATATAACGCAATGGATAAATAAAAAAACAGCCCTACATTATTATATTTAAAAACAAAACGCGAGTTTCTACGTTAATATTGGATGAAAAAAGCTAAACAAATCGGACGGAGCTCACATCAATGTGTAACTGGAGTTTTTGGAACACAAAAAAGTTATACGGACAACAGAACAAAGTTTACTTTGGGAGTATACCGAAATTTGGAAATTCGGAGCTGACGCTCAAGCCCACTCACAATTAGCTCCGACATGTTTCAATTTCCACTCTCGACTAAATACTAAATCCAGAGTTAATAATCAAGTTGTAATTTGAACGCTTCGAATAGTTTGGATTGCAACAATACTGTAACGTGACAAAAGTTATGAAACTATCGTTATGCCAGATGTGATTGAAATATTTTAAAACTAGAATTTATTTTAATTTTATACTGGGCTAGAAGAAACGATGGAAAGTGGAGTAAGGCAATCACCGAATGGTACCATAGGAACGGAAAACAGATTATAGGGCGTCCGGGAACTGGATGGGTCGATGATGTCAAGCGAATTACTGGGAGAAAATGGATTCAGATGGCTCGGGATAGAGAAGGATGGCGTAGATGAAAGATACGATGATGAGCTGGTGATGATGAATATTATAAAGAGGAATAAAATACATAATATACGTTTCGTTCTCTGTGTTCGATCTGGAACCTTTACCCTGATATTCTGTAAGAGGGTGGTACTTCCCCGGTCGAGCTAGCGAATTTCATAATGCAACAATCCAAATATTTCAGAAAGTGTTTTGAGTAGCACAAGACGTGGGTATTGTAAGCGTGACTATGTATCTAATAACATTGATCGACAATATATTTTTGACACAACTCATAAACTTGTTGAAATTATGACCATGAATGCAATAATAGAGAAAGCTATGTATTTTACTGGCACAAAGCACGCATAGATCTTTCCGTGAGTTTCCGTGAGCGAGACAGCCATACTCTGATAAACTACTAATGCTAATTTATATTCCAATGTTATCTTGAATTAAATGAAGTTTATAAACGTTGTTGTTTCTACATTTAAATATGATAACAATGATATAGGTAGATTTGTTTATGTATTTATTTTTCGATGTGATGAAAGTCAGCGCCTATAAAACATAATACTGTTTTGAATTATAAGCTACATACAACTACGTACACTTGATAAATCGACTTCAGTATAAAAATACAAAAAGCAATTTTGATACTTTAATTAACAAAACATTTAGAAGAGCCTTAATCAAATTGTAACAAGAAATTGTGAAGATATAAACGTAATCTGCGTTAGATAACGATACCTTGTAAAGGTCGCAAGGAAGGGCCTGCCAGGGCCGGATAATCCTCAGGCGGGAGGACCCTCTCACGGGCTTGAAGCCTGGACGCAATTAACTCCCGACATGTTTCAATTTACACTCGCAAATACTCCCGACAACTGCTCCATTGTACGTTATACCGCATTTAGGGTTGCGACATGGTCTAGTTATTTTAGATACTAGGCTAAGAGACGAACCCTAATTATAATAACTGCGTGTCCTGGGAGGTTTTAGACTAGTGCGGCTAAAGAAAGATGACATTACATTACACGTCATAGCTACTCCTAAATATGGCTTTGAGTATGTTCGTGTTCAGAAGGAAAAAAAATAAAACAAGGAATTTTTGGAGTCTCAAGCATTACATGGTCTGTCTAAATTAAGATCCGTGATCGTTATCAGTGATCTTGTTCCATATGATTTGTAGAATTGATACATTGTATAGTTTTACTTTAACATTTAGATGTTAAAGTAGACATTAAGATGTTTAGATGAGGAAAATTTCGATTGTTATTTTAGAGTAACATTCGAAATTTTCCTCTACAATACCAATGTATTCATGACGTATAGAGGTGGTTGGTATAGAGCTTACAAATGTGATGATGACTATTACACATACATGCAAACATTAGTTATCAAATGCCAGCCCTGACCGCAACACGTACACATCACATAATACACTGAACTACATGAAATACTCGTTCCAAATACGATATATGGGTCAGAGCAAATACTTCCAAATTAAACATTAGTTCATAACCTGAACGCAATTGGCTAAAAAGTGTTGTTGCTCTCCGAATAATTATAATGCAGTAACCGGCTATTTTGTTGTGTTATATTTCAAAGCTTCTTTAAATGTTATAAAATTACATATAAAACAAATTTTGCTCACCCCAAACAGACGTACCTTGTCTCGAGGCGATTTTCAAGATCAAAAGTATCCTAAAATCAGTTAATACTTATGTATTAAGCAAATCGAATTTAAAAATTGTTAGAAAGAGTATCAAACAAACATCCTCACTGCATTTCACATTTATAATACTTACTAGCTGTTACCGACAACTTCGCCCGCGTGGTCAAAAGAATATGATACCTAATAGGACAAGACAAAGTGTCCTAAATAATTTACCGTGCCTAAATCCTTGCTATTTTATCGTTTGAAGTCAAAGCCAGGAATCATCGTTTATGCTGTTTCTGACTAGCTTCATAGTACTTCCATCGCATTGGCGTTACTAACAAAATATATTATAATATTAACAAAGACTAAATAACCATTTAAGATTTACCATAACTCATTCAATTTCGCTTACAAAATGAAACATCCAATTTCGCTTAAAAAATAACACGAAAATAAGTAAGGAATATATAGAATTACTTAAGACAGTGAACATTCATAACGCGGATTCCTATCTGGCGAGATAACACGAAATAATCTCCGCAAGAGTAATGCTGTTCGCATTTTATACACTTTCCTTTAACAACAGCTCCCGAGGCACGGAAAATAATAACTCATAAGCAAAAATATTATACCTAAAGTTCAGTTGCAAAAGCACAAAGAATTCTAAAAATGGGGTAAGTGTTTGCCCGTAAGAACAGGTTGGAAATTGCGCTCACAATAGGGCCATTGTTCTATGAACATTTGTCAAAAAATTGTTAGCGTAGTCATTATTTTGTGACTCGAAAATAACTCAATTTATATAATGTATAATTACCCTTAGAGGCTAAGGGAGATGTTTTTATAAACAAAAGTTTAATGAACTCAATTAAGAAGGGACGAATTCGGTGAGCGAAATTATTTTTTAATTTAAATATATGAAACTGGAAAGTCCATAGCGCATAGTTATCCGGGGAGACAGCCGCTGCCGCTCGCTGGAATAACACGACGCAAGGTAATCCACACGAGAGTAACAATGTTTTCACTTTATTTTCACTTATTTTTGCTCATTTCCACGAATGCTCCGGGGGGACAAATGGATACGACTGGGACCTTTGCCTTATTTACCAGTCGGTTTACATAAAAAAAAGCCCTCACATGTTTGCATGACAACTTTTTCAAGCAATGCTCCACAAATGTTCACATAAAACTCAAATATAAGCGTACCTCTACACATTCATTAGTTTTATTTATTTAAAATATTATGTTATGTTTAGTGTTTGCATTGTGAATATTTCGATGTTGGTTTTGCTTAATATATAGCGTCACACCTGTAATCTCCGAGAGCAAAGGCAGAGTATAGTGACGTAATTAAAATAATATTTTACAAAAGTCATACGTTTATATTGAAAAAATATAAAATTTCATCCAAATGATGACAAATTATGTTACTAATTGTGAAATTTACTTTTAAAGAAATAACATGATCTAAGGAAATAACATAATGTTTAGACAAATATTTCATTATTATGTATTTTCACAAAAGTTGGTGATGTTAAAAAGCGTTGTGCGAAGAGTCAAAGGAACTGTACGTACGTGCCCCGTATAACGAACCCGTCGCCTCAAAGGCTGCATAGAAATTTTGTATCACTTACATCACGGAACCCATTTTGGGGCTCCTCAAGATATTCTAACGAACATAAAACTATTCAGATAACGCTACTTTTCATGTCAAAAATCAGAAAAGCGACGAAGGAGACAAAGCCTTCGTAGCTGTTGTATTATATTCCTCTAATCAGGATTCTGTGTCTCAAAATCTATAAGATTGCTTAGTTAGCTATATTTTACTGTAAATAAATTGTGTTTTAGTATTATGTAAAATGGCATTCCTGTTACAAAAACGCCCTTTTTTATGTCATACAGCAGACAAACAAACAAGCGGACCACTTGATGGAAAGGGGTCACCGCCGCCTATGGACATCAGTAACACCAGGGGCGCTACCAATGCGTTGTCCACCAAGGAGGTTGGATGAAAAGAAGAAGGAAGGGAAGAGAAAGGAGGGGGAAAGAGGGGATAGGGAAGGAGTTGTGCTTCCGGATCTCTCACTCACCGAACGAAACGCATTGCTGCTTCACGACGATATTCTGATTTCCCCAGTCGAGCTAGCCCATTTCATTATAATTGCTCTACCACTCCAAAACTTGCGGTATCTCTTTAAATTCATGTCTCTACCTGACGAGAATAGGGGTAGGTTCTTGTAAAATTACTTTCATGAACACCGTGCACCCCCTGTCCGCCTTTTACAGTCATAATACCTACATGTGATGTATCGCTCCAAGTCCGTATTGTGAACACCTTCAAACCATAAAGCATCCAATTTACCGCAAAATATCGTCGTGAGATATTTTCGAGTTTATGTCAACAGGAACTCCAAGCACAACTCTTCAGCTTTACAGCAAAGATAAAAAGAAATATTTTCTGATAACAAGACATATAGATAGTTCTTGGATTAAACAAGAGATCGAAAACAATAAAGAATAATAATGTAGTAATTCTTTGATCTGCGGAAATAATAACATAGAAAGACCTAAGAGGAAAGCTAATAATGAAGCACCTTTTCATTAAAAAATTTGTCTTCATCATGTGAAGCGGTTCCACTACTTCTTGATAGTATAATTTATTATCATTATTTATCTTAATAACTAATTCGGATGTTCAGGAGATGGAGTTTTTTAATAGAAATATATGAATAAATATTAAAATATTAAACATTATTAAATACAAAGGTTCCATTATAAACAAATACTCTGCGTCGGATATCCTACTATATAATAATACCAGCTTCTGCCCGCGGCTTCGCCCGCGTGGCCTAGTAACAATTAGCATATTTTTCTTCAGAAACAAATTCCGGTCTGGCACGGCCCGGGTACGTTGCGGTTCCTTCCGGACCGATCAGGTCTGATCCGTTTTTTTTTTTTTTTTTTTTTTTAATTGAAAAGTTCAGTTCGGGTGTACTAACACCCTCTTCTGAGACACCGGACTGTTGCGGGAGCGTAGGGCTCTCACCGCCAAAAATTTACAGTGTCTGGGGTACTACCTAGGGGCGCCCCAGAGGGGGGCTCGAACCTCGGCCTATGGCGACACTGGGGGAAGGCGAACGGATTGGAGAGAAGCGGCCGGGCACGTGCCGGTACCGCGAAAACCGAGTCCCTACAGGAAGGTGGCGCGACGCGCGGCCCCGCCGGCGGGGCCGATATGACGGACGTGTGTGTCTAGTTTGTGTCGCGGAATCTAATTGTTTATACGCCTCGATGGCGACTGTAATGGAGTCGTCCGGGTCGTTGAGGACGTGCCGCGGACGACGTTTGGACCTGCTGGTGTCAGCCGGAGCGGAATAATCCCCTGCGGCTTTCACCAACGGATTTGGGTGATGATTGAGTGAGTCGAAGTATTTGACAGAGCATTGCTTTAGGTGGTGCGAGATGGTCGGCACACCTAAGTCAATGTGGAGGTTTTTGTTCCTAACGAACCAAAGCCCACCGA
Organism: Endotricha flammealis; assembly: GCA_905163395.2. Taxonomy (NCBI): domain Eukaryota; kingdom Metazoa; phylum Arthropoda; class Insecta; order Lepidoptera; family Pyralidae; genus Endotricha; species Endotricha flammealis. The sequence goes on from LR990853.1 coordinate 10,800,351, forward strand.
TGGCTTTGCGCAAAAACCTATTCTGAATGGTTTGCAGCCTGTGGATATGAGAGGGCGCGGCGTGAGCGAAAACTGGACTTGCGTATGTCATTATCGGCCTAATGCACGTTGTGTAAACTCTCACCTTATTTCTAAGAGAGAGTTTACTGCGCCCATTAAGCAGACAATGTAAGCGGCCTAGCGCGAAAGCAGCGCGGTCGCGGACAATCTTTATATGATGTTCGAAGGTGAGTCCCCTATCGAGTGTGACACCTAAATAACGGACTTTCTTTTCCCAAGGGATCGGTTGTCCGAACATCTTGACTTTAGTGGAGGGATTTGGCGTAGTACCTCTGGAGAAGAGGATAGCGGCGCTTTTATCTGGATTAACTTCTATGCGCCATTTCCTAAACCAGTCGCCAAGGGAGTTGGCGGCGGCTTGGAGGGACTTTACTATGGCGGGTGTACTAGAAGCCGAACAATAGATGGCTGTATCGTCTGCAAAAAGGGCAGTATGAGTCACAAGTGGACTGGGTCTAAATTGAGGGAAGTCGCTTGTGTAAAGCGTGTATAGGAGGGCGGAGAGCACGGATCCTTGTGGTACTCCGGCTCTAATGGTGTGAGGGGGGGATAGTGCCCCATCCACCCTATAGCGGAAAGAGCGATTCGACAAGTAGTCTCGTATGATGAGCACGAGACGGTTTGGCACATTAAGTTTGTAGAGCTTATAGATAAGCCCGTTGTGCCATACTTTGTCGAACGCCTTTGCCACGTCGAAAAAGAGAGCGCCCGTTTTGTGTCTGATCCGTTCCGGTCCGGTCCGGTCCTTATAAGGAACCTTTTTTTTTTTTTTTTTTTTTTTTTTACGTCAGAAAAATGCTTTGTGGCAGCCCCACCGCCCGGGGAGCACGCGGTGGGGACTGTGGAACTTACCACTAAAAAACTGACGGGATGCCTCTTGCCCTGTGTGGCGGGGCCACGGGAAACTGGGATACAACCGCGACCCCGCCAGGGCCGTCCGGCCAGGGTACCAGCCGGACCCGCTCGCCCCCGATACGCTCCGTCAGCAGTACACCGCATCCAGGTGCACTGCCGACACCGAGGACCATCGCTCCCTCAAGACGACGGGCCTTCCCCGGCCCGCCGTCTCGGCTGAGCTATGGTCCCCGTCCACTCGGCGATCGCACCCACTGTGCCGACCGCCAGCCAACGGCCACACCACACTTATTCAGCGTGGCGCGGCCGTCAGCTCCGCTCGTGATTTTTATAGAGGTTGTCTTCCTCGCGGCCCGGGCGGTTAAGCCAAGGCCCCCGGCCCGTGGGTGGAGGACCCACGGGTTACGGTATGCGCCGCACGCCGGCTGGTTAGGCCGGCGCCCACTAGGGCGTCCGCGTCAACCCGCGAGCCGAGCGCAGGGAGTGGACACACCCGTCCGCCTGCAACCCGCACCCGGCGAAACGCAGGGACCGGACCCCGCTCGTCCCCCTCAACCCGCGGCTCGCCGCAACTCGAGCGCAGGGAGGGGACCCAAGTGTCGGGACTTCAGCCGCCGGCAAGGACGCGCCGGCGTTGCCCGGGGTGGACCACGTGGAGGTATCCCGACAACCACCCCGTCCTTATAAGGAACCTACATGCCAAATTTGGAATCTCTAGACCCAGGGGTTTGGGCTGTGCGTTGATATACCCTCGCAACTTCGTTAGAGCATATCTCGCTTTCCCGTGGGAATTTTGAAAAATCCTTTCTTAGTACACTACTAGACGTCGTAAGGAACCTACAGTTCAAATTTGGAATCTCTAGATCCAGCGGTTTGGGCTGTGCGTTGATAGTTAAGTCAGACAGTCAGTCAGGACTTTGAATTTGGTATGATTATCTGGAAATGTTGATAAAATAGTCACATTAGCAAAAAAATTTGTTTTATTTTGCAATATTTTTTGTGTTTTTTATTTTTCTTTAATATGTTGGCTTAATATTTTGGAAAGTCCGAATACATCATCTTGTAGACAATGTTTTTAGCTGTTGAACATTTTTTTTTTATTTCCTCTAAAGTGTAAATCGTCTTTTAAAGATTTTTATTTCAAAACTCTAACTTTTAGAGTTTAAGAGTAATTGCAATTTTAAAACTGTACTACTTATTTTTGACGCCCAGTGTAGTAAATATTACTAGGTATCTCGTAAGCTCCTGTTGCTCACCTCTATCGCAAAAAATAAACCATAAAGGTACGAGCCACCTGGGTTTATGGAATAAGTCCTGAGTCCAACAAACCTTAAACTCTTAGGTGTAATAAAAAATAAGGGTATTTTACAACCTCAAACTTCCCTCTCCAGATTGTTTTATTATTAAATCCTGTTTAGTAATGAAAAGTTACAAGAAACTTTTGAAAATTTCAAAACACAGATTTAAGGAAAAGTAAAACATAATATTTTGCTTGCTATTTCCTTTCGGCTTCACTTGCCTACGTATAGATTTTATACGACCTATGTCAATTTCTGGTCCGTCAGCTCTGTGCAAAAGTAGACAGTAATCCGTCATCCGTTTCGTTTTTTGTGCAAAACTTACGCTTTTTATTTGTTTCCTAATATTTGTGCGTCCTTTTCAACTGGCCATCTTTTTATTTTGAAGGAGACAAAATTGCTGGGTTTTGTTAAAAGAACTAATGTCTATGAACCTCAGCAACACGGAGTGCCATCAATGCGTTGCCAGTCTTGTTTTCCTTATTTGTAGCGACAAATAAGGAAAACAAGAAAAAAAAGTAGTTCTACCTCATTTATCGCACGAAATGCGTTTTTGTCAAGCTAGCTCATTTTAGAAATGCTCTATCACTCCAAAAAATGTTCAAAATCTGGATAGCTAACTGCTTCCCAGATTTAAACGTTACTACCCAGGAGTGATTATAGTTATGTGAATCGGCAACAAAATATGACAGAGAAAACAATCTATGATTCAAACAAATTGGATAATAAATTTGAAAGTAATAAATACAATGATTCTATAAATCTTCATTCACCATTACAACAGACACGCGTCGGTCATTATCGAAGCGAGTCAGCAGCGTTGCTAATTATAACAATTATGAGGGGCGGAAATCCGCGGCCCGTACACAGGTCACGTCCGCCGAAGTACCCGTGGGCCTGTGCCAGTCAGTAAATAATTCAATCACCCGGGCCTGAGGGCGGCCGGCTTAAACGCACAAATATGCAAATTTCCCTTTCTCATCAACAGTGATCACTGAAACTAAAATGCTGTTTGACGTTAATTTATTGAAAAAAAAAAACACCAATATTAAAGGACATAAACCAAACTCGGCTAAATCGGCTTGTCGTGAACAAAAACAAAGAACAAAATATAATTTATATAAAGTTTTCTAATAAAATATAATTAATTATTTTACTCAATGATTATGAAATATGAAAAAAATCTTGCTATTTCTTTTTTCGTCCGTACAATAATAACATGGTATTTAATGTGTCAATAGCTTTAAAATGTGTTTGAGCTCACCGTTAATGAAACTTTGAAACAGATAATTTCAAAATAAAATGAAAAGCAGACAAAACCGAAAATTTGTTTTCAAAATATCAGGGTCATTTGTTGTAAGTATAAAATATTATTTTTTTAACAAGAATACCTTCTACATTATTATACAAGTTGTCTGCGTAGATACATCATTGCATAAAATAAGGACGCCTACTTTGTGCCCACCTGTTGATAAGCCAACAGAACTAATTGTGTGGCAATTAAGCTACAATCTGTTGGCGTCTAGGCAACAACACAGCTGTACTTATACATATACAAATAGGAATACCATAGCTATGAAATTTGTTTAAGTACTTATATAATTAAAAACTTAAAGATGACCCCTAAAAATACAAACGGAGTTAGATGCATCGACAGACGGCCATGACGAAACTTTGTTGTTAGTTTACTACGGAATCCTAAAAAGGCGATGCCTATTAGAATAAAACTGTTTTGGTCGCTAACAATCGCATTATTTTAAAGCAATGAAGAACAACGTTAGACTTCGCAGTGGATAGACAAAGGCTGATGATGATGATAAAGTAAAATATTGAGTATCGAAATTTCACTTCCACGTTACGTTCTGCAAGTATATGAAACCTTTCAAACTTTTATGATATTTTTATGGTGCTCCAAATCCAATATTTTTTAACAATTTATTTATACTACGCGCTACGCCGCAAAGGTCAAAGGGTATGTTACTTGGAAACGAGTATTTTATTACTGGGCTCTAGTGTTGATGTTGGTGCAAATTGTATTATGAATTACCTCCGGAGATAAATTATGGAAGTAAAAACTTCAAAATTGCAAGTAATAAACCTATTATTAGGTATGGCGAGATATCAAAAAGCTATAATATCGTAACGTCTAAAGTTGTTGTAAAATTTTATGTTACGACCCTGTACAGCCTAAACCAAACTTTTGTGACGGCGATACAAAACTTTATGATTATACACAGGTAAGTATGTATGTCTGTACATCTGTGCGAAACTCTGACAGAATAAATTTACGGACCTACTCATACTGGCTTTAAAATAAATAACTAAATGGAAAGTTAGTGTATGTTTAGGTTTGAATTGGGACTAAATACGTTTCCGCGAAATTGTTTGTTTTGTAATAGTAATAATACTCTTGAAAGTTTACTGTTTACTACATTACGTGTGTTATGCAATGTCCATATTTATTTTGTAATTGCTAATCTAAAGGATGATCTTCTTGTAAAATTATATACATTGGACCGAACGCCGTAAAAGACATAAAATCAGTAGGAAAAACAGGAGACTATATCTGTTTTAACACAGTCTAGATCTTTTTTAATATTCAATACCTGGTCCAGTAATAACGTGTTAAAAATCTTAAACCGTTAGATACTCATAAATTAAATGATGTCAGTATAAATTATTTTACTCCTGCTCCTACTTCTCGGACCTTTAAGCTACACTACCGAAAAGTTTGACAAGAGCCTTTACTTCCGGACAATTGCCAAAACAACAAACTTTGGGGACCACCGGACATTAACGGACATTTACCGATGCAATTATTCACGACTACTCCGATGGATAATTCTAAAACTAATTGTATGCTTATATGAAGATTTAAAAGTGCATAATCAGCGTGCCAGGAGGCATCTTGCCAGAACACTGTAGTTATAAATCTTAGGCTTCCATTGAAAGAGCCTTGGGCGAATTATGAACGCGCCATTAGTCTCGCTGAACGTCTTTATTTGTACAGAAGATATTCCACTTCCTATAATTCAGAAATTGTATTCAGCAGATTCTGAAGTTATTCTTTATAGTTAGCGAGATACTTGATCTAATGAATTAAATTATAGTGACTTGTTTAAAAATATCGTCAGCTCGCTTCCATCAATTTTATTATTAATCTTGAAATTATGCACTGGCACTGCACTGTGACTGTGACCGACCATTTAAATAGAATTGGATTTACAAAACCGCATGGCTGCGGCGCTGCACTCTCACTGGTGTCGCGCAACACATTGTAACTAATTTGAAGGAGTCCTTACATGTACTGATACGATAGCTGGAATGAAAATAGATATAAACAAATTCACCTCATCACCAAAAAATTTAACTCGATTAGCGTAGTAAAACTCCCCTCTAAAAGTTACCGAAGTAGATTGCATACCAATTAGGTCACACTGGTCATTATTATAGTGCATTTTCCAAAACGTTAGAATAAACATTAGTTAGGTCTTAAGTTCTGTCACACACTTAAAACTTTTGCATTTAGAATGCTGGCCACAAAAAAGTTTATTGAATTCGAATTGCGAACTTTTCATGAAAATAAAAATGTGTACTTTTTAGAATTTTACTCATTTTTATTTAAATATGGAGTGGACACTTAAAGAAGACCGTGTGGCGGTTATTGCGTCGCATCGTTGCGGTTACACGCCAATTCAGATTTTCGACATACTGAAAAATTTAAGTTTGACCAAAAGATTCGTTTATCGTTCTATCAAACGATACAGTGAAGACTCTAGTGTAGATGACAGGTCAAGAAGTGGTCGCCCGCGCTCTGTTAGGACTCCAGCAGTGATAAAAGCTGTGAAGGCGCGAATTCAAAGAAATCCCATACGTAAGCAGAAACTGTTGGGCCTTCAGATGGGGTTAAGCAGAACCACGGTGAAAAGGGTGTTAAATGAAGACTTAGGGCTTCGGGCATATCGAAGAAAAACAGGACATCGTTTGGACGCTCGTTTAATGGACCTGAGATTGAAGAGATGCCGCACTTTGTTGAAGCGGTACGCGGGAAAAAAGCATCGGGAAATTCTTTTTTCGTATGAAAAAATTTTTACCGTGGAAGAGAGCTACAACAAACAAAATGATAAGATATACGCACACAGCAGTGAAGAAGCGAGAAACCGTATTCCGCGAGTCCAACGAGGTCATTTTCCTTCCTCGCTCATGGTTTGGTTGGGAATTTCTTATTGGGGCTTTACTGAGGTACATTTTTGTGAGAAAGGCGTAAAAACGAATGCAGTTGTGTATTAAAATACAGTCCTCACGAACCTTGTAGAACCTGTTTCTTATACCATGTTCAATAACGAAGACTGGCCTTCCTCTAGTCCAGATTTGAGTCCGTTAGATTACAAGATATGGCAACACTTGAAGGAAAAGGCCTGCATCATCAAAGCCTCATCCTGATTTGGAATCACTCAAGGCATCCTTGATTAAGGCAGCCGCCGATATTGATATGGACCTCGTTCGTGCTGCGATAGATAGATGACTGGCCGCGCAGATTGAAGGCCTGTATTCAATATCGCGGGGGTCATTTTGAATAAACTTTATTACCATAAGAATCTATGTTTTATTAAGTTCATTTTGGTATATAAATGGTAACATATACATATATATAATAAACATGTCTCAATTATTTCATATTAAACATGTGACAGAACTTATGACCTGACTAGGTATATTTGCAGCTTTGGATAAAATGGATCCCATGGGATAAAAAGTAGCCGCTGTCATTCTCGAGACCTTAAGCCATCTGTATAAAAATCGTCTTTAAAGTTTAGTTGGTTTCAGCGTGAAAGAAGAAAAAAAGACACTTTAATATATATAAATTAAATCAGAACTAAAAAATCTTTTCACGGAAGGCTTAAATTACTGACATATGTGATGCTGAATATTTGAAAGGTTTTTGTCACCTGAGTCTGAGGTTTAAAAATTTGATTCTTAAAAAGTTTCAGATAGGATGAACGTCACATTGCAGATAAATTGTCGAAAATCAATATAAAAATCTGTCAATTTATCAGGAACCAAATAAAATTAAAATCAACGTGTGGATTTCAGGCATTTCGCTGACGTTTTCATACACTTCGACAAAGTCATAAAAGCTCATTTTACTTGGCTTTAACACTAGGTATTTGTTACTTTAATACCTTAAGGTTAAGAATATGTATCGTTTGTTATAAGCCTATTTTATAAGACCCATTAACATAGGATACATTTAATAATTATTATGACTTAAAAAAAAGGGTACACTCATACATATTATTTTGATTTACTATTTTAATCGTTAAAATAACCGGTATTCTCATTTTATATTAAGTATAGTGTTGGTGTAATCCATAAAAGCCGCCAAATGTCTACCCGAGGGGCCCGTGTAACAGGTTGTAAGGATATAAAATATTTAATAGCAGACTACAACGAAACAAAAAATGTCGCGGAAGGCCTACGTTTTTGCTGAAATTTATTTCAGTATCAATACGTTGGGTACATATTTTTTTCTATATCTTCTTTACGCTATACTATATCTATCTATATCTATACTAATAGTTGTGTTTTGAAAGAGTGAGAATGATAATTCTGCCTAAAGAGTTAGTAGTACCCACACTCCTAACATAAGATAAATAGAGTCATAAGCTTTGAATGTAGTAATAACAGAAATAATACAAAATCCCTCTCCCTAACAAAATGTTTACATAAAACATTAATAGGTGGGTAAACCTCATCAAAAATTAAGTAATTACAACGAGATTAAATTAAAACAAATACCAAGTAAATTGTGATTTGCCCAAAGCAAACTTTAAAAGTTGACTTTGTATAATTTATCATTTAATTGAAAAGTAATATTCTTCTTTTATCAAATGAACAAAAACATTATCGTAACGCGCAAAATGTAATTTGGAATAATGTTTTGCGTAATGGTTGTGCTCAGCAAAGTAGAGTACGCAGCTGGCACAGTGATAACATAGCAGTAAGTTAACTTTATACAAGCCCACTGAACGATCCTTTCCAAGACAGCTATAGTTTCTGCTCCGGCACGTCAATAAGCTTCATTGCGTTGTAGATCCTGGCTGTAAGGAAACACAGCGGTGGGTATGTGTAGTGGGCTTGTTCCGAAGCCCACTGAACGATACTTGTTATCTGTGTGAATTTATGTGAAACATTTATGTGATGAACATTTATACGTTAGTCGTGAGTCGTGACTCTCTGTGTTTTTTTTTTCATAAATAGGTTTTAAGTTACAATAATTGCGTTGACTGAGACATAATCCAAGTAGATTTAAGACTAATTTACTTTTGGTAAATGGTGCTAAGTAAATTGTGTACAAAAAAATACAGACAGAATCTCTATTAATTGTATTGTACAGATTAATGTGAACAACGATAACCCAAAAGGATATATTCCCTAAATAATAAGTAAGTAGGCTATTATTGCACGCGGTCTGATGACATACTTCACTTATTATACTATGTGACAGTGGGCTTTTTGTCGAGTTTCCCACGCCCCGGCCGCTATTACAACCAAAGCAATCCACAAAAAGATAAATTGAGAGCAAATTTATTACAAGAGAGTGCTCTCAGCACGACAGATATTCCCCAAGAATACGCAGGTATCGGTTTTTTATCGTGTTTTGTTAATTCTTTTCCTCTCGTAATAATAAAATGCTTTTTCACCCGCGCCCTGTCAGAAACTGAAATAAATGCCTGCGGATTTTAATCTTACACCCAAATTTCAAATGATAAAAAAATATTTTCATCGCTCTTTTTGTACCATTAAGGTCAACTATGTTACCCTGTTACTAAAAATAACATTGAAATTAGTTGCTTTTTTCTTAAGAGATTAAGCGTTTAAGTTTTGAAATTGACATTACTTATTTGTAAAGAATTTAATAAATAAAACAATTTTATATCATAATATTTATTTAATAATTAAAGTTATTACTAAATAAATGAATTATAACAATGTTTACGTAGCTAAGCTTTTATAATGTTATTTATTGTATAAATAAGTCTATAAATGGATTTAGACACTATTAAGTTTCTAAGTTACGAATAATAAATCAATTACGTACTTATTTTAACTTTTTTGAAATATTGCGATCGTAGTAACTTAATGTTCATTAAATTAGTGCCAAGTCTTTGAAACTATTGTAACGTTAAATAATGTGAACTTAATGCTACAAACTTTTTAAACAGCTGACGTTAACTGTTTTATTTCTAGTGTTTTTTTTATATTATATTTACATACTGTAAAATTCTCGCAACTTCGTTTGCGTATATCTCGATTTCCCGTGGGAACTTCGTAGGTGGGCAACCAAGATTCATGTAGTCGTGGATGTCCATGTCATAGTGAATGCTTACCATCACGTGACAAGCTAGCACGTTTTGTTCACATCTCTAATTAAAAAAATCCTTACTAATATTATAAATGAGAAAGTGAGTTTGTTTGTTATTCCTTCACGGCTTGACTAAGCAGCCGATCATTTGGAAAATTTGCATACATATTGTTAGGGGTACAGAGGGTATTTTTTATCTCGTGAAAGTATGTCGTTCCAATTATGGGTAAATAATTTTTCTACTATAAAGGGTGCTGTATCGACCAACAGATGGCGCCACAAGTCGCGCACTGTTATGCAATAGGCTACTTTCGCATTAAAGCGTAGCGTTTTTTGTAATTCCTCAAAAGCCCAGAAGTCATCACATAGTAATGTTTAGTTTTTAGGACGCAACCTTTCCTCCATTCAATTTTCGTATCTTCAAGGCGAAGTGTTCCCTTGGGTAAATACAAGTTTACCTAAAACTCGCTTCAGTATCTTTATAAATACACCTATTTGATAGTTAGTAAGAAATATTATGTAATAGGTCGGAGAAAAAGTCTTTTTGTGTGTATAAAAGTCAATAAAAATATCTTCGGTTATACTATTTGTTTCTGGAAGTTACATCAATAAATAGAGGACATTATGAAAAATAAAAAAGGCACTTACCCGGTTTTTTCCTCAATATTTTTAATTATATTATTCCACAGAAAAATCATATTGTACAAAGACTCAAACAATAAATCGGGGAAACTAGAATAAAATCAAACAACGGAGCACATTCTAGAAAATTTAGTGCGCTCACACACGACGTTAGGTGGACATCAATCGCTGGCATCCTAATAACCGTTTAAATAGCAGAAAGATTTATGGAAAATCCCAACAAAGGGCCCCGATCCTCCTCCGATAAATCTACGCACGAAATAATACGATCCCCTGGCGATTTGTTCCCCGGGACAGACACTGTTTTGTCCAATAAAATCTGGGGATTCCGCGCATCAAGTTATTTCGTCATCTAAACCACTAAATATAATGGAATAACGTCTATATTTTACAATTTGTTTTGGCGTTTAGGTTACTTATTTGTCACTTCAGTACATTTATTCTAACTGCAACTGTTTACATGGTTATTTGTTGCATTTTATAGCAGAAAAAATTTTTTTTGTCCTTTCAATTTAAAAAAAACTATATTATCATATGTATTTAAAAGGTTGTTATAACATTTATCTATAGGTAGATCGTAAGAGGATTTCATCGGTCCGATAATAGTAATTGATAGACTATTATATAATATTGAAGCCATACAGTCTGTTCTGTTGTTGATTAATTTGTGGACACGGCTTTAAATTATTCTTTGTTACATATTTTGTATACTGCATTGATATTTTCGGGCGATCTATTTGTATTAACAATATAAATTAAAGTTAAAGTTTAAATTTCAAACCCAAAAACGCTGGTGCTGGTCTCCCAATCAATCGTGACGTCACATGCAAGTAAATAAGTTTGACAGTTCGATAGGTACTATAATAACATATTAACTTCATTCATTCATTTACCAATAAGTACATAAGACGCCGAGCCCACTGCGCGCGGTCTAGCGGGCTCGCGGTTCTGGTTACGAGTTCCGAGTTACGAGTTCTGCGTCCGTCGACTTTGACCGTGTCGCGGTCAGACTGCTTCTGTGACTGTAAGATTCTAAGCCACCATAGGTTACAATGAACGCGGAACGCAGTTATAACCAATTTTGCAAACATGAATTTTTGCAATGATCCTGAAAATATCTAGTAATATATATTTGAAATTGTCCTAGAATTATCGCAAAGATCCGTTTTCTCTAATTATGTTGCGACAGACAAATTATTTTCCATTCAGAGTGAAAAGACTTTATACATCCCAATATCTTTCTGAGTATATTTACGTAGAAAATATTGAGCATTATAATTTAATAGTGATCTCCGTAGGTACCCTTTACAAATGCGCTCCCACTCACAGCCGGGCGACAAAAGAGCTGAGACCACCTTTTTTATCTTTCTCTTTTCGGTTGGACGAGTCCCGTAAGTGAAGGAAATTATTGCCTTCAAGAAAAAACCTCTGGAGTTAGCGGAAGGTCAAAAAAGAGCAAACAAAGACAGAATTTCCAAATTGGGAAAGGTTCTCGAATTATCAAACAGTTGCCTAGTCGCTTCCTACATTAGACAAAGCGATGTCATTTATCTTTCAGGATTTCTCCTTCTTGTAACATTAACTTAAGGATACCTAAATAACTAATTACAAACCAAGATGTGTCCGTCTTTTGAGTTATTGGAAACCAATAACTTTTCTTTGAAATCTGAAATGTTTAGAACATTATTAAATAAAAATATGAAAAAAAAGATGTATACTGTTACAGAAACAAACAACAATAAAGCGTTTAGGTATCTATGCTGCTTGGATAGTTCATCAATATTAACTATAACTAACTTATTCGCGAAGATACCGCGAAGACCATACTGAGTAAGTCGATTGATCAATAACAAGCTGGGATCTACAGTAAAGCCCTCTGTGGTACGACAACACAAATGGGAATAGTGTCACCAGAACTATTAATGGTTATGAACCAAACATAGGGTATGGTTCATAACTATTAATGGTTCTAGTGGTACTAAAAAAACATATTTTGTACCGCTAGAACCATCTAGGGTTCTAGTAACACTATTTTCATTTGTGGTCCCACTAGAACCGTTAATAGTACTACTAATCAATGATTCTAGTGGCACTACTTGCGCCAACGTTTATGCAATTTTTACATACTCTTACGTCCACAAAACTTGAAGAAAGGCTTACCAGAACGTCAGGCTAACTTACTTTCGATACTATTAAAACGAATAATTGCGCCTTTATATCATCAACATTTACCAAATATTTCCAGCATCAAACATTAAAAAGGATATCAACCCGCTCTCGGCGTCATTAAGTGTCGCGCACTAGCGAGTAGGGCAAGTACACGATTGTCGGCAGTTTAGCGGAAAAGCCTCAGTCGTAACTCGCTGGCGGCAGCTCCGCTAACAGAGCGGGTGGCGGGCATTATTAACGGGCCATTAGGGCTCATTCGGGCTCATTCGAACCCCGCTCAGATCTGCCACGGACTATAGACAACTATTCGTGTCGAAACGACCCCAATTGTAAACCCGATAATTGTTTAGGCACTTGGCTTTTGAGAGACGTCACTTGATTATGGTACAAGGCGGAATCGTGGAGGCTTATGTTAATAACCAGGACTAGAACTAAAATAGCCGACATTGTTGTGACATTGCTCACTTTAATTTCTTTGGCCGTATTTGAAAACAAAAGAAGCGATTAGAGTGACAAGCAATAAATTGACCACAATGTTGTTAGGAAATATTTCCAAGACATCGTTGGATCATCATCATCATATCAACCCATAATCATCCCACTGCAGGGATACGGATCTCCCTTCAACTAGACTAGAGTGTACTCTGCCACGCTGCTCCAATGCGGATTGGCAGAGGCTGGTGTTTTCCAGCCGCCCGAAGGCCACCTACTTGGCTGTCGATAACAGCCGAAACCGACGGCTTAACGTGTCCTCCGAAGCACGGAGAAGCTCGAGATAACGAAACCCATCCAAACACTGGCTAAGGTCGTCGTCGTTTGACTTGCGTGTTCATTTTAGAGTGCGACACACAGCGACGTCATCGAGCTCCTCCATCGTTGGATAGCTTCTTCATATCAAAAGAATATAATGTAAAATACACGTAAGCATACAATCTTTTTACGTAACGAGGTTGACGATTGTAAATTTGAGATATTATAAAGCAAAATATCTTTAATTTGCGAACTTTGCCATTTAACCTAATGGAGCTGTTTGAAAGAAAGCCGTTAGTGTATTGTAATCATGTAGATAAAACTGAAACATTAAAGATTTTACGAAATACGAAGCACAGAAACTTGCAAAACTACACACAATCAAATAATTCAGTCTAAACTTTCCACTTGCAACACGAAGAAGGCCTTGTTCTTGCAATTTACAAGATTTCGTAGACTTTGTACACATTCAAGTATTATTTGAGAAAGTTTAATGAAATTAAGTAAGTTGTTTTAGAATACAGTTAACAGTAAAATAATTTCATTGTCACCTTTATGTAGATGTAGAGTTAGCTAGCAATGACAAAAATCTGTTTATATATCTCCTAGGCGTCACATTTATCCTGCGTCTTCTCCTTGATTCGTTGGCCATTGTTGTCGAGCTTTGCCACTTCTAGTTTATTACGTGTTGTCCACTTTCAGACATGTATGCTCAATGAATAATTTTAATCAAAGACAAAAATCATTTGATAAATTTCATGAAATCATTTTTTAATTAAGTTTTTTACCTATGTTATAGCATGGTTATAGCAGACAATAATCAGGAATAGGCAACCACGCATACCAAACAGACAGACGTCAATATGGAAACAACTACAAATGTCTCATACATAATGAATTTCACTAGAAAATCTTTATTGTTTCGTGTGCTTTCATAAGTGTTAATGATTCGCGGACTTCGCTTAACGACTGTGATCAAACAACAACAGTACACACTGAAACACGGAGAAGTTGTCATTGCTTGACTTGGATGTTCATACAGCTTGGACACAAGCAACAACACAATCGGGCTCCTGATGAAACGGAAGAATGATTGAACGGACTTCCCTCCTTAGTAAAAGCTAACTATTATGGTGTAACACGTGCATATTCACGGTAACAGAGGTATTGCGAACTAACTTTTATGCAAATACTAGTGAAATACTGGCGGTAACCACCTGGGCTCTGAAACTACACCACTCCCTGTTCGCTAATTAACGGGCAAAGTTGGCGACAATGCTGCTGCAAGCTACATCTCATTAGAATCTGTGTGGCACACTTACCGAAATAACTATCTTATTTCTAATACTGTTCTATTATTTATGTCCCTTTGTGGTCTTGGCTTTTATGTTCCTACTTATAGGTTGAATTTATATAAAATATACGGATTTTCTATACTTACCAATATTATAATTCTAGAATGCGTTTAATTCAGTAAATAGGGATTGCTGAAAGAAATCAAAAAATCCACACCAGAAATATTTAACTATTTAAACCAATGTTATTATTCACCATCCAAACTGCTATACAAAAATCACGCTTTAGAATCTGCCGTCGGGTGTCAGCAGGGAGATCCCCTTGGGCCGGCCATTTTCAGTCTAGCCATTAATCCCATCATAAAAAACCTGGCTTCAAAATTTAATGTCTGGTATCTAGACGACGGAACCCTTGGAGATAATGCAGAAACCGTCTTTTGTGATCTCTCCGGCGTAATTCGTTCTTTTAAATCAATTGGCTTAGACCTAAATTTTAATAAATGTGAAATTTTTATCTCGGAAAATGTAACCTCCACCCGTCGTTCGGAAATTATTTCAAAATTTAATGCAATTGCACCAAACATCAAAATTCTTTGTGAAGAAAACTTTAATCTCTTGGGGTCCCCCGTATTCGAGAGCGCAATAACTCCACATGTGGATAATTTGACAACAAAATTTAATGATTGTTCAAACCGCCTTTTAGAAATAAATTCTCACTGCGCGCTCTTAATCGGACAACATCGTAAAATGTCATCTTGAGAAAATTTTAAATATTCAACTTACTGAACAGTCATAGATTCAGGCATCCCTACCCATCCGCTACGGAGGTATAGGGATCCGTAAAATTTCTAGTGTAGCGCTACCGGCGTTCTTGTTCTCTATCCACAGCACAGCCACGCTTGTAAACAAAATATTGATGCGAATTCCCGCACCATTCGAGGTGGCGCGCTTAATAGAGGCCAGTGACGCCTGGAAAATGGCCTACCCAACCAAAAACTTACCGGAAACCCCAAATTCACAACGGAGCTGGGATAAGATTTGTTGTGAAGAAATTCAAAATTTGTTACTTTTGAATAACAGCACTGACGCCGACCAAGCACGACTCAGAGCTGTGTCAAGGAGGGAGGCCGGTCACTGGTTGCATGCCTACCCATGTGCCAATGCGATAGGCCTTCGTCTTGGTGCCCAGGTTTGTATTCCACATAGATGTCCTTGTGGCACAATGGTGAACGCATTGGGACACCACGGGCTTTCTTGTACCAGAAGCGCCGGCCGCCTGTCGCATCACGCTTCTATCAACGACATAATCCGTCGGTCACTGTCAACGTGCCTGCCATTCTTGAGCCGAACGGCATGGCACGTGACGATGGTAAGAGGCCAGACGGAATGTCCCTCGTACCGTGGAGTATGGGACGGGCCTTGGTGTGGGACGCGACATGCGTTGACACACTTGCCCCGTCACATCTTCACGGTACGAGTAGGAGTGCGGGAGCGGCGGCGGAGTCCGCCGAGAAATTAAAAGCCACAAAATATCAGCAGCTGACTGGTTCCTACGATGTTAAGGAGGGAAGTCCTTTCAATACTTCCTACTCCGACTATCTTCTTTCTGATTAAATTCGTTGTGAGTTCCAAGACAGCTGTAGTTTATTCCCCGGGACGTCAATAAGCTTCATTGCTTATTGTCTATCTGAGGTCGCCGTTGTTGATCCTGGCTACACAGGAGACACAGTGGTGGGAATGTGTGGTGGGCTTGTCCCGATGGTTCCTACGATTTTGTGGCTTTTGGTGTAGGCCATTAGGCCCGTGGGGTACCAGTGCATTGTCCTTTTTTAGGGACATCGCAAAAAGGCTGCGACAAACCACTGGTGACCCAAAGGCTGGCAGTTACTTCGCTCAACGGATATCTATCGCCGTTCAGCGAGGTAACGCTAGCATTTTGGGCACCCTGCCACAGGGACCATGTCTTTTTAATGCTTAGCTTTAGTTTTTATTGTTAGTTTAGTTTTTAATTTTTATTGTTAGTTTAGTTTTAATTAATTTTATTGAATTTCATGTTATTTAATTATGTATTTTACCAATAAATTCTAGAAGTAACTATGTTACCTTTTACACTTGAAGACATGCAGATAGCTTGAACTCAAGAAAGAAGATAGAATAGGGTTTACCCCTGGAATCCTTGCTCAGGGTTATTGTCATTTTCAAACGAATTCCCATCCGCATAAAACTCATTGCTCATACCAATGACATCGCACGCGCAATTACAGTTTTTACCAAATTAAAACCGACAGATTTGTCAACGTAGTATTCTATCCTAGATTTACCAGTCACCGACAGAACCAACGAACTACAAAGTCAACGACCGGTCGATCTATTTACCTTAGAATAATAATCTAAATAAAAATGATAGCTTAACAGTTTTATCTATTAAATAAAATTCAATTATATACTTCAAAATTGAAACATAATAAATTCATTTCTCGAAAATAAAGTTTCGACATTGCCTTGTGCAATTAATCTCCGAAACTCCTGACATATTTAATGTCTTTTATTTTAAAAGCCTCGGCTTACCAAAATAATCCAAATAATTCACGCAATTATAACTTCGCGCTTTAAATTGTATTGGTGCCTACGTGATATCGATATTTATATTAATTCGTGCAATTTTAAATGCAACTGCTATGGTAAACGTTTTATATAGTACCTACATAGACTACATGACTGTGCAAATAGAATTGATGGAGAAATGGTATGAAAAAAGGAGGGAAGAGAGAGAGACACTTGTGTTTCCCAATCTCTCATCCACCGAACGAAAAACAGACACTTCATGCTAACATCTTTAGAGAGAGCCAATTTATAGTTCTAGTTCTACTAAATGCTAAAATGGAAACGAAATCTCTAAAACATTATACTGATGCGTGCGTGTATATTATCTACATAAACCGGGCTTGGAACCTTCTTTGATCACACAGATGTTAGTGAGATTCATTTTTACCTTCCCTTGTTCAACGAAAAAGGTCGATGTTAGGAATATGCTATGCATTAAGGCATATACACACGTAGTTTCCCAATTTGAAGTTGTACAATAATTTGTTTAAAGCAAAGCCTCTGTGGCATTAGGCAGGCAATCTCAATCACATAACAAGGTAACCCCTAACGGGAACAACCCAATTTAGTTGTGTACAAGTTTATTTGGGTATCTGTCCGTTGGGCATTATAATAAATGGAAGGACAAATTCGCGACCTTTCCGTTATATTGAAAATTTACTAAGTTTGACAAATATGAATTTTAATTAACAACTTGAAGGAGGTTATTAGTGGCGATTGTTAGTAAAGAAAAGTTATAAAATACTTAAATAAATGTAAAATATCAGTAAAATCCTTTTATATCACTTTCTACATTTTCATTACGAAAATGAATTGAATGAGATAAATTAAAATGTGTATTTGTATAGTGTTACTTTTATGCGAACGGAAAAAATATTAGTGTATTTCTCATGTAAGTGTTTTTTTTTTTGTAAATCTTTAGAGAAATAAAGAATTTAACCTTTTAAACCTTTAAATGGAATTTTGTTTCAAATAATAAATACCGGCAGATCATCAACGTAACCCGAATTTTCAAGATTATACATTTACAAGCTTACAAACTCGGCTCATCATTAAGCTTTATTGTTATTTTTCCTGGACTATGCAATATAAACGAGGCTGAAATGAGCATTCCCTTTAATCCGGCTTACGGCTCTATTACCGTCTGAAGAAAACAAGGGATCAGAATTAAAGAAAAGATTAGTAATTCCCCGTCTAGCGACGCGGAGTGAAGTGGCGCAAACGATAAATCTTGGCCGTTTTCTTCCTCGTAGCCACTGCAAAAACTGCCACGCGTAATTAATTACCGCACTTGGACTGGGTCAGCTTTGGAATCCAATCCCTGCTTTTGACTTTTTTGGGATTACGGTAAACTGTAGATGGATAATTGATTCACTGTACTGGCTTCGTCGGTACCTCTATTGAGTGTTCAATGGATTCGGATTGAGGACGACCTCGGTAATGCAATCAATCGGCGCTTTGCGAATGCAATAAGCGCAGAGGAGTCGTACTATACAAGGAACCGTCACAAACGAGTCCAATTGAAACCCATCAACAGTTTGCATGTTGAAACTTTATCATGTTTTGCTGTTTAGAACAATATTTATTATCATTTTTTTAAATACTTCACACAAATCTTTAGATTAAAAGTATGTATGTTTGAATGTATGTTTAACAGAAACATAATATTCACATTAACTAAAGGTGGAACCCGCTACCTCATTCATCACAGCAGCTAAACCAATCGACATTTTGATGTAGGTTCCTGTCAAGAAGAATCTAAACTTTTCTGAATATGTTGATATAAAAAGATAAGAAACAAGTATGTAAAGCAAAAGGATTTAACTCTACTTCATTATAAGAATAGTTTTTTTTTTAAATTACAGCTTGGCAGTCAGCAGCACGAACTAAATACGTAAATGCTTATTGAAATTTGTAGGGTTTCTTTATTTCTTGTACGTAAGTTATGACTTTGTCAATTTTATATTTGCACTCCCAAAGAACCTGCGATCGTGGTATCGAAACCTTTTTAGGGTTCCGTAGTAATAATGAACTCTTATGCTTCCGCCACGTCTGTCTCTTGAACAACTAATACCAATACATCAATAGATTCATGCTTCACTATTATTTAAAGTGGAACGACATAAATATAATAGGGCGTTTTTAAATTGTAGCGTATGTAAACCACGAACCCGAGCTAGATATAAAATATTTTCACAATCTCTTACAAAAGCAATAAGCAAATCGTTTTCGACTATACTCGTAATGTAATGTATTTTCCTTTAAATAAACAGAATATCGCAAAGAGATGTCATCTCTTCATAATATTAGCGGAATACCTTTGTCTCACTGAAGATATATAACGAATAAATACACCGATCGGTTTGAAATCGAGATATTAAATCCTTTGTAAACGTCCGCGTGGGCAATGAAATATAACCGGACCGGGTAAAGGCGACTCTCGTTCACTATGTTACCTTTGTATTTAGATTTTATAGACGCTGTCCCTCAAATATTACACCCACATACTGAAGATATTGATGGAAGCAAAATAAATGATTGCTTAAAAATGGACATACCTTTTTTTTAATCTTTTTTAGGCTGGCAAAGGTATAGTTTATGACATGTAATGAATGCATGGTCGTAATCTTTGTCGTCATTGTTACTATGGTACTACCATTTAGTGATACTGTTAATATTAACTCTTTTTAAGGTTATGTAGTAAAATATAAACATATAATAATATGTAGAATACGTGTAAACACACATAATAAGAAAGATCAAAAAAAATATGAAAACGTGCAAATGTTATAGAATATGTCATGTCACTCGTCTGCAACCAAAAAAATCGGTTGATGAAAATGCCCGGTTTTTTCTATTCCGGTACAGTTGTTATGAGGGTACAGCTGTTCATAGCTTTCATTACCTTTATTATATTATCCCTCAGCTTTGCAAAGTTACATTTTAGTAAAGTTAAAAATTTTCATTTTTATAAGCTTTTATGAGTTGATGAAACCTGACATTCCCCTAACAGAAACTTTTCTAAAGTAATCTTGAAATCCAGTCTAAACTAAGCACCGTCAATATAAAATTTTACACTTACATATAATATTACACTTTATTAAACGAGAAGGGTATATATATAGTCACTAAATCTAAAAACGATCATTCTCTTTGGAAACGAATTGCTCTATTTTGATTTGATTACATAGAAGATATGCGGTTACACTATACAAATGAACACTATTATTCAATGGAAACCTATATTGTTTTGATTAAACTCTATTATTAACTGTGAGAGGGTTTAATCAACCTTGTCACAACATATCCTAGAATTGAAACAATCTATTGTAACCTAATATTAGGAATAAGTTCATACAGAATAAAGCAAAATATCTAGTTTTTTTTTAATTATTTGCGCAAGTGGATATTGATCGTCGCATATAGGTACATTATCAATTACATGAATATTGTTACACAAACAGTGCAACCTGCTCGCATAGTCAGCTAGGCTTAAACCATAAACCCTAGGCTATATACATTGTCGTACTTTATTAGGGTTCTAGCCTGGTGTCAGTGTTTTAGGGTAGACAAATCCATGTGATGTGATTCGTTACCGTTTTCTTGATAAATTTGAGTAAAACTCAGTATATAATAATATAATAATAAACTCTTTAAGGACTAAATGAAAATCATAAATATAATCGACTTTCATATAGGTACTCGACGCTATTCATCCTTTCAACCTCAGTTTACAATATTCTTGACTGAACACTCAGGTTTGTATATCGTAACTAAAACTTGAGTATATTGAATAACTTCAAAGTGTTCGAAACTTTTAACGACGCCACTTAATACCTAAGACCATTCACAGTAACGATGACAATGATTCGCAATGATTAAAGAGAAAAAGTTATAAAAGCTGAGCGTATGCTTGTTTGCCACCAAAATAATAATAAAAAAAGAGCAGGTTTAATAATGTGTCTTTGAAAGTTAGTCTTGCGTAGTTTGAAATTATTTGGTATACAGATAGTTTAGAGACAAAATGTCTGAAGTGGAAAGCACTTTTAATTTGTATAAAAACTAAACACCAGGATGCCATAATTCATGGCTACATACATGTAATTTACCTTTCTGGATGCAATGTGTTATTATTAGTGGGAGAAGTATGTATGTACCCTACTCTAATGGGATGAAAAGTATCCTATGTCTTTCTCCTGGTTCTAAGCTGCCTCCCTATCCATTTTCAGCCAAAACGCTTCAGCCGTTTTGTAAAAAGATGTAACAATAATCGTCTGATTTGCATAGATGCTCCCATCCTAGATGCTTTCTCGTCCGTACTTTCAATATTTATGCGAATCTGAGATATCGTTTCACAGCATGAGTTAGTGAGCATTGTTAAGTATAGGTAAAAAGTCCTTGAACTTTTAACGACGACTACACTTTATTCTTAAAGAATATTACAATACACAATACAAAACACTTTATTGCACCAAAACAAAACATTAATACATGAAACTTAGAAACTAAACAGTACAATAGGCGGTCTTATCGCTAAGCGATTTCTTCCAGACAACCTCAATGAAAATGGACAAAGAAATTTTAAACGGGTTGCGTGGCACAACATAAAGTGAGACTAAACATAATAATAATATTAAATTAAAAAAAAAAATAATTAAATAACAAAAAACAATTCACAAACTAGAACCACAGGGGTGCATCCGCAGCACTCTCACTACCTACTGCGCATGCATCCGTGCAGCCCCCAACCAGCGAAATAATAAAAATAAAAGTCTACTTAAATAATTATACTTACTAAATAATATAATAAATACACTATACATATATTAAATATAAAATAAATATATACATATTACGATAACGGATTACAACATTTAAAGCTAATTAATGCCTACCATCACACTCAAGCAAATACAGATTTTTTACGTCTTTTTTAAAACTAATAACGCTTTGAGCTTGCCGCACAGATAAAGGTAGGGAATTCCACAAATGGACTGCTTGGACAGTGAAAGAATCGCCGTAAAATCGAGTGGAATGTGAGGGAGTTTTCAGACGAAGAGTTAAAGCACTACGCAGCGTAGAACCTTCATGAAAAGTGAAGCGATCTCTGAGATACGAGGGAGTATTGGGATTGAAAAGGATCGTATATAAAAGAGAAACAATATGCAAATTGCGACGAAAACGGATAGGAAGCCAACGGAGCTGGGATCGGAACTGAGAAACGTGGTCGAATTTACGAAGACCGAAAATGAATCTAATGGCAAGGTTTTGAAGGCGCTCCAGTTTATTTAATAGGTCTTGATTGAGATCAGGAAAGGAAGAGTCAGCGTAGTCTAAAATAGGAAGAAGTAAGGATTGAGCCAGCGCAATTTTGGTGTCAGTAGGTAAAAAATTACGAAGCCGCCGAAGAGAACCAGATGCTGCAAACAGTTTTCTACTAACTTCCGCTATATGGGGTACCCAAGACAAAGTTTTATCAATGATAATTCCGAGGTTTTTTACTTGGTCAGAAAGATTAATGTTGACGCCGTCAAACAAGATAGAATTGCGATTAGTGGCAAAAATTTTAGAAATAAAGCGGGGACTGCCGACAAGTATGGCTTGGGTTTTATTCGGATTAACGACCAGACCGTGCAACTTACTCCAATCAGAAATTTTTGCTAGATCACGATTGACTTGGTCGATATTAGCAGATAGGTCATCAAGGTTGGAGTGGCGATATATCTGCAGATCGTCAGCATAAAGGTGGTAGGAAGACTGAAGTTGAAGAGTGATTGAGTTAATAAAAAGGGCAAATAATAACGGGGATAGCACGCCACCCTGAGGTACACCAGCAGACGTGTTACACCACGAAGAGAACTTATCCTCGACACGTAAACACTGCCGGCGCCCAAACAGGTAAGTACGAAACCAGTCAATAACCGTCGGAGATATGTTAAGAGAGCTTAGCACTGACAACAAAATATCATAGTCTACGGTATTAAATGCATTACTAAAGTCTAAAAGTACCATGATAGTAACTTGTGAGCTATCCATAGCAGAACGAATGTCATCAGTAATTTTCACAAGCGCCGTAGTCGTACTGTGACCCTGCCTAAAACCGGACTGGAACGGGTTGAGGACGTTGTTGATTGTGAGAAATTTATTGATTTGGTTCTGAACCAAGCGTTCAAGAACTTTAGAAAGAAAGGGAAGTATAGAGATAGGGCGATAATCGGAAAAAGAGGAAGGAGTTGCTTTTTTAGGGAGAGGTGTTATATAGGCATCTTTCCACGCCGCAGGAAACGTTGTGGAGGATATGGAGTAGTTAAGGATAGCGGTAATAATAGGGAGAAGGATGTCAAGGATAGGCAAGATCATAGCACGACTGATATTATCACTTCCTGTAGCATTCGAAGCTATAGAAATATTGCGAGGTATCTATGAAATATTTTCTGGCATAAGTAATTATAAAACAATAAATTTTAATTTTAAAATGCCCCTGTTACTGTGGTATCTATTAACAATAATAACAATTTATTACAAAGTCGAGTAAGGTATACAGTAAATTGCTGATTAAATTCAAATATTCATAGATGTTTTTATAATTACTTTTTACTTTTTGTACTGATACTATTGAACAACAAATATTAAAATGAATAGGTATTCGACGAACAGTTAAACACAATATGTAATAATTATTTCAAGATTGCATTTAAAAAACATTCATTCATTTTCAACATTCATTCTTTTACGAGATGTATTATGAAAATTTTCATATATTTTTACTTAAAATTCTTCTAAATAATGAAGAATTTGATGAAAGCCCAGTGAAAAAAGTAGGTACTTACTTAAAAATTACAATGAAAACGTTGGTCCATCCATAGGGGAAAATATTAACACCATTTCGTAGTCAATTTCACTATTTTCAAGTCTCTTATTAGCTTCTTCAGTAGCTCTCACCGTTTCTGAGATAGACACGAAAAAAGAAAAACTATGGCCTTTAAACTCGGTTAATAACAACGCACTGAGGTCAAAGAAAACTTTTGATATACGAGTAGAATCTGTAATCAAAGAGTCCAGCTAGTCTATAAATAGGGCAAAGTTTTTCGGCTATGACTAAATTAAAATAATTTACCGAGTAAAAAATTAAACTGATTTTAAAAAAATTCAAAGAATACTTTAAAAAATAAGTTTTTGTTACAAAGATTTTTTTTTATTTTTTATAAAGAGAAAAAGTTGATTACCATAATGAAATCATTGTTCGTTCTATACGTACAAGCCTGATTGTCGGTTAATTCTTCGCGCTCCGCTGAAGGCTGTACAACGCAATAAATTCTTCGCATTCAGACGAAGCACCCATGCGAAAGAGCTCCGATAAAAATAAGATGACGACGCCTTCTCTGACACATTTTTTCCTTAGAAAACAATGCTCTTGGATATCAAGACGTTGATGTCCATTGACTGTTCGTATTCTATACTGAAACAGGTAAAAGAAACCCATTCAATTACTTTTTATGACTGTTTTTCATTGCAAAATTTTTTTTGGTTATTTTGTACAGCAATATCCGATAATGCCTCGGGGGGAAATCTATATTATACAATTTTCCATCAAATTCGGCCACGAAATTAATTTTGGTTTTATAATTTCATAATATTGTGTTTTTGAAGATACTTGAAATAAAATACAACTTTAAAGGACGCTGCCAGGAATATTAAAAAATATTTACTTACGTGATTCAAAATTATAAATTTTGTGACTATATTTTTTTTTAAGGATGGATGTAGGCCTAGCTTTTTTATTTCCAACCAGCTATTTTCTTTATTTACTTGTTTTTGTCCTGAGCTCGACCCATCAACTAATAACGACCTTACCTATAATGTACGAAGTACACGGGTTCGATTTCCGCTCGTGTCGTATATGTCTTGCATCTGAGAATTTTAGGTGTGGTCTCATGTACGGGTTTCATTATCTTGAGACCAGATGGCACTTACGAATTACTAGTTGACCCGCGGTTTCAATCTCCCAATCTTATTGTTTCCGTTCACGAAATGATTGTCGAGATAAATAAAACCGGACAAGTGCGAGTCGGACTCGCCCACCCAGGGTTCCATACGTAGAAATCATTTTTTTTATACCACTAAGGTGGCAAACAAGCTTACGGCCCGCCTGATGGTAAGCAGTCACCATGGACGCTTGCAACTTCGGGAGTATCACTCGCGCATTGCCGACCCTGTAAAAATCTTTTAATGCCCCTTTTGAAGAACCCCTTATTATAGTCTAAAGAAAAGACCTCGGCGGGGATCTCATTCCACAGCTTCAGCACTTCAGCGTTCGCGGGAATCAGAAACTACACTGGGCATCAAAAATAAGTAGTACAGTTTTAAAATTGCAATTACTCTTAAACTATAGAAGTTAGAGTTTTGAAATAAAAATCAATCTTTAAAAGACGATATTATGCATAAAGTTTTAATTAAATCTTTTAACTTTTTTTTATTTCAAAGGTCTAGCTTCTGTAGTTTATGAGATATTGCAATTTTAAAACTGTACTACTTATTTTTGACGCCCAGTGTAGTTTACGCATTTTCAGTTATGAAATGAAATGAAATGAAATCGTTTATTTCAGAAATTAGACCTTCACAGGCACTTTTTCTTGTCATTTACAACTACAACTTGTTTAAATAAAAAAATAAACTACGTTATATACTACCACCATTTCGGACACAAGCAAAATGGCAACCGGTAAAAAGAAATGGCGAAAGAAAACCGGTTACGGCCTTTTTTGTCATTTTGTACTTTTTTGTTAGAACTGGAATTAACAAACTGCACCAAAACGGAATGTGTAACATTACGTTCGTTCGTTAGGGGTACCTTGTGACCCTACACCCAGAAATAGGAGGCTCCGTCGACCTAGCGTAAATTATAAAAATGATTTCAAAAGTGTCACTGTCTTCCGCAATTGAATTCGTTACTACGCAAACTATAAAAGGTAAAGTGCAAATATGTGATTTTTTATTAATTAATGTAACGGACCGTATCAGAAAATCTGCAGATTACCTAATTAATGGACACATTAAAGTATTCTGCATTCTAAACGGTAACATATACAAATAGGCACTTAAGTATATCAATTTGTAGCATTAAATAAATTTTTTTCAAGAACGGTGTGCACAGTTTATAACTTGATAGCTGCTTGATAGTCACCAAATATAATACAATGTGTACGTTGCAAAAGAGAAAAAGGTGCACTTAATATGACATTTACTGTCGTAATTTGACACATCAAACGTCAAGTCTTTGAAAAGTAAAAACAAGCGATTACATTAATTAATACTATGAAAGAGTCCATTCGAAACAACGAGACACGTAGTGCTGTCAAAAAGACATTAAAAGTTAGAATAAGGTTCAAAGTTGGTTAGAATTCAACGAAACGTCAGTTCGTATTTTCGAAATTTCGATTTCATAGAAGCCCCGTTTTGATTTCCTTCAGAACGTTGAAATATACGTTATTGCTAAATAAACCGCTGTATCTTTTTTTTTCGTAAACTTAGAAATTAGATTTTTTCACAATTTCATGGGACCATAGACCGGAGTATACGGTTCAAATTTCAACTTGATACCACCACGCATTCCCGAGAAAAAGGGTCTTGACAGACAGACAGACGGACAACAAAGTGATCTTATAAGGGTTCCGTTTTTCCTTTTGCGGTACGGAACCCTAAAAACTATTCTTAACTGTGTATAACAAATTTAAAGCAAATCCGTCTAGTCGTCACAGAATAAATACCTTTTATAGCTTTCATTGTTTGCCTTCAACGATAACCTATTCTCTCGTTTTTCCAGCTCTGGCATGAAAAATTTATTCAGTTTGACGGAACATGGCATAGGCATAGCTACCCTACTATTCAAAACAGAACGGCACGATCACCATTTTTGAAAAGCTTTGCCGTCAATACATACTCTACAAGAGTTATGAGTTGATAAATAGACCAGTTGCTACAAAGGCGAGTTACAAGTGCACCGATATGATACTAACTCTGTTTGAAATTCTTAATGTATATTTAAATACTCATATTTTGGAATACGATTAAAATTTAAGTTTAACTACAGTTTCTAAAGAAAACTTTTGTGTTCATGAGTTCGTGACTTAAATAAATAAATAAAAATTGCACACATTTCTTCAAACGAGCAATCCATTCACATACAATTTGAATGTTACGTAAATCGCTCTTGCGGAAATCCGATTTGTACAATCCCTTTCCCCAATACTCAATATAAGCGTGCATATGCGTGAAAACAACGTTTCACAACAACACAATAACAAATACAATTACTGGGAAACCAATCAAACATCTCAGACCACTCACAGTATTTTGAATAGCTAAATCGCACTTCAGAAGATCCGATTTACCAATCCTGCCTATAGTGCGTCCATACGCGTGAACACAGTACAACGAAAACAACAAATCGCAACAGCTAGATAGCGCTATTTTTGAAAGGCCAAAGCGCGCTCCAATTTTATTTTCACGCCTGCAACTCGTAGATACGATGAAACTTTCATCGGAGGCTTTCGGTAGACACCGCTGCAAACATAAATTGTGGACGGACGCCGCCGACCGCGCCCGTCTATTTACACCAAATAGTTAAGATATTTAAAATATTGCAGCTTAGTTTTTAGCATTTTATTTCATAATATTTTCCTTGTAAACTAATAAGTATGGACCTAGCCCCTAATTATTATTGTTATTTTTTATCATATTATGTTTTTATTATTGTTTCTAATTAAGTTTGTTAAAATTTTGCGCCACCTACCTGTTATTTTTCAATTTTATTTCTCTACCCTAAGGTCGTCTGGAAGAGATTGCTTTAGCGATAAGACCGCCTGTTGTACTTTACCTACCTGTTTGTACTTTTAATTTGTTGATTTTTTTTTTTGGGTACAATAAAGAATATTGTATTGTATTGTAAGTATAATTTTTAGTTTGGGTTATAACTAAAATAAGAAAAATTCCAAAAATGCAAGGCGATTATAAAATAAATTTAGAACGATTAAAAACCCTGTAATCAGACTGGATTTACAAAGTAACAAAAACGATCTAAGCAGACAAGGTAGGGCCATCCAGGCTATTATATTTACTATATTATGTTCTTTTTTTTACTTTTTGAATAATTAGACAAGAGCATACTTTTCCATACTCTTTCTATTATATTTAATTACAGCAAACCATTTACGGTTATTGGTAGGGGTGCACCAATAATCCTGAATGTTGTTGATAAGTATCCCGGGAAATAACCATAGTCATCAGTTAGTTCTCTCATTCGAGGGTCACATGTTGAGCACGCAACGACCTCATAACTGTTCTGTGGGAGTAATGAATAACGTACACACGCATCAAATAGGTGCTATGTGCTTACTATAGGTTAGAGCGAGATGTAACATGTATTTCTCACGTATTTTTTAGATGGTAATAATAATAACAGAACTTAGGTTTTTCTTTGTGTAGCAACAGTCAAGCAAATGTATGTAAGTCGTATGTAAAGGAATACAATTGTAATAGCAACAAGTAGCTACCATCTGTACAAAGTTATTTTTCTATAGACATCTATTAGACTACGGTCATACATAACCCTCGCATACCGGTTATATCAGAATCTGTATGTATCAATGGGTTTTTCTTTGGGAATTCCCAATTTTTAATTTTCTATTCTTTAGGGAATTTATGAAACTTTCTGAAATACCCTCATAATGCTTATTTACGTTAAATCATTGTCTTTCATCCATCTACGTTCACTGGTCTTGGCTGTCTGCTAAATGTTGATTTAATTCTGTCAGCTAAATATTCTGTAAATTATAATAACCCAGTCTACTAGACTTGGACAGGGTTATTAAGATAACAGAGTGAAATTAGCAAGCGAACTAACTTGTCGACTTAAACTGGTTTTATGTAAATAGCTATAAATTAACTTCCATCGTACAGAAAACTGCAATGATAAATAAATAAGTGCTGTAAATAAGCAGTATAGTTAGCGACCTAAATATGTTGTCGTTTTAGTACCTGTTACTTTTGTACTTACTTTTTTTAATTACCTACTGAAGATTTTTAAGTGAACATGACAATATCTATAAAAATAAACAAGGTACCTACTATCTGTTTCAACTCTGTGGAGTTTTTCCTAATTACCTATGAGATTTTCCCTCGAGATCGAGTCGAGATGAACTTTCCGTAAAAGTGAGAATGCATGACATTGTTCAAAAATGGTATAAAGACGTTTTTAGGGTTCTACGGAACCCTTGAGGTACGCCTCAAAAGGAAAAAACGGAACCCTTATAAGACCACTTTGTTGTCCGTCTGTCTGTCTGTCTGTCTGTCTGTTTGTCAAGACCCTTTTTCATTGGAGCGCATGGACTTGGAGGTATCAAGCTGAAATTCATATCAAATACTCAGGTCTCCTGTCCTTAGGAGCTGTGAAAAAATAAAAAAATACAAATGGCTGTATTTTTTGATTGCGTTGGCTTAGATTTTGCCGCATTTTCGACTCATTTTCGACACTCGCAAGGGAAACAAAACCTACAGGGTTCTTCCCGTAGACTCAGAATCTTGAAATCTCCTACAAGGCAACGTCTTATAGTACAGATGGTACACATAAAGGAAATATTGCGGAAAATCATAAATTTTTGGTTACATCAAATAACGCACTTGGTGGGTTTTTTGAAGAGGTTCCAACAGAGCAGCGCATCAGTAATGCTCCTGGTATTGTAGTATAGAGTAATCTTCTGGCATTATAACCAATACGCCAAAACCAATGAAGGGAGGTCGTAATTCAGAAAGGAACCAATCTCCGTATCAAAACCAGTATCTTATTAGGAAACGAGATACTAAGAAAAAGATTTTAGCCTTATCTTCAATGCTTTATCTCCATTTATGGAAACATGCTAGAAACATTTGGCTCGAATGTTATTTCAAATGGAAACAGACAGGAACTAATTCTGAGCGCGTCTCTCTAATTGAAACGTGTCGCAGGAATAAATATTATACGATGTGAACGCATTTACATCGCGAGATTGTCTTGAGCTTAGCGCCTATTTCGGCTCCTCGGGGCTGACAACTGACTTCGTGTAAGTAATTAACATATATTTATTTTACACTTTATTTTCTAACGTATTTTAGGAAAGATACATACTTTTACAATCACCTGTACAGCCTGTTTTATTTTTTATTCCACAAAATATTTACCTATACTTATTTGTTTCCGAAATGATGGTAGTCTTATTAGCTCTGTAGCTTATTTATTTACTTAATACATAATGTAAAACAAGGCTTACTCTCTGAATTAACAATTTCATTTCGTTGTCAACAACATTTAATTAAGTAATACATAAATAATTTTATGATAATGAAAAACAAATTGAAAGTTGGTTGTTTTAACGTATTTTTTATAACTTGTGCAGAGATTTCCTATAATAAGGTAGCTTTTCAAAATAAAGTACCGGCACATGGAACCTTTAAAGAGGTTAACTATAACTGGACGACGGAGCATCGTAAATCCCAAGTGGTAAATTTCACGTGTGACTTATTCCGTGGCAGATAAAGACTTGAGGAGTGCAGCGGCCGCGTCGCCGACCGTATGTCTTGAACACGTCAACGATAAAAAACCCCAGTCAGGTTATCCGTCTTTTCGATATAAAATGGATCCGTCAGTCCGTTGTCTTCCTTGAAAAGTCACGTAATTTATACATTTTTTTATGATAGCGAGTGCAGATAGGTCAGTGCCGTATTATATACTGTATTAAAAAAATGTTCATGAATACGAAATGGTTATATCATATGTTGCATTTTGGGATTTGGTTTAATGACGACATTTACCACTAAGGAACGTGTAAAAAACACCTAATTTGTGCTATGGTAGTCACTTAGCAATGTACTGTGTTACGCTGTAATTATTCAATTTTATACTGGTAGCTTCGCTTCAAAAAGTTAGAAAATAATTCGAAATCATTTCAAATATCCTGTTGGTAACTGAAATATCACATACCTTTTGGATAGCCTTAAATAATTTTAGACGACGTATTCTCTTAAGTAAGCAATGCCGAGGTAAGATCAATTCACCCGTGAAATTTTGCGGGATATTTGATGGGTCCTGATAAATTTGGAGACGATCATATCTCTCAATTTTATTGACCGTTAGATTCGATATTGGCCAACGATCGACCGGGCCACTGATATTTTTGTTGACGCAACATTATTCATTGATCATTCGCGGACGATTCAATCGTAAAATACTTTTGTCCAATCTAAAATCATAAATTTTTGGTAAGTTACAATGTTTTTGTGCAATAACATCATTCAAAATGCACCCCTTCCAAATACAATAACATAATATCTAAGTATAATAGAGTTCGCCTGTGACCATGGCCAGGTATGATCGCGTTAATTCCCGGTTTATTATTAACTAGCTGTTACCCGCGGCTCCGCTCGCGTGGTCAAGGGAAAATGTCAATTATTTTTCTTTATATTCGTCAAGTATAAGCTGAATTTCAGGGAAGCTCTGGATATTTTAACAAGAACTAAAATTAATAGAGACAGTCATTATTATTGTTATTATTTATTTATTCATTTACAAATAAAATTTATGTTTGAAATCAAATTAATTATTGATTTTTATGTATTCAACAGAAATATATTTATTTCAATAGTCTCTTCCTGCGAGCAGTTTGAATTCTCGGTACCGGTCTAGTCAAATACAACGAAATTATCTTTTCTGTTTCTACGTAGAGTAAAATAGAAAAGACATTTCAATTAACGCAGATTGAAGAGGTTATATGTATTTTATAACTCTCTAAAAAAGTTTTGTTTATTTCTTTACGATATTAGCTCAAACAAATTTTCATGAAACTAAATATTCAGTGAATTCAATTTATAAAGTAATATTAAGACTAAATCTAATGTTAAACCCAAACTACGAAAATTACAAAATATCTTATTCAAAATTTCTTTGAGATCCATTAAAACTGGTTTTGAAATTACATCTCTCAATGAAATTGGTTCTTTGATACTTTTTACTTCGCTGTTATATACCTAAGTTTGGTTAGATCTTATCCTAAAATATTCTACGATGTGATATAAAATCTGGCTGTAAACAGCTCAGAGATCGCATGCATGCTGAGTGCACAGACCGTGTGTCGCATATAAACAGTATGCGTCTGGCATTCATAATCAACATTCATTCTGGCTACCTAATTTTTCGTCTCTAGGAATGACAAAATACGCAATGAGTTACTAATATTAACTGTATGTAGGTCATCTGTAGGTAATAGTAACAATTTTATTTCCGACATAGCAAGGAATATCCTTTCCCTATTTTAATAATTCTCTCTGATTAAGCCTCTGCTATATAGTCGCTATAAATACGTACCCGGCAGTTGTCCCTTCAACGTGTCTTTAGTCTTCCATACAGACGTTTAATAGTCTGTCGGTGAGTTGGACAGTTCTTGCCGTTTCCTTTGTTCTCAGTCGTTACATTAAATTTCATCTTATAACGGCACTTTTGTCCCGTTCTAATTCATCCCTATAATCTTCTGTCTCTCTCTTCTCATTATATACTTACTGATAACGCATCACATACTCTTTAATAACTGTACAGTGACTCCTACAGACGCTCGTAAATACATCCACCTAATGTTAGCTTATCTTGCCAGTACTTGTTCCGGTTCATTGCGCTTGCCTATATTAATGTATGGACCAATTGTGCCAATAGCCTCAATTCTCAGTTTTAGTTTCAGGTAGATAGTGTGCAAGTGTATTTTCAATTTATTTAAAGAAAACTATTTCAACAATTAGTGGACTCTTGTCGTCGATCCTATTATGGTACATTTCTATATCTTTTTCTCTGACTTAAATGAGTTTTTGGAATTTAATTTTATTGCAAATGTATTTAGTATTTTGTTGTTATATATATATTTTTTGTAATAAGTAATTCTGATCTGTGTCATTGTATGCCCGGCATGAGTGGAACTGATGTACTTAACTCCATTATACTAACCAACGTGACGCAGCGTACATCGTGACTTTATATGTGCAGCCGATGGCGTTTATAGGAAATGCCTTTTAATGTAGCTAAAATTTGATATTCATAGTGAAAATAAAATTACATGAGCAAGCATCTCCTCCTTAATTATGTTTGAATGGCTCACTGAATCGGTCTTTACGGCACAATTTTTTCAGTTTATTCGAAGCAAGTTTCGACAGTCTAAGTTAGATTTTCACCCTACGACATATTTTGAAATATGACGTGCGTTCTGTTCACAAAAAGGTAAAGCAATTTCCCGCTTGTCTAAGTTTCGACCGACTCATTTTCGGTCGCGCGCGCAAAATGAGTCGCATTATGCTCCTCACGTCAAAGGGGGCGAAAGGGGAGCACATCGAAGTAAATGAACGTATTGTTTTTATTGGTCTAAACTCTAGACTACATTCAAGAGTCAATGAAAAATTAATTTAAACTTCATCTAAATTGGTAAATAAATCTTGCTATATTAGCAACAAAGTACTGTGTCTGTAACTGTCACAGATTACTAAATAGTTACTACTATTGTTGCATTTAGTCAAAATAACTCAATAGATCATTAGTCTTAATTTGGAACTTCAAATATGCTTTAGGATACCCTATTTTATCGCGTAATAGTTATGTAAAGTTAATCCAAAAACATTCCCTATGAGACGAAGTTAACTACGACACTGTCCCGGTTTGACCGCGTCTGCACGCTGAGATAACACCCAGTATTGTGGCGACAAGGTAACGGTGATTATTTTAATCGCGTTATTAACCACCAACATCTATCGATACCTCATTCAAAGGCGGGAAATTATCCATCCACAAATGCGTACATTTTTACAGCAAAATAATCCCGCTTATGTTAAATTTATAAACTATCTAAATAGATACGAAATTTCACATTTTTGCGTTAGTATCGGCACAGAATTCATAATAGTACTAACGTACAGAATGGCCACTCCCCGCCCCGCACCAAAACGGGCGACCCCTCCCCTCCCGCAGCATTCTATAAACACAACGAGTGGGGTACTTGAAAGGCACGGAGGCACGGTGGTCACGCGTTGCACGCACACACATGCGCGCAATGTGTGCAGACGTTCTTCTGTTCATGTAATAGTACTAGGTGATTATAACGAGACGTTTGTATGGAGTGTCCGCGGTGTGGTATCGAAACGGTGTGGTGTGGTAGCCCATCACACATTCCCACCGCTGTGTCTCCTGTGTAGCCAGGATCAACAACGGCGACCTCAGATTTACAATAAGCAATGAAGCTTATTGACGACCCGGGGAGAAACTACAACTTAATGCGTTAGTAACCCAATCCATCATTTATTTTGACCTAGACCTAGGTTACAAGCCACCTAAACTTATTTCGAAAATCTAATTGATCACTAAAGTCCACCACCCGAAAAACCCGAAAAAAAGCCATCAATTTTCAAATCTCTTTCGCAAAAATTCAAACTAAACGCAAAGACGAAAAACCGCTGCAGTAATTGCGTCATCCAGGTAAGGCTTATGGCACGAAATAACCGAAAAAATCTTTACGGGCAATTTTTCAGTGCAGCAGTTAACGAATGCCATAAAATTTTCATAGGCGACTCCCATGAAACATAAATTGTGGGCGTGTTAATACGTTGAGGGCAACATCCAAAAACCTGCCGTATTCACATAGAGATGGTTCTGTATGACAATGTTTGTTTTAGTGTGACAAAACTATAAACAATAACAAACATTTTGTCATTTGTTAGCGATAATGTCACTTATTGTACAATTTTAATATTATGACTGGCTTTCGGAATGTAATTTTTATGATGTGTACCTAAGTAATAAAGAGTATTGTATTAAATCCTATTGCGTCACAGTGTCCGAAAAATAGAGAAATTTGACAGTTTCTATTCTGACTAAAATAAGTCGTTTTAAAATAACATCCCGTCCGATTAATTAGGTAATATTTATGTGCCGTAATAAAATATTCGTGGCTTACAACACTTAGGACCGGTTTCATCACTTCCTGATAAAATTTCTAACAGGCTATATTTAAAATAAGAAACGTCAAAACAACACAAGAACTGTCAAATTGTAACAAACTGCAAACTTCATTTGACGAAGAAGCTATTTGGGACTGGCGGAACTGGCCCTTATCCTCATCTCTTAAAACATGAACGGAAAAAGGTACATTTTGTTAGATTTATTTCGAAAATGGAAGCACATACTAGTCGCCAACACGGCTGAGTCGCGCAGGCGTAAAACGAAGTTAAAAACTCATACACTTATTCCTCAGTGCATAACGACAATCGATTTATCAATTCGATATCGACGACCTCCGTGGCGTAATGGTTACCACGCCAGACCGCCACCCAGGAGGTCCCGGGTTCGATCCCCGGTCGGGTCATGATGAAAAACGAACTTTTTCTGATTGGCCTCGGGTCTTGGATGTTTATCTATAAATGTATTTGTTATAAAATATAATATCGTTGAGTTAGTATCCCATAACACAAGTTTCGAAC
Source organism: Endotricha flammealis (assembly GCA_905163395.2). NCBI lineage: Eukaryota > Metazoa > Arthropoda > Insecta > Lepidoptera > Pyralidae > Endotricha > Endotricha flammealis. The sequence goes on from LR990853.1 coordinate 10,835,927, forward strand.
TTACTTTGGGGCTGGCTCAATCTGTGTGAATTGTCCCTATATATTTATTTATTTATTTATTTAATTGTTTTATAAATCGAGAGTGCAAATTTTGGCGATAGTTATATTTATTATAAAATTACTAAACAAGATTTTTAATATTTCTCGTCACAATTAATCCGTTATGTCTTGTATTTGATTAAAAACATTGTGTAAAATAAACAAGGTAACTTTCACGTTAATCAAACTAGAACTCTAATATTCATTCCCACGAAACAAACAAACTTTTAATTAAAACGTTAATAACCTTTGTGTATTAAATTAATAAAATTATGTATTGGAAACACTTGGTTTACTATGTAAGTACGCAATCTAAATAAAAAAGTTATTAATACATAGATTCTATGGGAATTCCAGGAGGACTTGTTACATTCCCATAGAATTTCCCTGTTTTATGTGATATTCAACAAAGTTTCTTAAAATTATAGTAAGTATGTGTAATGAAGAAATTGACATGATTTTTTCATTGGATAGTTAAAGTTTTGGATAGGATTCATTTTTATAACGATTTTTATTCAACGATTGTATTCATTTTCGCAACATGAGTTAATCGAATGTCTATGGTAATGTAAGTTTTATAATATCTATGCCTATGCTGACAGTCGCAGATTATAGGTTCAGATCCGTATATTTCTTACACTCGCAGTTAGTTGTTTGCAATAAAATCATCCAAGATTTCTTGCGAGTCCCACGAGAATTTGCAGGTGTAAGCGGCCTAGAACCTTTGGAAGAGTGGATGTGTAGGTCCTACCTTTGGAAGAATTAGAACAATATCGAGTACTCATTTGCATTCTGTAGCAATACAAAGAACATTATTCTTCCACACAAATATTTCCATTGTGCAAGGAATCAAACAACCATTGAAATATGAGCCAGCTCTATCCTCAAAGTTTATTTTGGTAATCTCCTTCAAGCTCATTTTATATTGGTCGATCAACCGAGGCTAATCTTTATTGATATTAAAATCTCGATCGAGAAAGTAAATGAAGTGTACGAAAAGTTTTTCATAAAATGTTTCGTCGTACCGGGTAAGACACAACAAAAGCCAATGGGTCCGAAGTTCGTTGTGAACATGGGAATGGTAATCCTGCCTATCAGTGAAACATCAGGAAATCGTTTTTATTTTTTAATTTGACACTTTTTTTTATTTTTAAAGGTTTTTTTGTAATGGGGTGAAAGGAATAAAGTTTACCCAAGGTAAAGAACGCGTTTATTTTTTTATTGTACAAAAGACAAACGAGCTGATGGGTCACCTGATAATGGTAAACAATCATCCCCGTCCATAGACACCTGCAATTCTGAGAAAGCTACTGGTGCTATGCTCTATGTTATGTAAAATTTTATCTCCTCTTTGTCAAAATGCAGCCGTAGCACGTTAGTCGTTAATAAAAATGTCCAAAGGGTCGTTTTTGTGATAAAACTGGTCCAGAGGCTAACACGAGATTTTTACAAAGAATATTTTTGAAAAAAACCTTCGCCAAAGCTTTGTTGCTTTGTTAAAAAACGTACCTAAGTCATAGATTTGTATTTTGGTATATCATTGCAAGCAGTAAAAATCACATTAACCGGACAAATAGCGATAAAGCACGTAATTTAGATAGGGGAATGGATACAAATGCAAATAAATCTCCCGCTCGCAATAAATAACATGACCATGGAGAGACAGCCGCGTTACGGGAACGCCCAATTTTTCTGGTCAAGAGCATTTGATTCTAGATACGAGTGTTTTTTTGATCTAAATTACTTTGCTTCGTTTTTGATCTAAATTGCGCCGAGATCAATGGAACGCGGAACCCATTCGTGGATGACAGGAGGTGTCTGACAGGTGTGTGACGCCGAAAGTTACGCATCACATTGAATTTATTTATTGCTTACACAATATATATCTAAATGTTAACGGAATATATGCAGTAAAGTTGCAGGACAAAGCAAGATTATAATAATTATATATCAACCAGCCTTCGCCTTAAGCTAATTGAATAACTAGCGGACACTGCAGCCGGCCACCATCGTGCCTCTAAATCCCGAGACACATAAAAGCAAAGCGAGTAGCTGGCGCTAACAGAAGTACAATCTAGCACCCGCAAGCAAAGGCAAACCTATATTTAGACCGTTTTAATGACTACCTGTACCTAGTGTTTTTCTACCTTTTTCATGAACGGACATCGAAATTTTTCGTTAGTCTGAGCGCTTTTGGGGAGGCCTATTCCCAGCTGTAAACTTCTTGTGGCTGAGATGATGAGCGCTGCCAACGCTGATTGGTGCACGTGAACTTATGTTGCGGTCTGCGGAGATAGATAAGTGTGAATTTGCAATGTCACGTTTCAGTCAACCCTTCGAGGCGCTTCGACTCTACGCTTGTATGAATTGTCCCTTACTTTTAGGGTCGATGCATATCTGACGGAAGATCCGTCTCGTATCCTCTGTTGTATAACGCCAGAACAGAAAAATTCATAATTAAACATTCGACCTTTCACACTCAACCGATGATGAGTTAAATTTGATTCTTTTTTTTTACTTAATGAAATCACAAGCCTGTTCAAGTAAAGCATGTAATTCAAAAGCAAATCATAAAATACAGGGAAGAACTCACGTGTCACATTATTATAAGAGACGTCGTCACCGCGTCTCTGAGAAGCGACGCTGACGTCGCGTCGCTTTGATGTATGTCGGCCCCTACGGACTCCATCGCGCAGTGAACCGGGCGCATCCAATTTTGCGTGTACATTATCTCTGTTGTTGCAGCCATTCCGACGGCAATGGCGTCGTCTTCTATTCCCAAATGTCCCAACGACCGCTCGCTGCAAATACCACCATTGTTTGACTTTCCAACTAAGTTAAATTAAGTGCGGCTGTGAGCGTTTTAAATGTTTGTAGGGTTTAATTAATACAAACTACGTGCAGATGGTCTTAAGAACTATAATAGATACTTACTTGTAATTAAATAGTTATAATCACGAGGTTAAAATTACGTACGAAATACTTTAAGGTGGTACGAAGTTTTTGCATTTTAGGTTTCCATACCTCAAAATAAAAAACCCAACGATTATATTGTCGTCTGTTTTTAGGGTTCCGTAGTAAACAATATTATTAGTAGTTTCGCCATCTGCGTATGATCACGATCTAGCTCCCAGCTGTAATTTGGCAAGTTTGATAACAAAGTGGTAGAAAAAATCTTGAAAAAAAATGATTTTTTAGGTGCTGTCCTTAGATATATGTAGTAGTAGGGAACGTATTTTCATATCAAGCCCATTCCATGGTGTGGTGTCTTTGGATAGCTCTTTATAAAATCGTTGGGGGCGTGGGAAGGTAATTTTACGATTACGGTACATTCTTTTGTGAATTATTTACATTTAATGTGTTATATTGTTCGTAATTTAAACACAGAATAATAAATAGTAATTTAAGTCAAACCTGTAATTATAATCTGTGCCCAAACCAAGTACTATGTATTACCGTACAGGATTTCTTGTGAGCGATTCCAACACGCGGCCCTTGACCATGTCAGCCTGACTACATTTTAAAAATCAGTACTTTAATTGGAATGTGTAAACACCTGAAAATGGGCCGTATATGGGCAATGGCCGCATATTACGCGATAGTCTCGTCTCGTCTTGATAGATCATTTTAACATAAGATGAATAAAGTTATCAAAACAATGATCAAACAATATTCTAATCATCGAGTTTGAGTATGTATCATCGTTTTTTGTTAAACATGAATGTATATAAATATATCAGTCTGTGTACTAGGGTAATAATAAAACACCAAATAAAAATCCAATAAGGATCATAATTTATTTAGAAAAAGATATAATACACTTTACAATTGACCGAACGTCTGTTACTCTGGCCAGACAGCTCTGAACATTCGCCACAGGAATCAGAAATATCCTGACCACATGCAGATTTGTTAAGACATTTGCGTCATAACAAAAATAATTCAACTGTTACACACTCCGTGGCGGTCAGGCCAAACTAACAGTCATTGAGCGATGCATAAAAGCATCCTACACACATCAACTTTCATTGGTAATAGTAATAATACATTCTAATATGTACAGGGGATATTTACAATCTGTGACATAATTTTACTGTCATTTTGCACAAATAAGACACTAGCATTACATGCATAGGTATTGCTATATTTACTACTAATCTTAATAAGCCCGCAAAATGACAGAAAAGCTTATTGATCTCCGCTCGTGACATAAAAATTTCATTATAAAATTTATTGTAAATTCAATGCAATTCTTTAAAATAAATGCTCTGAAGGGTATAATTACGGATGGTGGAGTGCCAGGGCTATTTACACGTGAACAAAAATAATATTTGATGATAGGGTCAATGGTGCTTGCTATATTCACGCATATAAATTGTACAGATTGATCAGACTGAATTCCAATCGCTATTCTAACTGTGAAGATGTTGATTGCAAAAACTGTTATGTTGATTGACGCTGCGTTTAACCAAAAACTTAAATTGTGAAATAAAATTACTGCAATTATGTGAGAATTGTGAGATCTTTAACATGAAATTTATGTAGCCGAAAAATAAATGTCATCAGATATGCGATTGTTACATTTACACCATTATAATTAATGACTATCTTCGCATGAAATATTTAGACCACAGATAAGGACAAGTCTATAATTAAACTTAAATATACAGTAGTAAAATATTGCAAATGGTACCAGATGTCCCTGGAAATATTTCATAAAATACATTTCTATTTTTAATAAGTACTTAAAATAAGTAAAAACGAAATAATGTGACCGTGAACGTAGTGAGAATTTTTTTATAGGAGCGGTCGGTCAGGAAACCTGTTTTGCAACTAAATGTTTTATTAGGACCACTATTGTTCACTTATCTTCGCATTCCCGACATTCCGGCTCATTCTGAGCAACTTATTTTTATAACGATGGATTCCGAATGTATTGTACGAACATTCCCGATATCACCGTTGAAAACATACGGAAATGACTACTAGATTTTTTAGACAAACATTTCTCGTCATAAATCAATAAAAAAAAGTAATATAAATATAGCATCAAGAGTTCATTTAATATAAAGATCGTTGCATACGTAACCGTATAAATACATCGGACGGGACGTGACCGTGTCTGTCTCGTTCGAAACAGACACGCTCCAGTCATGTATGTAGCGGCCTTAAGACTGACGAACACCTTTATTTGCGTGTATCTCGTTTTAAAAATCCAGGAATTTAAAAAAGGTCCTACCTTATTTCTTGTGTACATCATAAGGCGAATCTCTATACAAAATTTCAACCTTTTAAGTAGGGTTCGGGCTGTGAGTTGATCAGTCAGTCAAAGTTTATAAATAGCCACAATACATATAGCCACAAGTTACATAGGTTTAAAAACAGGTGAAGGTTATACTACTCGTGAAAAGGTTGAGGTCGCAATCAATTACACACATTCATTACTGATTTTATATTGTCAATTTAGTAACATCGCTAGTAAAACATACAAGTTACTTCAATGAACTGTGACTCAGCACAGAAATTCAATTCTTGAAGTTTTTAGCGTAAGTATTTAGCTATGTATTCTAATGTTGGTATTCGTTAATCTTGAGCGCCACAACTACTTAAAGACAAATTATGTACTGATATTGTTAGATTTACCTTAGTAAAATAAATCCTAATATAATTTACACTGGGTTTTAAACTGAAATTACGCCCATTTCTGCAAGTTTTTAACAGTACTTTTATTTAGTACAATTCACTTACAATTTCAAGGTTCGGAATACCACCTTTGAGTCCAGAAATAACGAACGGATCAGCTATGATTAGCGTTACTATACAACGAATTTGTGAGTTGCTTCATACTAACTGAGGCACTGTTTCCATTCTTCTCGAGGCCCGCTAAGAAGTCCTCCAATGATTTAGCGAGCGCTTTCCTCTTAAACCTTAACGATTCATTTATTATTTCACGAATCACTTCTTTTTTAATATCAACACTACCTTTCAACTGTTTTAAGTGTTCGAATAATTTCGAAAAATCTGAAAGAAAAAAAAAACATTATTAGTAAAAAAAAGTACTTATCGGTTTTTTGGAACTGTTGGAAGTCGTAAAATATTAATTCTATATATCAAGGCCTAGACGGTAATAAGTTGAAATTAGTTTGTAAAATCTACAAAGGAATATTAAATCTCAAAGTAAATAAAGAATTTTAAAATATTCGTCCGACAAACAAATTAAAGGATGCATCACGCATCACTAATTGGAAAATATCTTCTAGATATCATCATCATTATTCGATGATGATGATGATGATGATTTTCAAATTTCAAATGCATAGAATGATAGTAGAGATACCAAAGTTGAAAACCAGTTATCAGATTACTGACCCCTGCCCGGTCGTCGTACAGCTTTGAACACCTCCGCACGAACGTCCATATTGTGCTTTTTGATATCTGTGAGTTCTTTGCGCGAAGGCTGTGGCGGTAATGGCGGCTCCACTGATTTCTCACTCTGTAACATTAAAAGAGAGAGAGAGAGTATTAAATTGATTAGTTTATTATCATTTTCTCAATGCAAATGCCGTGTGGTCAAGGAGCAATGTTATAGAGTTGTTTATCATGCTTTTATCCTACGGGAAACTTTATATCGTGGGATAAAAAGTGGACTACGTCATTACGAAATCTTTCCTCGTTTTAAAAAATCATATGTTTTCATTTCTTCATTTCGACGTGAAAGAAGGACAAACAATCTTAACATTAATAATTTTTATCAGTATGGATAATACATCGCTAAAGGAAATCGGAAATCGATTCTTTTGAGATCTGCCTACCGCATTAAGAACTTCTTCCTACCGATATCCCACTTTAAGTGGGGTCGGAACTATCCTACAAATATTATAAAGGCGAAAGTTTGTGTGCATGTTTGTTACCTCTTCACAGTCAAATGGTTGGAGCAATTTTTATAATATTTGGTGTGGAGATAGCTGATACCTTGGATTAACATATAGGGTACTTTTTATCCCGAAAAGTACGCGATACCCGTAGGACTTGGTCTAAAAACGTGGGTAACACCGCAGGCAGCTGCTAGTTGACAATAAATGTTTGAATGGGGGGTTTTGCCAGAAACATTTGCGGGAGGCCTATGTCCAGCAGTGGACTTCTTGTGGCTGATAATGATAATAAAATGTATGAATGATAGAATGTTGTACCTTTCGTTTCTTTTTCCTAGGTTTTGCGTGCGAGTTGTTCTCCGCGGCGATGCCTTGCAGGATCGCGTTGATCTGGAGTTCTTGCGAGTCAAGGTCTGCCGGCGGCGACGGGGAGCGAGGCATCTTGCTACCCATTGTAGTATATGCATCTAGAAATCACAAATATAAACATAATGTATAATTGGTTTAGATGTACATAATATAATTATATATATTACTAGCTTTTTTGCCCACGACATCGTCCGCGTGAAGTTCCGGACCCGTTCCTGTGGGAACCACATTGAATTTCGGGAAAAGCTATAGTCAAAGAACTTTTGAAATCGGTCCAGTAGTTTCGGAGCCTATTCAATGCAAACAAACAAACAAACGAACAATCAAATATTTCCTCTTTATTATATTAGTATAGATAAGCACCTCTATATTTTAATTGTACTACACAACCTTGTGTGTAAAAGACGAAAAAACATATTTTCAGTGTTAGAGTTTTCATTATGACTTACTTCCGCAAAGTAGTAACATCAGAATCAATTAGATTGAAATAGTTTCAAGTTTTTAGTTAGAACTTCAGTTTCTGCTTTTTTACTGGCGGTAGGATAAGAAAAGACGATTCGAAAGAGCCGACGATTCGAATGTAATAAGGGTCTATTTGAATAATGTTTTTTTTATCTGAAGTATCTTTTTATCATTGACGGAATAAAGTGCTAAATTTAATATTATTATTTAATTCAAAATAGTTCACTTAACAAATTTTTGAGCAAGTGGTTTATTTGAATAATTTTGTTGTTGTAAGTTGCTTACCACCATTAAGAAATGGTTTGATTACAGGCGGCAGGTTGGCGGGCGCGGCGGCGGGCGGCGGCGACGGCTGAGCACCGCCGGAGTCTACATTGGGAGGCTCCTGAAAACACAAATAGGTATTTTTAACCTTTAGTAAAATATAAAATAACAAAATAAAAGTACCTCTAGTAAATATAAAATAACAAAATTAAACAGTCAGAAAAAGAACAAAAAAAATTAAGAGGTTTTAGCGCGTTTTTTTGAAACGTATCTTACAACGCCATCTAGATTCTAGACCCAATCTCAGCTCATAAATACTTTTTTTGTTTGTAAACACTTATTACACGTTTGAAACATGCAGACCAGACAAACAGACATGTTTGTGCACATGTCTCGTAATCATAAATGTTTCGTTTGCACGAGATTACAATCGTATAAATTAGCCGTTGTTCTATTCAACCACATGGGATTTGTATCCGCGGCCATTAGGATAAATTACCCTGCCAGTGTGGCTTTTACAGTTGCGTCATTATCTTACCTCAGGCGGTCGACCGGACGGCAAGTCCGAAGGCACCGGGGCGAGCGGTGACGCGGGACGACGCAGCGACACGGGCGACAGTGGCGCCGTGGGCGGGGGCGTCGCCGGCGGGGATGGGATGATCGCCGGGACTACTGGCGACAGCGGCGGCAGAGGCGACAGTGGCGACAGCGGCGGCACGGGCGACGGCGACATCGGCGACATCGGCGACATCGGCGCTGGCGACGACGGCCGCCGAGCGATGACATGATGAGGCAAAGGCCCCGCTTTGCGCTTCGGCGGGACTGCTCTGGGGCTCTCCGCTCCCCGCTTCCCGCCCGCTGCCCCACCGCCGCCGCCGCTTCTCACCGCACCCACTGGGTCCAAGTCAGCTTCGTCTACCATCATACGCTGGAAAATTGCATTTTAATATTATTAGCAGTTTCTCAAAAAGTACGGTCACATAGTATTGAAAATAGTATAAAATATAAATAAATTGCGGTAGTCAAGATGTTGTAATTAAGCCTTTTTTGGTAGAACGCGATTTTGGTTTTGCTTATAAAACAATAAAATTTGTATAACAAATATAAAAGAGTACTGATATTTTAGAAAATGTTGCCTAAAGAATCCTTATTAGTGATGCCGGTCGCAAACACATGGGTACGTAAAAAACCAGACGTTATGATTTGCATACCTTGTCGATCTTGAATGGGTTCCCAAACATGTGCTGCCTCACGGGCTGCGACTCGATCTCCCGGAGCTGCGGCGTCATGCGCTTGAGGTACTCCTGGTAGTTGCCCATCTGCGCCACCGGCATCGAGTGCACGCTGTCCTCGTCCACCAGCCGCGTGTGCGCCAGCGACGGCTGCAGGAAGTTGGCACGCATTCGCACTACCTGGGAAACGATATAAAAATCATAAATTTTGATTTTTTTATATTTACTTATTTTTTTGTAAACGAAAGTCATATCTGTCCTCAATGCCGAATGCAGTGCAAATGATAAATATTGGTATTTTCCTTTTAAACAAAAGACCAATAATGACTAGTCTATGGGCACGCAGTCAGCAGGTTTACATGTCACATATTCCGAAGAAGCTACCGCCGCACCGTTGGGATGACCGCGGCCTTACATTAGACTAGTTTTTCACAAACAATTTTCAGGACTGATGTCGGTCCAATTCTAAATTTTCCAGATAAGCCTATGAATAAATTGTCGAACAATCCTACAAAAACTTAATTTATGCGACAGATAGGCTAACTGGACCATAGCAGGAATCGGTGAAAGTGGCCCTGTTGTATTCATCATACTATTTATATCTTATACAGAAAATAGAACAGTGTCATATAGACTGAAAATTACCTGATCCAAAAGATCCCGTCTTTGAATATCAAAAGGATTTCTATATGTATGCGCTTGTGTCTTATGACGTCCTCGTGACAACCCAACGACGAAACCACCAAATTCATTCAACTGGTCCCGTAGAGCTGTAAACTTATCTTGGAGGCACGGATGTGTTGTTAAATCCTTCTTCAGGGGCGACCTAGGCATTACCCTCACACTTTCTGTGACCTGTAATGAGAATTAAAGTCGGTATTAGATTTTTTTCTTTATAATCTGTTAACAAAACCTCTTGATCGAGGCCGCGCAGATTTAATAATAAATTGTATACAATTCAGACAGAGCGCCTTCTGGTCCCATAAGCTAGGCATGACCTGCTTTAATATTTCTATAGATTTAATATCAGACAGTCAATTTCTGAGACACATTTTAATTCGACATTAAGTTTTCTTAGTTATAATAACTTAGTGTTATTTTAATCTGGATTGATAGAGTATTTATGAAATACTACTGGGAAGTAGCAAAAAAATCGAAAAAGCAGCATTGAGTTTCGTTCGCTGAGCAAGAGATCCGGAAGCTCAACTCCTTTCCGTTCTCTTTTCTCTTTTGTTGGCAACATTATGACATAAAAATTAATAAAAATCCTAACCTTTTGATTATTGCTACTGGAAGCTTTGTTGATGACGTCAGCACACAGCTTCTCGAATTCAATCTTGGCTTGATTTTTCAGTCTTTTTAAATAATTCAGTACGGAGAAGCTGAGTGAGTTGTCTTGGGTGTCAGGTATCAGACTCTGCAGGAGAGGTGTCGAGGCTCCCATCTTCGTGAGCGCCCTTCGTAGAGGCTGTAAGTAAAACAAACAACATTATTTATATTAGTAGAGATTAACCTTTGAAATGTCTAGTCACGGATCTGTGACAAGACGTCATCACGACTTTATCACTCGATTATAAAACTAAAATCTAGAAAAAATAGTGTTTAGAATTGCTTGAATCGAATTCAAGCAATTGACAAAATTGTAAACACTATTTCTTTTCTTCTAGATTTAGTTTTATAATTAAGGGCCTCTATCACCACACTATAACTGAAAGGTTTTTTTAGTTCTTGTATTATTTTGACAGTTCATATTTGACATAATAAGCTAATCCGAATTTCAGAAGATATTCCATATTATATGGACTGCATCTGCGATAAAATATTAGATCATTCTCAGAGTTTCAAATTACATCCAAAGTAATTTACAATTTTCATAGATTTGAAGCAGGAAAATATAGACAGACACTTGACATTTCTAAATATTAATATGGATGGTTAACTATCCGTAAATGATATTTATAAAGCGTTTTAAACTTCTAGCAATGAGAAATCACCCCATCATTCAATGAGACTTTTCACTTCTGTAACAAGTACAGATATGCCATTTAACGAAGAGCATTCGACTATTAATGTTGTAACGTTCACATGTACATTGCCTTTGTGTGCGTAACTTATAAAATCGGTCACAAACACGTTCGTGAAATAGAATATTTGTACAAAATACTTACAGCAACATAATAAGACGGCATCCTATCCAAATATTGTTGGAATGCTTGCTTCCATTCCGGAGTAGGTTTGCAGCGATGTACTTTAAACAGGTCATCCAACAAAGGCAACAGCACCGGATAGTTGTATGGCAGAACAAATAAGTTAACACAAGTCAAATTGGTAGACGCTTTCAAATAACCAAATGGGTGACTGACTTCAGAATTCTTGCAGCCACTATTTGCTACGAAAACCTGTAATTTAAAAACATATTGTTAAAATAACAATACTTTTCATTTATCCCAAGTAAGTCATCATCATTATCATCTCAGCCACAAGAAGTCCACTGCTGGACAAAGTAAGTATTCGAAAGTAAATCGGCTTCGAAAAAAATTTTTAAATTTTAAAAGGCTCTTTCACCATTACCGGTTTAACATTACTTGATTGACTATTCAGGACATTATTAGCTAGTGGTGAAACTGGCACCAAATCTTAAGATCTAAAATTTTCGGAAGCCACAGATACAGTTATTTTAAGACATCCAGCAGAGAAACATAATTAAAATCACCAAAATAAAATTACGACTGTTAATTGCTACAATCATATGTAAATGCGGACTAGGAAAAGTGTCTGTAAACGCCTACATAGTCCCTTAGATAAGAGATAATAAAAGATAAGATAAAATCGTTTATTTAGGCTCACACGCACTCTCCCTTGTCGAAAACATACCTGCCAACAAATAGTTGGTTGTTTCCTGGCCAATATAAACTGAGTCAATGGACTGGGTTCCAGTTCGTATTTGTCAAAAGGCAGATTGTCAATGACCATAGGCTCGTGGCTTAAACACGTGAACTTCACGACTGGATGTGCTGAACGTGGTGGCTGAAATAACATAATAAAATAATATAATTAATACACATTACAAGATAATTTACTTTTAAATATTGCGTAGCATGGTACAATAATTATATTGCGCCTGGTAATCTCTTCCCGTGTCTATGGCCCAAGAGGCCCAAGACTACGTCACTCAACCTTATTTTAACCGCACCACAGCCGATGACGTAATCTTGGGCCAATCACGTGACCTAGCTGTCAAGGGAAGGGAATACCTTGTTGTGTTATACCACGTTGTGTACTATCTTTGCAAAACAGCTGGATGAAGACGAGAATAAAGATCAAGTATTATAGAGTAAAACCTTACCAGTGTTGGAGCATTGGGGTCTGGTCGAAAAGACTCCGGTATCGGCCAGAAGCCTACAGCAAATCCCTTCTGAGCGACGGTGCGGGGCACATAAATGAGACGACGACAAGAGTGCCAAGCTTGAGGGGCGCTGGGGCCTTGATTCGGCCCGATACCAGTCTGATACGGTCCGCCATTCCAACGCTGTTGACAAAAATATAAAACATAACAACCAACCCTAAAGCTGATTATTTTGTGATCATAGTTTATAGTTTCACCTCGTATTTTTGTGTTATTGTAAGTTAGTTGATTTCATATAAGTATTTCTTAAAATGTAAATTGTTATCCATATCCGTTTACATGCGAATAAATGATTTATCTATCTATCTATATTATGAAACATGGATTCGCAATGATCTAGGCACACAATATATTCTTTAACAATGACAAAATCAATTATAAATTATACGCGTAATGTAACAAAAAATTTTAGTATGAAACAATTCTTTTATAACAAATACAATGCATTCACAAACTTTGTTGTCACAGAGATATCAATGCAAATAAATAAATTTTTATTATCATATAATACCTTTGTTTTCTTTTTAATCAATGGAAAAGATAAATACTATATTACTATTTCTTATCGCCAAACTAAAACAAGATTAAAGCTAATCTAAACAAAATTCAATGAATAATCTTTTGCTTTAACTAAACCAAACTAGATTCAAATGTATCGTGTTTCAAGGGGAATGCAAATGCAACTTTTTTTTGTTAAATTTTCAAGAATAGCAATTTAGGGTCATATAACTCACGTAATTTAAATTTTTTATTTTATTTAAATATTTTTTATTGCAAAATTCTTAGTGTGTGATCGGAACTGTGGCTTCGGCTTTTGAGCCGAAAACCCCACCTTAGACCAAATCTTTCACTTCGGATAAAATGCAGAACATTAACTAACTGGTTTTAGAGTCACGCTGACAGCACGCTGACCGTCGGCGCTGACAGCAAAATGTATGAACCGTCCGAGCTGATGACTACGCGTTATTCAAAAACGCTTGATAGAAGTTCATAGTTTTCGGCTGTCAGCGCTGACGGTCAGCGTGTTATCAGTGGAATACTAAAACCAGCCTAAGTTTTAATTTAAATAACATACCCCATTTCTTTCTGCATCACCATCCACCTCTTTATCAGCATCATGGTTCAAGTCATCATTCTGTTCCCCGCCATCCTTGTTTGACGCACCGTCTATAGGTGGAGGATCGGGTCCTATCTTCTCGAAGTTGATGACCACACCACTCTGTACCTTCTGCACCAGGCTGTCGATGCACTGCATAAGCATACGATGTGAGGTGATGCAGTAGGATCGGCCTGGAAGAGAGGAATAATTCAATGTAAATATTTATGTCACTTTTCTTTGATGATCTGAAAGAAAGTTCTAAAATTGTTTACTTAGCTTATATCAATTCAATCGTTTATTAGTAATTGAAATGAATATCAGGTTTATTTGTTATTTAATAAACCAAGATCAGCTAAGGATTTTCACTAAAATTTGTTTTGTCACTTTCTCACTTCATTTAATTATCCTCAAGAAAAACAGTGACAAAACATGTTTGAATTTATCCTTGGTTTATCTTTATGAAGGGGTCAATGTATAATTTCGTTAAGTAAAGCTGGTAAATTCAAACTTAGACAAAAGCACTATGTATTCAACTCAAAAACCTATGATGATATGAACACTTAAGACTTCTAGGCAGTACTAAAATGAGTGAGGGCACTGTCTCACCCTGTTGGGGATTATAAGCGTGACACTATGCTCTGGAAACTAACTTATCGTAATGATCGCCGTTATAAAATTACTACTGAATGTGTAGGAAACAGTAGTGGTCGAGATGTGTTTGTGTGGGTGGCCAGACTTCAATATTTAAAACTAGCACGTGTGTTCCAGTTATTAAGTTAACAGATAAGCTGTGTAATAAACTAATAAGCTCTTAAATTTACAGATAAATATATAATATGAAATATTAGTCTGCAGCAAATTTATACTAATAAATTTTTGTGTGTGATTATACAATGGTAAAATAAAATACTTTAATTTGTAATAAAAAGGGTAATCGTTTAACAGTTCTATTTTATGAGGTTTAATAATGCAAATAAAATAGCAAGGTTTGTATATAACGAAAACACCTTGACACTTAATGCACTAAACGAAAACAAGTCAAACTGGTTTTCTAAAGGGCTGTTTCTGCATTTTTTATCAAAACATGCGTAAACAGACAGATAGTGGGTTAATTGTTATACTTATGATTTTAACTAGTTGTACCCATCACTAGTCTGCTCTATGTTGTTTCTATAACTTTGAAGTTGTTTGTAATTTTGTATGAGACACCGATGATTTTTACGATTTAAAAATGCAGACCCATCTTTCGAAGAATCGGTGGGCACTGTGGGAATCACCCTGATTACGCGGCTGTTCCCACTGTCCGCATATTTTAACCCCATGACTATTGACATTTTCATAATCATAACATTTTATAAATAATTATATATTATACAACACACGATATAAGGCTCTAATCTGAGTAAAAAATTGCTGGGTTAGTGCAGTTGCGGTAAGAGTATTCAAATCCTATGGATCTATCCAATCCTTGCTAGATTTTTTTTTTTAAACAAATAAGAGGTTTCCTCTTCCTGCACTACTTCGTTACTATCGCATACGCGCATCTTCGTTTGCATGTATACCGCTTTCCCGTGGGAATTTCGTAAAATCCTTTCTTTTGCCTACTTCGTACAAAGAACACATTCTTCACCTTCCAAGTTACATCTCTGCAGTCATGGGTTTAGGCGTGCGTTAAGTCGTCAGTCATTCAGGGCAAAGCAATTTAGCAGCACTCATTTGTGTGCAAGCAGGACTCATTTGTGAACTTTATTTGTTATTTATTTAAGAAACCAACAGCATACTATAATATATTTTACATTTCATGTCACTGCTATTCTTAAAGTTAATAACAGGTTTCTAATAATGTTCCAAAAATATAATTCATTAAGGCACAATGTCAAAATATGATTACGTAAAGATTATCTTACCACCAGTAACTTCGCACATGGCGTCAATAGGCGACGAGTCCGAAGGCACGAGGCCAGAGTCCCTCTCGACGGCAGGTGTACCCGCCAATCTCAGCACCAGCGAGAATAGTCTTTGGTCCCATCGGAAAGGCTCCCTGGTCAGCTCTGACCCAGGTATAGGGCAGTTCATGGGCAAGTTGAACTGTAACAGTTAATTATTTAATTAGTATTAATAAAGTTTCTTTTAGTGTAATTATTTAATATAGTAGACATTTATTACCAATAATATAGTCAGATCATGTCAATAAGTTGTGTGATCACCATTGTAGACTTTATGACTGTTTGCAAAATATTTATTTACAATGTCTTTACAAATGTCAATTTTTTTAATACATCATATAGATGAATACCTATACAAATATATTTTTGTTATGCCACTTATATAACTAGCTGCGCTGCCCGCGGTGTTACCCGCACAGCAGCGCCATCTATATCATATATGACTTTTGACCAAATCCTACGGGAATCGCATACTTTTCGGGATAAAAAGTACCCAATGTGTTAATCCAAGGTATCAGCTACCTACATACCAAATATCATAAAAATTGGCACAGCCTTTGAGCGTAAAGAAGAACAAACATACACACAAACTTTTGCCTTTATAATATTAGTAGGAAGTAGGATAGGATATAAATTTATAATACCAAAATTTTTACCATGCAAAGATATTTAAATGCTAGAATATTTTTATCTTTACACTCTGCTTAATTCATTTGCGTACGCGATGCGTAAATTTTCACCAAATGGACCTTACCTTTAAAAACAAATCTAATATTATACAAAAATTCTGTATTGCATTGTGTATACATTACATACATTCATAACAAAAAAAGTCGTTTAAATTCATGTTCACCACATAAACCCAACTTTAGATAAGATATGAGAGTATACGACTGATACTATGTGTACACAGTGGAACTTATTTTATAGAAACTCCATAATCATTTACAAAAGCTAGTTAATATTAGATTGACATGGATGGTATACAAAAGAGGTGTTTGCCCAGCAGTGGGACAAATAGAATAGAATGTTTTTATTTACGAATATGAATTTTAAGCAGATAATTTGAAACAAACATATTCAACTGGATGTATCTCAACAAAGGATTTGTTAGCTTATTTTTTATTTATTTTTTATCTTATCTTGCTGGCCCTGCCCAGTCCATTAAATGGTTCGTTACCTTAAGGTTGCCTTGAAAAGATTGCTGTTAGCAATAAGGCCGCCTTGTTGCAATTTCACTAGTCTGTAAGTTATCTATGTATTCTGTGTCCTGTTTTTGTGATTTGCAAATAAAGCATATTCTATCTATCTATCTAAAGGAAGCTATGAGTTTCCTAGTCTTTCAGAATTTAGCTACAACTTTGTACATCCAGTCAAATTATATCCTTCATCTCTATGAAAAGAAAATATAATAAACAGTTCTCTGTTTATTAAAACTAATACTAGATTACTTAATCTGATCGCATATTTGTCAGCACCGTACGCGCCGAACGCGCCGCAATTTTGAATCCGTTGTATGCAATGATGTGAAACCTCGCACATTTCACCCGCACCGTATGCGCCGCATTTCGTAAAGTGCGGTAGGCATCCGAATTTGAAGGAAGCATCTGATGACGTCATATAACGCGGCGCGTACGGCGCATGCTCAAATTGTTGGCAATACACTAAAGATTTGCGTACGGCGTGTACGGCGCGTACGCGAATGTGCGAGGCTATCAAGAAATGCAGCGCGTGCGGCGCGTACGTTGCTGACAAATGTGCGAGGCTATCAAGAAATGCGGCGCGTACGGTGCTAACAAATGTGCGATCAGCTTTAAAACCTGTTTCACCACTTTGACAGATAAATTGACAGTTATTGTATGGGTTTGACATACATTTGACAGTTTTTAACTGACTAAATTTATTTATTTTAGGGTACTTAATCACTATTAAAATAAAACTACTCTGACACAAATTTTATTGAACAGTTCTATAATAATATGTTCTATATAGAGCTAATAGCTGGTTTAAGATACGAAGAAACAAAATGAAAAACTCATTGTAATATTTAACAACCCATAGTTTTTTTACCCTACCCTTTTTGTTCACACTTTTGTAGAAATGTACAGTCCAGTAAAAAAATTACACCAGTATATAATCCCTTTTAGGAAAATAGAATTCGCTTTCAACCATAAATTGAATTTTATGCTTTGAATCTAATTATCACAATTTCATTCATAAAACACAATGAAAAATGTATGTAATCCGTCACTGTATACAATTCCTAAGAAATTAGTTATTATAAAGAGCGCCCCCTTCGGTAGTTTGGCTTTTGATGGTCACAAACTAACCCTAACCTAACCCAGAGTATCAGAAATATCTCTAAACAAAATAATTGAAACACGTTCATTACACAAAGCTGGGTAAGTTGCTGGGTTAGGTTAGGGTTAGCTTGAGACCATCAAAAGCCGAGGGAGCGACACCCTCTACATAATAACACATTTCCTAGGAAATGTATACAATGATGGATTACATACATATCTGATAACATATATATAATATATTATATGCAAACAATACAACCAAAAACAAATCTAGTTAGATATACAAGTACAGGGTCAAATTAGGCCAATATTAGGTTAGGTAAAATATTGTGATATGAGGTTTGTTTTGTTAATCAGTTCTATTTATATGTACAATGATTTTACTGTATTATCATACTCCAAGTACAGGGTAAAAGAAAATCCAGCCTAATCAACCAAATAGGTATTTTAAAACAGGATAAATTTTATTTTAAATTATTACTCACTTCTTCTTGAATGCCAGCATTACTTGACAGTTTTCCTCCATCAGTTATCACCACAATCACAGATGGTTCAAGGTAGAACGGGCACCTGCCTTGTCCATATGTGTCTATGCCTGTCTGCATACGGTTAATGTTTAGAACATCAAACGCATGTTTCAAAGCAGCACCCATAGTAGTCAGACCAAGACATTGCAAATTCTTCAGTTCATTTATAAATGTTGCTAAGTTCTCTTTCCAGCCAGCCTGTAAATTTAAAAATATTATTTTAACCATAAAGTTTTTAAAAGCCAGTAGATAGAGAATCTCTATATTGACTACCCTGTTCTGCATACTTTCACTGCTGCTACAATCAATAAAATTATAAGACAATTTTTAATTTTAAAATGACCATATAGATTTGGTTTACTGCCATTATGAATCAGTTACTTGAAATAAATAAATAACAAACATCCAATAAGTTAACGACATAAAACCTAGGATTCAAATAAGACCATTCTATGTTATATGTGTTTCCATATAGGTAATGTTGATCTGTATAATCATGCGTGTTTTAACTGCGCACTGTTCAAATTTCCCCCCCAATTCGCCATTTCGTTATGTGGCGGCGTGGCCAATGAGAATGCGACGAGAGCGCAGTCGCCAGCGCTCGCTCGCTATCGTGGAGGCACCAAGCAACGGCGGCGGTTCGTCCTGTTTACGTCGTGCTATTTCAGTAAATTTTGCACATTTGAAAGTATGTAAATGATCTGGATTGCAGATAATAGTGCTCCACAGTTGGACACCGCAGTACCGGCGTGGATACACCACATTATGATATGAAAACCAACAAGAAAACCCTCAATAACGTGTTCACTATGAATATACTAACCTTGATGTTCGCGGGTGGCTCTTCGAAAGTTAGAAGCATATATCTGTCGCCTCTACTTTCAGGAGAACGCTGACGAACCTACGAAATAAATTTTATCAATTGAACACACGCGATAAACAAATCGATCACAAAAACGATGAGGTTGACGAGTCGATGACACTGCACGTACCTTTACGAACGTTTCCACAGCGCCCTTGGCTACATCGAGCAACGTTGGGCGTCCGCCCAAATAAGCTCTTTGGTTCATGGAAGCAGATGTATCTATTAAAAAGACTATAATAGTCATCGTGAAAATTCCCTAAATATCCCTCTAAATACATTAAAATATGCGCACGCTATTATGAACTAAGAACAAAAATGGCCGCTACATCGTACGCAGACTCGCTGAGAGGCGACCGTCCGACAGCCGCTTCGACGAGCAGCTGAACAAGCTACGCCACGAAGACTCCAAAAGTACCACGTGACCTAATCATACTTCGGATATTCTCGTGCTCCAATAGAAAAACGTTCGGCAATGTTCGTATCCTAGCAACGGTGTTACCAAGGCTTAAATATTTTTACCCTGAAATCCTCGTAAAAATGTCGTGTTTTAATTTAGTAGTTACTATTTTTTAAGTTTACAATAATACCCTTAACATGCAGGTTAAGCCTAGCTTATTTTGAGACCATGTCGCGCTGTGTGATTTGTGTATAATAATTATTATTATTATGTACTAACTTTTCAGCGCGGCTTCGCTCGCGGTTAATTTTATGACATAGATCTCGTTTGACAACAAAACCAACGGCGCGACTAGTGGCACCATCTGTTGGCCGATACAGCGCCCTCTTAGTTGAAAAAATATTTTTCCATTGGAATGACATACTTTCACGGGATAAAAAGTAGCCTATGTTGGGCTCTGTACCCCTGACAATATATATACAAATTTTCACAATGATCGTGTGATTAGTTAAGCCGTGAAGGAATAACAAACAAACTCACTTTCTCATTTATTAGTTAGGATTATGCAGGCGCTACATCAAGCTGCAAATATTTGAACATTTGAAAGAACCTTATAACACGATTTACATTTTGATAAGTAACAAGTGAGAAGTGACAAATGAGACGTGAAACAACTAACAAGTGAGAAGTGACAAATAACAAGTAGGTCGGTAGGACACATCTGTCAAGTAGAATGCTAAACAGCTTCAAATACTTTAGTTCATGTTGTTTTCGAACCGCATAGAGGTTATCACTTCTAGCAAGCAAGGAATATTTTAATTTGAATAATCTCTGACTAGAGAATTTCCAAAAACTTTTTTTTATTGAGGCATTGGCCATATCCAAAAATAATTGAGAATTTCTTCCAAAAACAATTTCCGCTCCTAATTTACCAAAAACAAAACGCGAGAAGAGCGAGTAAGGGCAAGGCGCGGGTAGCGCGGGGCAGAGTTACTTGTCAGGAAATAGAACCGGCTTCTATTCACTTGTCAGTTCTCACTTCTCATTTGTCACTTGTCAATACCCGTTCACACCTAAAAACACTTGTCACTTGTTTCACTTCTCATTTGTCACTTCTCACTTGTTACTTCTCAAAATGTAATGCACTCAAATAGTATAAGCACACTGCATCCACAAAATCGTCGTCCATCTTGTTTGTGGTTGGTCAACGTACTGTGGAGAAATGGCTTTGCATTGCAAAACAGTGTGGCAGGTTGCTTCAGTAAGTGTACTAACAAGTGTGCAAAGTCGTCAAATAAATGTTCAAATGTTTGCAGCTTGATGTAGCGCCCGCTTTACATTACTACAAATTATTTGACTTTGACTTCAATATAGTAAAACAAAGTATTGAAAAAATATGTTTTAATATTTTCATGGTAATTTAGTGGAAACTGTTGTGTTTGAAAATGTGAAAAGAATGCTACTTATTAGTAATGAGTTGCATTTTATAGGTACGTTGCATAGTTTGTCTCCAGTTTTAGACATGGCACTCAATCTACAATCAAACAAAGCGCAAAAAACCTAATAAATATGGAGCCCTACACGGTAGTGTAGGTTAACTGTAATTATTATAATATCTATGGTGTAAGCACAGTTATTATAATACTTACAGTTATGTAGGTGTCATGTAATGTTTGCAAGCGACTTACGATTTACGGTTATTATAAGTAGGTACTATTACTTTTTATCTTATAAAGTGTGTACCGTTTTCCTGAAACTAAACTCACGTACTCCACTACAACCTAAACAATTAAAATCGTGAACATTAAATGAGCTCTGAATAAAACCCCATTTCGACTAGCTAGAACGCCGTTGAGCCAAAATAGCGAACCTATATTATGCCGGGAACTGCAAAAGTTAAGGACCTCTGTTTCATACCAATACACATAGTAGGTACCTGCATATTGGTTCATCAATGACAAAGTACCTACAATTGCAAATTTTTAATTTTTAAGAAATTGTCTGTTTTTAGGCGTAATATAAGAACATAAAAATCTAACAGTTTCTTAGAAAATGAATAAAAACGAAATTGCATAATTTACCCCAAATAATGGGAGATGTAAAACAGTAGTCACCCTGACAGGTTTTTATTTAATAAAATAGACATCGTAGCGAATAATTTATTATAATAATTAGACAAGATTTTGAATATAACACTTTCAAAATATTATTTGTAAATTAAAATAATACTGCGGAGTATTTAGTCACTTAAATTTACGTTAATATATTTTGTCGCATTACGGATGGCGGCAAATTTAAAAACACAAGTAAGCGGAAGTGGGTAACCAATAAAATTACTACATTAATTTTGACATTACATTATGCATTGTTTTGATACAAGTATTTGTTTTTAGTATTGGTGCCTATCACAGTGCCTACTTATTTGTTTTTAATAAATGATCTGTACAATTTATAATTATTTTTGAAATAATTATGTAGATTTTTGTTGTCATCAGCAAAGCAAAGCAACGGCCAATGAATGAGCCAATGAGTCGTTCGTTGCTAATGACTATTTTGAAATTCTTGTTTAATAAAATATTTAATTGCGAATATCAGTTTGTTAATGTAATGCTTAGTTTCATTATATACCTACATATTCGTCATGAGCTTGAGGGTGAAATGCGTACCTACCTAGTTTGTCCTAAAATACTTTTTCACTAGGTACTTCTCTCCGGTTCTCTCGCTACTAAATTGAAATTGAAGGTGAAGTGAAACACTGTAAAGCGAGTTAAATATATGTACCTAGAACTCTCTGAAATAAGTAAGTAAGTACCTATGTACACCGGTGAGTTCAGAGAAATAATACCTTCTCTGAGTCGATAAGCATGCTATGCATGGTTCTTTAGCCGATAGGCCTAAGGATAGAACCATTGATCTATAATATCTGTAGATGGATAGAACCGATAAACATAATGTGTATCTTTCACATGCAAAACAAGGTGAGTACTGTGATTAGTTACCTGCATAATACAAAGTATGAAAGCCGAAACCTTATTTGAAGCCTATTGTAAGTATTATAATATAGGTGGCGAAACCTTAAAAACTTTGTTAACTTTGAACAAAGTCCCATTCGGCCATGCATGCCCTATAGGTAGGTACCTACCTACTTTGAGTATACTACACTACTACTACAATCGAAAAAGTGTGTGGTGTCTGGTAAGTTACTATGAAACTCGGATGTTTTATTTCTATAGTTATCTCGAGTTCTACTTCAATGTAATCAATAAAGAATCAAGATCAAACAACTAAGTCATAAATGTCTATTTAAGACAAGTGTAAAAAAAATACGAGAATTTCTGTTGCAGGCTGTACCAAGAATCTAATTCAAGTTTTTTTAAATTGCGAGCTTTACACTCTTGACTGGGCTCTTAGTCCTATTTCGTAATTAATAAAATGTTATTTTAAGAAATGGGCTAACATGCCTGGGGAAGTACAGTCGCCTTGAGGATAGCAGGACCATCGTTAGAATGTTTTTTAGTTGCAACATCCAACATCCTAGTGGACACCATGACAAACAAAAACCCACAGAAAAAACCCTGTTTCGTAACAAAGAAAAGGGCGGAGCTGACAAAAATCCACTTACAAGATTTTATTTTAAAATGGTCCTTCTATCTTCGAGGCCACCGTACCTACCACCCTTTGACATAATATCGGCGTGAAGCAGCAAAGCATTTTATTCGGTATCTTCATAGGTCCAACTCTTTCGATAACTTTATTTCCCTTTCTTCACCTTTTCTTTGTCTTTACTCCACTTCGGACTTCGGTCAATTTCGCATTTATTTTACATAAGTGAAATATTTAAAACTTAAAATTAAATCTCTGTAGCATAATCAAGAGCATAACCGTCATAGATTAGATTTCGTATTATTTTATACTAGCTGTAAACCACGGCTTCGCCCGCGTGAAAATTAGCTTTGTTTGGGCTCTGTACCCCTGACAATATGTATACAAATTTTCATAATGATCGGCATCGCTGCTTAGTCAAGCCGTGAAGGAATAACACACAAAAAACAAACAAACTCACTTTCTCTTCTCATCTAAAATATTAGTAGATGTCCACCTAGATCATTTTTTATCTTAAAAAGCAATTATACAGAGCCAACATTTTGCTTTCCATAAAAAAAAGAAGAATAATGACATACAATTGACAGCTGTCAGACCTCTGTCAGTGTCAGGTGTCAGACAGATATATAAGCTAGCTTTCTCGTTTCGTTTTCGAATTATTTCCGATTCTTCGTGATACAAAGGTTTGTTTATTTATTTATCATAGAAAAACCAAAGCCACTGTTAACGTGGAAGACATTTTGGTCAAAGAGTCGCGTTAGGGGCAGGTTTATTGTGTACTTGGTATCAATAAAGGAAAAGGCAAACATCGATCCCAACCCCGCAACATTGCTTTGCCTTGTTTTGAAATTTATTTACTTGTGGACCCTGTGTGTACTCATACTCAGATTTAATATATTTTCAGTATCTCTATTTAAGTCATAATGGATGAATTGGTACAAACGTTTAATTCACAACTAGTTTCCGATGGAAAGTCAAAAGATTCAAATTTCAAAAATCTGTATAAAAACTTGGGAAAATTAGAGAATCAAGAAGAAAGGCGTAAAGAACTTCTTAAAGTACAGAAAAAGTAAGTGTAACTGCTTTATGTTTGCTACAAATTTTGAACCGTTTAAAAAAGCCTTTTACCCCTAAAGGGACTGTAGTACTAACAACAAACTAACCTAGTTATAAGCATACATGTAATGCAAACTAACATACTAACTTCAATGCAATGTAAATTTTATAAGTACGGAAATAAAAGGCTTAAATAATAATGTTGCATCATGATAATGGTTTTAGCGACTTGCCTGTACCCTGCAAGCGTCCCACCTTATAATAATAAAAAATCATGATAATGGGAGGTATCTACTAATTTAAAGTCTATGACATGATTTCCATGGTTATGATGGGGAACTACTAAGTCAGAGAGTCGCCTTGGATCTCATTGAATATCGTTTTATTCTGAGATCTGAATGACTAAAGAAGACTGTTCCACCACTTTCCAATAAAGTTCTGTGACAAAAAAGAATAAAATTGTCAAATGATATTGATAATATTCTTATGCTTCTACCCACCCATATTTTGATTGACAGAAAATAGAAATGTTGATAAATACAATAATTATTTATAGAATTATGCCTGTTTCAGTGAACGTAATAGGCAGTTGGATAACTTACGGGGTATTTTGGAGCTTGTGGACCATTCTGAAAATACAATCTTCAGTGGATCCAAAAAAGTATGTGTGAATAATTTTTCTACTTATTTAATTCCTAAATTAATATTTTTTATACCAGAAAGGTGGCAAACAAGCATACGGTCAGCCTGATGGTAAGTCGTTACCGTAGCCTATAGACGCTTGCAATACTGGGGGTATCACTCACGTGTTGCCAACCCTCCAAAGTGGAGCTCCACTGTAGGAACACAACATGGCCGAGACCAATGCTATTTGGCTATGATCTTCTGTAAGATTTATTATTATTATTATAGGGTGGGACGCCTGCGGGGCACAGGCGGGTGTTCAAGTCGCTATGTGGACTCATTACACCCTATTCCCGTGTGGATACGGTTGTTACTGTGGCCCCGATGACCTCCCACCAGAAAACCTTGAACTCCTTTTGCAGAACTCCGCTATGCGACCAGTGTCCAGGTCACATAGTTCTTCTTCTTTAATCCTATCGGCTTCGAAGGTCTCCCACCTGAGCCTGCTGTAGTGAATGCACTCAGCCAGGAAGTGCTGGCTGGTCTCCGGTTCCCCGCATTCAGGACAGGCGGGGTCTATGCTGTTGTCTATTAGGGACATATGTCGGTTCAGTCTGCAGTGCCCCGTGATGATGCCCATGACTATGCCTAGTCTTTCCCGACTTAGTGATAGTAGTGTCCGGGTTCTTTTGTGATTCTTTCCTTTAACAAACAATTTTGCTTGTCTGCAGCTGTTACTTCCGGCCCACGCGTCCTGTGCTTCGCGTTTCATAAGTTCGTTTATCACTCCCTTAGTAACGGTGGCTGATATCGGAAGCTGAGGTTCCGGTCCTATGGGTCTCGAGCTGGCGCCTGCTCTTGCGAGCTCGTCTGCTCTTTCATTACCTAATGTTCCTTGATGGCCGGGAACCCATGCTATAGTGACTGTCGTTACCTCTGCTAGTTTGTTTAGAGCATGTTTGCACTCTTTGACCAGCTCTGATACTGTCTCTACCTTGGCTAGTGCTCTAATTGCCGCTTGGCTGTCTGAGTAGATAATAGTGCTTTGCGTCTCTATCCCGGAGTCGGTCAGCACCATTTCTGCGCATACTTTAATTGCTAGCACCTCTGCTTGGAAGACGCTGGCATACGTACCCAATGCTAGGACCACATTTTTAGCCGGATTACTGGGTATGTGTACCCCTGCTCCCGCTAATCCTGTGCTACTCATTCTGGATCCATCTGTGTAACAGATGAGCTGGGAGCCCGATGTTTCAATTTCCCAGTCTGTTCTTTTGCCTATGTGTATTTTATACTTTTTGTTGAAGATCTTTTGTTTCTTGATTAGGTCGTTGTTTGTCATGATTAGTGACATGTCTCTCCCTAATGCGCCTTCTATCGCAGCATGACCTTGGTCCATACTCCGTGCCTTCCATTCTTTACAGACAGTGATCCTGTACCATTGCTCTGCTGCTCTTCTTTTGATCTCAGTGTGTACCGGATTTAGCCCTAGGGCCATATCCAGTGCCATCGTCGGTGTGGACGCCATGACACCTGTGGTCATCAGTTTAGCAGCCCTTTGTACTTTCCTTAACTCCCGTAGGTTAGATGTGATGTTGGCTCTATGCCACCATACAATCGCTCCATATAGTAGTCTTGGAAGGATGATAGCTTTGTATATCCACTGGCAGATATTAGGTCTCAATCCCCAGATCTTTCCTACAGCCCTTCTGCATTGAGTTAGGGCCATTATTGCCTTTTTGCTCTGATTCCTTATGTGCGTGTTAAAGTTCAGAGTTTTATCTAAAGTTACTCCCAGATACTTTATTTCCTCAATGATTTCGAGTGTAGAACCTTTTATTTCGATAGGTTCCAACTCCATTCTATTCCTTTTCCTAGTGAAGAGGATCACTTTTGTTTTGTCGGGGTTGAGGCCAAGACCCTTGTCTTGGCACCAATCCGCAACCATCTTCAATCCTTTCATTGCCGTTGCCCTTACTGTGCTTAGCGCCTTTCCAGAAACTAAGATTGCTCCATCATCCGAGTAAGCTTGCATGTATATATGCTGTTTGTTGATGGAGCCTACCAGGTCGTCTATAAGAAGGCACCACAAGAGTGGAGATAAGCATCCTCCCTGTGGGAAACCCCTACTAGCCACCACTGTTTTAGTGTCCGTTCCTAGTGTCGTTGTTATGATACGATTCTTTAGCATGATGATAGCCCATCTAGCTAATGTTAGCGGTATGTCTACCCTGTTTAAGGCGCCTTCCACCGCACCGAAATGAGCTTTGTCGAATGCGCCCTCAATATCAAAGAAGCAACCCACCGCATATGCTTTATCTCTGCTAATCGCCCTTTCGATCCTTAATACAAGATTGTGTAGAGCTGTTTCCGTAGACTTACCCTCCAC
This sequence comes from Endotricha flammealis, assembly GCA_905163395.2. Taxonomy (NCBI): domain Eukaryota; kingdom Metazoa; phylum Arthropoda; class Insecta; order Lepidoptera; family Pyralidae; genus Endotricha; species Endotricha flammealis. Next base: position 10,863,380 of record LR990853.1, read on the forward strand.
GTATGCATGTTGGTTTCCGTGTAATGGGAAGTTGCTTTTTGCAATACGAGATCGTATGTTTCCGTCTACTATCTTCTGTAAGATGGAGGTCCTTCCCAGATGGGCTGCTCTGATTTGAGGATTATCCGCTGTGCCCTTCCTCTCTTATTCATCATCATTCATCTCATTTTATGTGCTTTCCACAAATTGGTGTCAACAGCTAGCCATAGCTTGTGCCAATATAACAACTTGACTTAGCCTATGACAGTATCTATTGACATCAGTTGCCATCTTTATCATCTCAGTCACAAGGAGTCCACTGTACTGGTCCAAAAGTGAGCTAGGCATAACCTGCATGTGTTGTAGGTACCTGACCACAGAAATATTATTATAAACATTACTTCTGAAAACACGGGACAAACAGAAATGTATTACAAAAATGTTTGTCATCAAACGCGCGACCTCTGGTGCCGAAAAAGTAGGGTCACTACACTACCAACGTGCCACCGGCCTGTCAACAGTTGGATATAGACGGTTGGAACTATTAAAACAATTCACTTAACAACTATTAAAACTATAAAGGATAGATTGACTAGATATAGCTGATTGATATTAATAGCGATCAATCTTGAAAAGTAAATTTTCTATAAAAAATGTACTATCAATTAATATTTTTTGTTCTAGAGTTACTACAAACCATCTATTTATGTTGCTGGGTTCAACAAGACATCATATAAGAATATCTTAATGTTGTCCGAATGGATTGTGGAGAAACCAGAAGATTTCAATGAAGATTGGTACATAACGCCATGCCCAAAAGGAACTAGAGTACTTGTTATTGGGTATAATGTGAGTGAACCCTACTACCCCACTAATATTTTTTTTTTTTTTTTTTTTCCTTTCTTCTACTTGGCGATCTGTTTGGTAAACAATGGGCCAATGTGCTGGTTGATGCTTTGCATCTTAGTCTGTCTCTGTGCGCTGAGAGTCGAATCCACCGATAGACCCCTCACTATTTAGCTGCAAATCTCGTCGCCAGGTTTTGGATACTATGTCTCTTCAGTCTAGAGAAGTTGAGACTGCCAGTTCCTTGCAGTTGGTAGGCGAAGTCGTTTTTATGACTGCGGAGTCTCTGCTGGTATTTTTGACTATAGAGTCCAATTTCTTGTTTCACTGTGTTTAACCCAGTGTCCATGTAAACAAACTTGTTGCTGACGTATTGAGGAATGTTAAGCATGATTCGGATGGTTTTGCTTTGAAATCTTTCCAGTATCTCGACATTGCTGTGGCTGGCTGAGCCCCATAGCTGAATTCCATATGTCCAAATTGGCTTGATGATGGTTTTGTAGATTGTCATTTTACTTGTGTCGGTTAATTGTGATTTCTTTCCGATTAGCCAGTACATGCTTCTAATTTTGTGATCCAGCTGCTTGCGTTTCGTCCAGATGTGCTTTTGCCAAGTGAGCCTGCGGTCTAGGTGCATTCCCAGGTACCTGGCATTGTCAGATTGTGGTACTTCCTTGCTGTAAAGAGTCACTGGTGGGCAGGTTTTCTTTCTCAGTGTGTAGGTGACCTGTACCGATTTATCTGTGTTGGCTTTGATGCGCCACTTGTTCAGCCATTCCTCAATCTGGGTCAAGTGCGTTTGTAGGTTGTTTGATGCAGTATCCGGATCATCGTGTACTGAGAGTAGAGCCGTGTCGTCAGCGTATGTTGCGGTGGTAGTTCTTTCGTCTGCTGTTGGTAAGTCGACAGTGAATATCAGATAAAGGATCGGTCCCAGAATGCTACCCTGCGGTACACCCGACTCTATTTGGTACATTCTAGATGTCGCCTGGTTGAATTTGACTTCAAAGCATCTTTTCTCCAGATATGACTTTATAAAGACAAAGAAGGAGTGCGGCAATGTTTGTTTTATTTTGTATAGGAGCCCATTATGCCAGACTTTGTCGAATGCCTGGCTGATGTCTAGAAAGATGGCAGAGCAATATTTTTTATTTTCAAGTGCCCTGCCTATAGTGTCGACCAGGCGGTGTATCTGTTCAATAGTACCATGACCCTCCCTGAAGCCGAACTGGTGTTTAGGTATCACGTCCTCTAGATGTTTGCGCAACCTGGAGAGCAAAATTTTTTCCAATAATTTACCCATTATTGGGAGCAAACTTATTGGTCTGTACGAGGTCAATTCATGTGGTGGCTTGCCGGGCTTTGGTATCATAACCACTTGCGCTATCTTCCATTGACTCGGGAAGATTGAAAGTCTTAGGCATGCGTTAAATATCGCTACCATCAGCATAATCCCTTTTCTCGGGAGGTGTTTCAGCAGAATTGAGTCTATTTGGTCGTACCCTGGAGCCTTGTTGTCCTGTAGACGACGGATCTCTGCGATCAGCTCAACAGGAGTGACACATCTCAGAGGTGGACAGAGCTGCAATGGAGCCTCAAGTGATTTCTCAATTTCGTTGTCATGAGCCTGGTCCTGGCTTGGCAGCGGTTGGAGTACTTTCTGGAGATGAATGGCAAAGGCTTCTGCCTTTTCTTCGTCAGACCGAGCCCAAGTTCCCGGCTGTACTCGTATCGGTGTCATTTGAATTTGGGGACGTTTTAATTTTGCGGTGGCCTTCCATAAGGAATAATTAGTGTCGCTAGTCGGTGTTAGTTTACTAAGGTAAGCTTGGAGGTTCTCATTTTGCATGTTTTTAATTAGATGTTTAACTTCGGCAGCCACTTTGTTAAAGGCAGTCTTGTCTTTGGGATATCTTGTGTTTTGCCAAACTTTTCGTAGTCTACGCCGCTCCTGTATTTTATTTTTTATGGATGTTGGGTAGATATGATTGTTTCGTGAAAAAGCTTTACGTGTTGGTGTTGACTGAGTAGCTGCAATATGGATTGCCCTGTTCAAATTTTCCACAGCCGTTTCAATATCCTTTGACGACTTTAGAGGAATTTTAAGGTCTATTTTTGATGTTATGACTGTCTCGTAGTTATTCCAGTTGGTATCTCTATTGTAGATCTTTGTAGGTACCTCGGAGAAGATTGGTTTGCAGTTGATATTGAGGATGACTGGGGAGTGATAGGAGGTAAGGTCTGTTACTTGTTCTATGCTCATATTATTAGAAGGTAGGTTTTTGAAGATAAAGAAGTCAAGTAAGTCAGGTATCCTTTCTGGGTCTGTGGGCCAGTATGTTGGTTCTCCTGTAGATATACATTCAATATTAAGGTCGCCCAGTACTCGGTATAACTGTCTTCCTTTTGTGTTTATAAGTCGGGAGCCCCAATAGGGATGCTTCGCATTCCAGTCTCCTCCGCTTAGGAATCGATTACCTAGACTTTTCAGGTATTCCTTATAAATTTCGGCGGGTATTGTATGCCTAGGAGGGCAATAGATTGAGGATAGTGTTATTTCCGATTTGGTATCACAAATTCTAATTTGTGTTGCTTGTATTTTTTCAGTGCAGTATGCTTCAAGTGGATAATGTTTTAGGTTAGATTTCACAATAACTGCTGATCCCCCATGACCTTTGCCTGACGGATGATTTGTTGTATATATTTTGTAGTTTCGAAAGGTTACATGACTAAGTTCTGTAAATCTTGTCTCAGATATTAACGCGATATCAATTTGTTCTGTATTAAGAAACGCTTACAACTCTTGTCTGCGCTCGGTGAGCCCGTTGGCGTTCCATGTGAGGATACGTATGCTGTGCATCATTTCGATAGCAGGCAGCTGATCAGCTGGACCATTCGGTCCATCATGCTGTTCATCATGTTTGTCATGAGTGTTTCGAATTTATTAAACATTTTGTCGAGTATGTCTTCTATGTTTTCAGATCCTGCTGTCGGGCCAACGGGCGGTGTGTTTTTTGTGTTGTTTTTTGTCTGCAAATGTCTGTACTGTTCGTTTGGTTGTTTTGTCGAAAGTGCTCGGAGTCAGCGGTGTTCTGGGCGCCCGACTCAGTTGTGGGAAGTGTTCTTCGGTTAAGTCGATTGTCTGGTTCTGTTTTGACTTTATCGGCCAGGACTTTAGGGATTTCGAATGTTTACTGTCTTCAGTCTTTTGGCTGGTTGGATTATTTTCATCCTTTCTGTATGGTTGGCTTTTTCTGTTTGCTGGGTTCAGTTTTAAGATTTGCTCTTTATATTGTTTGTATTTAATACAGCCACGATAACTCGCTGGATGTTTTTCTTCACAGTTAGCGCATGTCGCTTCTGTATCTCGTGCTTTCGCACACATGGTTGTAGGGTGATCGTCCCCGCATTTGACGCATCTAAAAGGTCTAAAGCATTGATTCTTTGAGTGTCCGAATCGTTGGCATCTTTTGCATTGTAGGACTTCTTTTTTCTTGTAGGGCGTTTCAAAACTTATTCTCATGTGGTTTAATGTCTTTATTTTAAATACGTCTTTGTTGTTGTGTTTAGGCGCTAGATCTACGTAGAACAGTGGTAGGGCCTCTTTAGTGGTTCTATGTAGTACCTTGACTACTTGTCGCACGTCATGTCCCAGTTTTTCCAGTTCCTTAGATATGTCTGAGGTGTCCTCTGATGAGTGTAGGCCCCGAAGGACGACTCTGTAGGCTCTTTCGCATTTAAGCCTGTATGTGTAGTGAGTAACTTGTTCTTTGACGAATTTTTCTCGGATGGTTTTATAGGTCTCGATGTTCTTAGGCATTAATTTGACTATGTGTCCAGATCTCATCGTTGTCATTGTATAATCTATATTATCATTTGATATACTATTCAATATCTCCTTTAGTGAGTTGATGTTTATCACTCCGGTAACGAAGATCGGCTCTGGTTTTTGTAGTCTAATTTGTTCTTCCTTGGAAACTTCTTCTTCTAGTAGTTCGAACTGATTGTGCGTTGGAACTGTGTAAACTTGGTTATTCGTTTTTTTATTTGTATTTTCAATTTGTTGCGGGCTGGTTTCTACCCTTTTCCTTTTTGCTGTGGGTACTCGGTCTCTTTGCCAGTCAATGCCACTGACGTGTGCTAATTGAGGTCTACCTTGTGTCAGGTCTTTTGTTGTTGCTCCAATCGAGATTGATCGTGTTCTCATAAACATACTTTTGTGGAATGTCTGTTGAATAAGCGTGCTTTTTTGTTGGTTAGATTTTTCCGGTCTTTCGATTCTTCTTTGTGCTGCTTCCGTCGTTCCCTCGTCTTCCGTTAGGTCCACTTGTGGCAAAACATCGCCCCCCCCCAGAGTACGTGGGGCAGCCTGAGCTGGGCTCAGGGAGGGATTCCCCAGCATTGCTGGGACCCTCCTGGGGATATATATCCTTTTGCTTTGCTTCCATGGTTTTGTTGTCAATTTTTATTTCAGGGTTGTTTTCCCCTAGCCAGACGTCCGGTTATAGCGCCGAAGGCTCGCTTTTGTCCTTTGTAATTAGCTATTGCTGTCTTACGGTGGATGATGGTAGAGCACCTATGACAGCAACATTGCCCGGAGGAGACGACCCACAAAGGAGGAAGTATGTGGGCCCAGTCCTAGTTCGCGGCGGCAAACTAGGGCTGGCGGGGACGTTTACAAAGGGCTTGGCAGTGTTCGCTATTTACGTCCAGCTCTTCCTAGACATGCGTTTGGCATTCTCAGCTTTTTATAGAGATGCATCCCCTGGCAGGGACACACCCCACCGAGACCGGCACTGCCCTTCCTCCTAATATTATAAGGGCTAAAGTTTGTGAGTATATCTGTTACTTCTTCACACTCAAATGGCTGATCCAATTCTTATGATATTTGGTATGTAGATAACTGATACATTGGATTATTAACATATAGGGTACTTTTTATGCGGAAAAGAACGCGATTCCCATAGGATTTGGTCGAAAGTTTGATAGTCAATGTCGCTGTAGATGGCGCTGTTGTGCATAAATACACGCAAACAAAGTTGCACGGGTTACGTTAATTATTATATTATTTAAATACATAACCTTTCTATTTTGTATGTGTATTTCAAATAAAGCATATTATATCTGTCTATAATATTGTTCCTTTGTAACTTTATTATAGAAATAAATGGTATTAAATTAATGATTTAGGTATTACAATTACACCTTACAACATGACGAATTATTTACAGGGTACAACAAAGTTCTTCACAAAATATGGTCAATTCCGTTTTCAAGTCGGGACATTGTTGCCTGGAGGTGGACATGGAGAGGACAGAAAGCAAGCTTGCTGTGTGTTGGATGGCTTTTACCAACAAAAAAATAATACATTTTACGCACTGGATGTTCTTGCGTGGAACAATCAGACAGTGACTGATTGTGAGGTAAGACTATTTGCTTTCTAGGTTGCTAAGAAGGTTCTTATTTAATTTTTTCAAAACAACAAAACATACTTTTCATTGGAGACCTGTATAATAAAGAAAATTATTGATATTAGTATAATAAAAAAAAGTGTACAAAAAATACACTTTTTTTTAAAAGTCTTTTGAGACTGTTGCCGGCCAGTATAGAGGCCCGCGCGGCATTTGGCCTCGGTCAGGGATACTTCCCAACTTTATTAGTATCTGTTACTTGTATCTAGAACCGTATTTCCATTTTTTAAAGCTATATTTTAAATGCGTCCTATAGTTTGCTCTTCTGACTATTAAGAAAGTTACGTATCGTTTGGAATGTCATTTCTGTCCAAATATACTGTGAAAACTCACTACATGTCATTATGCGACTGTGGAATAAGAATTTCCATTTCAGTATTAGTAAGTTTGATCACTTATATCATCAGGCGAGTGTGCATGTTGGAAGCGTCTCACCAAATCTTATGAGATTTCCTTGAAAAGTACTTACAACTACTTACTTATACTTTTCAGCAATAACGCCGCCTTGTTGTTCAGTTCATAAGTTATCTGTTTCTTTTGTAATTTTTCTTATTCTGTGTATGTATTGCAAAATAAAACATAATTCTATATATTTTTATTGAACTTGATAATACTCTTGCAAGATGACTGTATTTACTATCAAACAAAAACATTGTTAATAATTTAGTAGATATACATGTATATCTAAATAACTATATATTAAAAATTTCAGATGGAATTCAGACATTTTTGGCTATCTACCAAGATACAAGAAAATCCTGGATTATCAGTATTGAAGAAAAATAATAAAGTCATTTTTAAAGTTTTGCCAAAGACACCATGTGATCCAGAATCATTGAATCAGTAAGTATAACATTTTAGTTTTTGTACCTGTTTGTTTATTAACTTTGAAATGCCTAGCCAACATGACAGCGCGACTTTATCACTCAAATTATAAATCGAAATATCGAAGAAATAGATAAAAATCGCGATGACGACGTCTTGTCACAGATCCGTGACAAAGATAGATAGAATACTCTTTATTTGCATACAGGAAAAGGTACAAAAAACAATCTTATAAACTAGTGTAAATGCAACAAGGGCGGCCTTATTGCTAAAAAGAAATCTTTTCAAGGCAACCTTAGGGTAACGAATTTCTGTATGGAGTGGGCAGGGCTAGCAAGACAAGAAAATAAATACTAAACAAGATAATTAACTTTAAAAAAAAAAAAAAACCGACACTACTCCGAAGTTGGCAAATTTGAGATTGTGGAGAGACACTTTAGTGCGTCCTAAGTGGTAACACAAGATTCTGAACTATTTTATTTATAATGTGGACTATGTTACTTAGGTTTTTAAAGGTATTGTAATAAAGGATGCGGATGTACGTACATTCATGTCACAGTATGGACAAAAAAGCCGCGGGCTGAGTTCACCTAATGCTATGCTTTTGCTATGTATTTTGTACAGTAATATAATGTATGTGTCACAATGCATTAAATAAATAAATAATACATATCCAGCTCCGCCGTTGACGATGGAGTAAAAACATTTATTTATTCATTGCAAATACATGTATACAACACAAAACTACACATGAACCTTTTCAGGCACAGCAATGGAAACTTTCAAATATTCCATTACAGTGTTAATAGGCTTTCGTATGAAGTAATTTTAATTGACATTTTTATATTTTTAAATTTTATCATAAATTTTATAATTTAATTTCAGATATTTGATGAAATACCCACCATTTCCAGATAACTTCCCAGAACTAGATGGCTTTTTGTTTTTCCACAAACGCGCTCACTATGTATCCGGTGAGACGCCTTTGGTGGGCTGGCTGTTCCCCTACATGCTCAAAGAGGTTTTGGGATCAGGTAAATTATGCAATAACAGACTGAAAATATCACTATTTTATGACATACGACAGTCAAACAAGCAAGCGGTTTCCCATACATTTTTTTAACTCATTTGTTCGACTTTGTCGGATTTATTTTTATCGAGAAACAACTGGACGACGGAACCCCGCTGCGGGGCTCCTATTTCTGGTTGTGGGGTCACAAGGTAAACCTAACGAACCTATGTCATACATTCTGTCTTGGCGCAGTTCGTCTTAATAAGTAAATACGTAAGTCGAACAAAATTAAATGAAAAAAAAATCTTACTTGTTCGACGAACTGATGAGTCGAACAAGTGAGAATAAACCGTCTAATTGAAAGTGGTTATGCGCTGCCTATGAACATTACTTTCCGGAGATTCCGGGGACGACTGCCTACGGACGGAGGCCGCGCCCTACACGTCGCCGACATTACGTGTGAATAGTTTTAAGAAATAGTTACAGTGTTTATATGATTGTATATATGTTAGTCCGTAAGGTATATATTATACTAGTTAAACACGCGCAACTTCGTTTGTCTGTATTAATTTATGCACAGCAGCGCGATCTATATCAGACTTTTGACCAAATCCTACGGGAATCGCGTACTTTTCGAGATAAAAAGTACCTATGTGTTAATCCAAGGTATCTACCTACATACCAAATATCGTTAAAATTGGTTTGGCCACTTGATCGTGCGTGAAAAAGTTACAAACATACACACAACTTTCGCCTTTATAACATTAGTAGGAAGTATTAGTGGATATGCCGATAATTTGATAAAAAATTATTTGTTGCCTAAAATAAATTACTTATTATTATTAACACCAGGAGCTGTACCAATGCGTTATACAGGGAAGGGAATAGTGATAAAAGGAGTGGGAAAGCACTTTTATCCCTATTCGGCTTTCGTATTTACATTTCCTGAACGAAACGTAATTAATTGTAATAAACTCTTTCTTAGTTTTCTACCCTGATACCTCTTTTATTTTTTGACTATTCACAACTGTAGCAAAACAATATAAATAATAATATCAATGCGCGCGAGCTCGAATACGTTCTCGCTCGCACACTACCGGAGACTCCCCACCGCCGTGCTCGACTGACTATGCGGCCTACGCCCGACGCCGGTTGCAATTCACTTCTTAGCTAGCGGTCAAGCTAGAGAGACGGCCTATGCTATCCTCGAGCGAACACCGAAGTGGGTACGGGGTGACTCCCCCCTACACAACTAGTTTATAACTTAGAGTAGTAAAATCCTTGCAACTTCGTTTGCGTATGTCTCGCTTTCCCGTGGGAATTTTGAAAAATCCTTTCTTAGTACACGTCGCTTCCTAGACGTCGCCGTCGTAAGAAACCTACATTCCAAATTTGGAAAGACCCCCAACGGTTTAGGCTGTGCGTTGATATATAGTTAAGTCAGTCAGGACTTTGAACTTTATATATATAGATTAACACATAAAAACAATCCCAGAAAATACAGCAGGTCCCATAGTATATCAATTAACATTAAATATGATGAAAACGATATTTTCGCCTGCACTGTTTATTTAGTACCATAAGTTTTTAAAAGATATAATTTTTTATTTTTAATATAATTGAATTAATATATTTCAGATGTAACTATCAATCCTCAGTATGATTCCGGAAAACCGTCAGATTACACAAACCAAGCGGATTTTATAGAAAATTTTTCTGCAAACCAACAACAAAGACAAAATACTAGGAAAAACACGAAAATAGGAAAAAAGGTATGTAATTAATTCAATACATTTCAAGCCTTTGGGCCATATCAATGATGTTATAGAGATTTTATAAATTAAAAAAAAGAGCTCTTTATGGTGGTTGGATTCGCACGGCACGCGAAATTCAAAGGAGGACCAGACAGTTTGGCCTTTCTGACAGCTGCTGCCCGCGCCGTTACCCGTGTTTAATTTTAGGCGTTTTAATTTTAGCTCCACCTACTTTATAAATGGCCGTTGACTATCAGACTTTTGACCAAATCCTACGGGAATCGCATACTTTTCGGAATAAAAAGTACCCTATGTGTTAAGCCAAGGTAATCTATATATATAAAAATGAAACCCGTTTTCCGTTGTCACGACATAACATGAAAACGGCTTGACCGATTTGGCTGATTTTTTTTTGTAGTTTTCTAATACTCTGTACAAGGTTCTTACGGAAAAAAATATTAAGAAAATCTCTCAGAAAGATTGAAAAAAAAACGAAACAGTACCCGGGCGAAGCCGGGCCGGGCAGCTAGTACCAAATAATTATCATAAAAATTATCACAGCCATTTGAGCGTGATGAAGTCACAAATATACGCACGAACATTCGCCTTTATAATATTAGTGGGATAACATTGAGCGACATGGCGTTGGAAAGGTTTTTTTTTCTCCACAACTTTTACTATGGTGGATTTGCCATCGAATCGCTGGAAAAAGTTCAAAAAGTTTTTTATAGATATTTTGCCTTGCTAACCTTTTGCCCACTGTTACTGATAGGGAGCTTCCGCAGAATGGAAAACGAGTATGAGGAGCTTTAAATAACGTTTAAATAGCAGTTTTAGAAAATTATAGTTTTAACAATGAACATGACTTGACCATTTCGATCGCTGCGCACACGTTAACTTTTTTTTTGACGCCGCAGGAACTAAAAAATAGCCAATCAGCTGTGAGATCCCTTCTACAGTGCGGCCGCCCGTTTTTACATGAAGCTGGCAAACAGCAAACTACGGTTAAATTAACTAAAATTAATACAAATTATTAAATATAAATAAAATACAATTATTCGAGTCGCCTACACCCACTGAATAATCATCATATTTTATAAATTATAAATAGTAGCGCTTTTCTTTGTATTTGTGATAAATGCATTTTTTCTCCTATAAATTTACAAGTGTACGAGGACCAAACTAAAGTAACCATGTAAAGTAACCCAGTAGTAACCCTGCCTTAAGCTAATGTGTTATATCATGTTATCGTATGTATTAGATTAGAAAATGGGATAATGCTAGGCAGAATAAATAAAACTTGACACTGCTATATTATATTCGTTTCGTATTACATTTTTACAGACTTCAACAGATGAAGCTAGTAATAGTGAAAACATGGATGCCGATGACAACGCTGGCAATTCTAAATCTAGTTCCCGAAAAGTGTCAGAGAGCATGGACTCCGACCAAGTGAGCCAAGAATCACAGAATACTAAGAAAGAATCTGAATTAATGGAATCTGAAGTTAGTCAAGCCATGGGAGAAAAAAAAATACGTTGAACGTTTTTATGTGTAAAAAAAACAATCTTAAATTTTTTGATAACCTATATTTTAGAGCCTATGCCCACAGCGTTTCTCCGGCGATGGCGTTTGATGAACGTATACGCAGCGCCGATCCAACACCGACGTCGGCCTAAGGCCGTTTGTCCACCGCCACCGTCACCGTCACAGGGACGTCACCGAGAACAAGATGACGGCGCCAATTTAGCGATACATACATTTACTATGGCCGTGTGACCACCGCACGCCCGTCACCCGAGCGCCGTCACCCCGTCCGCCGTTTTATAGCTTAGTTCGGCGGTTCCGCTAGATTTCGGTCCAAGATTATGACGGGCCGAAATGGCGGCAATATAAAACACGGCGATTGTTTGTCCACCGCAACGGTCTCGCCGTCACGTCAACTTCATCTCGGCCACAAATAATCTCGTTCTCGGTGACGTCCCGGTGACGGTGGCGGTAGACAAACGGCCTAAGGCCTAAATTATACAGAATCGGCATACGGCGAAGGCGAGGGAGAGGCGAGCAAGCGGCATATGGCATGCCTGTGTCGTGCCTGCACCGCGTCGCTTCAGTATAATTTACATCGTGCGTCGCTTTTATATGTTTTGTATGAAAACTTTTTGAAGCGACATCGTGCCAGCTTCGCTCCTTCACCGTGCGCCGTTTCAGTATAATTCAGGCATAGTGTGAAGGGGCTCATAAGGTAAAAATAAATGTGGACTAATACGATTGCAATGAAGCTTATTCATAAAAAAAAACTGCTAATAGTAGAAATTGAAATAAGTACCTACATGTACAGATGTTATAGCCAAAATATATCTGGATTTAGTACATAAGATAATTCTTATCCCGGTAAATGCAATGCGTATAATGCAAGCGATGTCACGGGCAGAAGTCAGTTTCTTTTATGTGACTTAGTCGGGATATGATCTCCTTATATTATTTAATGTTGTATGTTATGTAAAACACTATGTCAAACGGTAAGTTAAACTTTTTGATATTTTTTTAAGTGAATGTAAAGTTATAAATTATTTTTAGTTTAGACTATATGAACAGGGTATTAAAAACAATTTAAGTAGACTACGATTTTTGGGATAGTAATTTTATTATTCAGACTCTCATTTAAATTTTAATTCTGTTCATTTAAGTCTACGATGTTTTTATATATAAGTGAGATTGATTAGGGAAAGCTTGTGATTTTTTTGTTATGCACTTGTTGTTTTTACATTACATTTTCTTACCAATACGGACAACTGGTATGTTGTGAAACTATTCACGTAAAAACACTTAATGTGTTTTCCACTGTCAACGTTATACGGTAAAAAATAGCTTTTTAAACAAGCGAAAATTGTCTTATTTTATATTGAAGAGTTGATTAATATTCTTTTCAATATAACTATAAATTGTTTTGAAAGAATGTAAGAAATTGATTTAGGCATTATATGCCTACTGCGTGTTTGGTTACCTCTAAATTCCATGTGTTCATATATGATTAGATTATTGTTTAATGCCAAAATAAAGTTATTCAAATTAATCTGATTTTAATATGCCGTCTATTATCCTAATAGTTTAGGTAAAGCTATTCCATTTTACGAAGAGCATTCGGTTGTTTTAGTGTTCGTAAACTCGGAAAAGCTCGTAAAATCGTACGCTCGTGCACGCATTACTACATTCATAGTCGAACGCTCTTCGTGAAATAGAATATCTATTAGCAGAGTCCTTTTTAAAAGCTTTTATTTAACTTGACCTGTATGTATGTATGAATGTATGTATGTATGTAAGGGTGGAATCTTGGAACGAAAATTTGAACCACTTCCCGTAGACCGATTGAGCTGAAATTTTGCTTAAAACTGTAGATCAGATGACAATACAATATTATGATAACAAAATTACGATACAGCCTTTTGTGTTCCGTTTTTCGTATAAAACAGTTCCGACCAAAAACCTATAGGGTACTTCCGGTTGTCCTAGAATCATGAAATTTGGCAAGAAGCAAGATGATGTAGTACAAGTACAGGAATAAATCTGAAAATCGTAAATTTGTAGTTACTTCTTCTTCTTTAAACAACCAATATAATGTGACCCTACCCTTGGTACATTTTACATTGGTACATGGCTCTTTTATACCGGTTATGAATTAAAATGTATTTTATCTATTACTAGCTTTTCCTCGCGGCTTCGCTCGCGTTAATTTTATGACATAGATCTCGTTTGACAACAAAACAACCCATAGCGCGACTTGTGGCGCCATCTGTTGGCCGATAGCATCCCATACAGCGCCCTTTATAGTAGAAAAAATATTTTCCCTTTGGATTGACATACTTTCACGGGTAAAAAGGTAGCCTATGTTGGGCTCTGTACCCCTGACATATACAAATTTTCATAATGATCAACTGATTAGTCAAGCCGTGAAGGAATAACAAACAAACAAACTCACTTTCTCATTTATAATATTAGTATGATAGTATGACTAGTATGAGGAGCTCGATGGCGTCGCTGTGTGTCACACTCTAATATGAACACACAAGTTAAGCGACGGTGACCCTAGCCAGCGTTTGGATGGGTTTCGTTATCTCGAGCTTCTTCGTGCTTCGGAGGGCACGTTAAGCCGTCGGTCCCGGCTGTTGTCGATAGATGACAGTCGTTAAGCCAAGTCGGTGGCCTTAGGGCGGTTTGAAAACACCGACCTCTGCCAATCCGCATTGGAGCAGCGTGGCAGAGTACGCTCTAATCACCTTCGATTGAAGGGAGACCTGAGACCAGCAGTGGGATGATTATGGGTTGATATGATGATGATGATGATGACTAGTATGATTATGGGAAGGAACCCTCATGCGCGAGTTCTACTTGCCCTTGGTCGGTATTTTATTTTTGATGGGTACATAAACCCGTTTAGTTTGTCGCAGGGTGACTGTAGTAAAATCAGGAAATTATATAGGTATTCAAATTGCTGGTGCTAGTTATCTATCTATATGTCGCATACGGTCATGAGTATGGACATGAACACTAGGCAAAGCGAGGGTGCGCCATCTAGCGGCGTGTTGAGAAAACGTTGCTTTTGGCGCGCTCCGGCAGAGTCGTGATACGGAAGGCGGGCTCGACTGAATACTTCGTTATCGGGCGCCACCGAGAGTTGTACTCGTAGTCACGGAACTGTCGCGTTTTGCCTAGTGTCTATTTTGTATTAAGTTATATTAAGAAACTGTACCTAATAAAACTTGTGTTGTAACAGCGATTTGAAAAAGAGACCTAGACTGAGGTTTTTCTTGCGGCATTTCTTTTCCATCAGTGGTCATTCCGAAGTGCTAGTAAATTTAATAAACATTCTTTAAGTAGAACTAAAACTGTTGTTTCTCTCATATCACGACTACCCTCGTTACGCCCTTGTGATGTTGAATTGCACATCGAATTACCGCTAGGCTATCCGATATCAGAATTGGGATGTAAGTCGTGGTATTGAGAGTTTAACAGATCAGTCTGGTCTCACTAATGTAAAACGTGACAAACTAACGTGACAAATTAAGAAAATGCGTGTTCGATGCACGACGGACAGTCTACTGTTGTTGACTACGAGTAGCGGAGTTTTGCGGACTACCGAGTACCGGCATTTAGTAGCGCAAAGTGTATCGTATGGTGGGTACTTAACCTCAAAACGAATCCAAATTCTAAAATAGTGTAATTTCAGGTGTATGACCGTGCGATACTCGACGATGTGTGACGGGTAGCTGAGGCTGAGACGCGACGCGCACCAGGCGGTGGCGGTACTGGCGGTGCAGCGGCGGCGGCGTGGTGGCGACGTGCCCCGAGTCGCAGTGCAATTGAGGCAGAGACGTGCCACGACACGAGTAAACACGGGTGTGTGTGCCCGTGGCGGACTGGTAAAGTGTACCCTCCGATATTATAAAAAAAAAAAAAAAAGGTCAGTGTTGATTACGTATGATGCTAAGTTTAAGCATAAAGTGTTAAGTTAAGCTGAAACTGTGCAAGTTTAAGCTGAAATTGTAAGTTTAAACTGAAACTGTGTAAGTTTAAGCTGAAACTGTGTAAGTTTAAGCTGAAACTGTGTATGAAGTTAAGCTCATTGGTCATTTAGCACTATTCATTGAAATTAATGATATAGAGGTCAAGGTCATTAAAGGTCAATGCGAGTTCAAGGTCATTAAAAGGTTAATGCACACAATGGTTTAGAGGACAAGGTCATTTAAATGTTAATGCACACATAGAATTAAGTATTTTCGACTTCAACTTTGACTTTGAGATTTTTGACTTTGGAGGTCAAAATCAAATGTATCACGTGGAGAGTGGGGTTCTTAAAAGGGGTTCAAAATTTTCATCCTTTTATCGCTAGGACGCACCGTTTTCGAGATAAACGTTTTGTTTAAATTATTTTTACTTAGTAACTTCAATGAACTCTAACAGTTGTTTTATTTTCGATTTCCGGACAATGGAACGAGACGAGAATCAGCGGGTCAGCGGTGTGCGGACTCTGAAGTGGACCAGGTCTGCTCGTGTTGGTGGTGAGCTGGCGAGGCAGATGTGACCACCTGCGCGGCATAGTGCGGACAGCAGTGATCGCGCTTGCTGTCGAGGTTACTGCTCTTCGCGGGACCACCGGCGCAGTCGAGGTGTCCGGGATATCTTCAGGAGATTATTGTTTGATGATACTGGAGTGACTACTGAGCAATAATGTTGTTTAGAATTTTAAAAGTTCTGTTTTTATGTAAATTGAGAGACATTTTAAATGAAATGTTGAGAAATAATTGCTCAATGGTTTCGATGGTGGAGTATAATTTAAAGTATACTTAGTTCGAATTGTGCTCAAAAAGTAATGTACCAGTTTAAGTTAACGTACCATTTTATAATGTTGAGTAGAGTAAGTAATCTATGTAGCGAGAGACCAGTGGGTCTGTGAGATACCACACAGAGTTGTTGGTCAATGTTGAGTTGGCAATGGTGATTTTGCCGGTCGGCTGGTGTTGCCGTGGAGATAGAGAACTTACTCAACTAGTTATTTTTCAAGTAATTAAACACCGTCTGTTGTAACTGTGATGGTACATGATTCTCTCTGGTAGACCTTAGTTAACTCTCATAACACTTCATACTAAAATTTCAGTTTTATTGTTAGTTACAATTTTGAAGTTATAATTTGAAATTATAATGTGGCTGGGTAGAGTCATATTTGAGATAGTGCCATTTGAGACAGAGCTATTTGAGATAGAGCCATAATTGAGTTAGAGCCATTTGAGTAGAGCCATAGAGCCATTCGAGGTAGAGCTGTACGAAGTAGAGCTATACAAGGTAGAGCTGTACGAGGTAGAGTCAGTTGAAATAGAGTTATTGATAAAACGAAGGCGAAACTTTAAGGTTTCTATTCTCGAAATGGAGACAAATGAAAGTGAGTAATGAGAAAAGTTTAGTTGATTTAATTACGAGTTACTGTATTGAAATGTAATGTAATGACTGGACGTTTTGTGTCCGATGTGTCCGATGGACTGGAGGTTGTATGTTCGATGGACTGAACATAGTGTGTGACTCGATGGCTATGGATAGGATTGAGTTTGTGTGTTGGAAAAACACTGTTGGTATGAGGAGTGATGCAATGCAGTGTTGACTGTATTGTAGAATGTTAAATTAAGTTTCTTTGAGTAAAGTTTTCTCATTACTACAAACGATCCCTTTGGTGATAAGGCCAAGAGAACTGAGTAGACATGTAGAGTATTGGCAAAATACATAAAGACTAAGTACCAATTTCATTATCGTGACGTGAGTAATGACGAATTTCGTAAAATTGATCGAAATGTTTGTTGTGTAAGTAAGTACTCAACAGCAAGGGACCACGTGTTTTCAGTGAGAATCACAGGGATGATTGCCAAACAAGGTCACAGGGATGATCTGGTGGTTGGTCACAGGGATGATCAGCTGTAACCACGGGGATGGTTATGGCACCTTGCTTTTGACGAACTCTGTTATATTCGGTTGTTTTTGATTTTATTTTCATTATTGGTACTAAGCTCTTCATGGTTACATGCTTGATTTGTTAAGCTAAGTGTGTTACTTAGAAGTAAATTGGACTTTATATTGAAACTTTGGATTTGATATTGAAACTTTGGATTTGAGTTAGAGAGCAAGTCCTATATGTGTGGTCAGGAGTGACCGAACGTTGTGATGCTGTGTGAGTATTGATTGTTTCAGTTACACGCGAGGACGCATGTCTCGCAGGATGGCCGTGTCGCATACGGTCATGAGTATGGACATGAACACTAGGCAAAGCGAGGGTGCGCCATCTAGCGGCGTGTTGAGAAAACGTTGCTTTTGGCGCGCTCCGGCAGAGTCGTGATACGGAAGGCGGGCTCGACTGAATACTTCGTTATCGGGCGCCACCGAGAGTTGTACTCGTAGTCACGGAACTGTCGCGTTTTGCCTAGTGTCTATTTTGTATTAAGTTATATTAAGAAACTGTACCTAATAAAACTTGTGTTGTAACAGCGATTTGAAAAAGAGACCTAGACTGAGGTTTTTCTTGCGGCATTTCTTTTCCATCAGTGGTCATTCCGAAGTGCTAGTAAATTTAATAAACATTCTTTAAGTAGAACTAAAACTGTTGTTTCTCTCATATCACGACTACCCTCGTTACGCCCTTGTGATGTTGAATTGCACATCGAATTACCGCTAGGCTATCCGATATATATATATAAAAATGAAACCCGTTTTCCGTTGTCACGACATAACATGAAAACGGCTTGACCGATTTGGCTGATTTTTTTTTAGAATATTCCTTGAAGTACGAGGATGGTTCTTACGGAGAGAAAAATTTAAAAATTCCCACGGGAAAGCGGGATACACGCAAACGAAATTGCGCGGGTTTCGCTAGTAACAAATAAATTCATTAGACAAGTATCGCCCCTCGACAATAGATGGCACTGCGAAACCTGTCCAGTGATAACTAAAAAGTAAAAAATAAATTAAAAGTAAAAAAATATATTTAAAAACAAGCTTTTATTTAATTGCGCTAAAAAGAATAAAATAAACTTTTCTTTTAAAATTTTAACTATCAACTTATAACGTCATTACACAATTTATATGACATAAAAGCTTGTCGCGAGATTTACCTGTTTAGGAAAACATAATTATCGAACTAACATTTATTCGTACTACGAGTAAATGTTAGTAATTAAATCTCGCGACAAGCTTTTATGTCATATAAATTGTGTAATGACGTTATAAGTTGATAGTTAAAATTTTAAAAGAAAAGTTTATTTTATTCTTTTTAGCGCAATTAAATAAAAGCTTGTTTTTAAATATATTTTTTTACTTTTAATTTATTTTTATCATGACATAGAAGTTCAAATGTTCTATCAGGTCATCAATGGGGCAATTCACGTAACAAGAACCGATTCCAGTTCGATTCAACGACACTCGCTGTCTCACTCATACAAAATAGGAATTGAACGGGACAGCGAGTGTCGTTGAATAGAACTAGAATCGGTTCTTGTTACGTGAATTGTAGGCAATCATCGCTGCCGTGTACATTCAACAATTAAAAGAGATAATTTAGTAGATAATTTACATAAAAAGTAGATTCTCATGCTAATAATGTAATCGTTATAAAAAATTTTTTTTGTAAATCTCTTTTTGCAATACTAGCGCCCCGCCCCAGCTTCGCACGGGTTTGACTAATCTCTATTTTTTCTGAAAATATAATATAGCCTATGTTACTCGGGGATAGTGCAGCTTCCCGCCTTCCTTAGCTTCAGTGTAAGAATTTTTGAAATCGCTCCAGTACTTTTTAAGTTTATTCATTACAAACATACATACACACACACCCAAAAATACAATCTTTCCTCTTTATAATATTAGTGTAGATATTAGTGTAGATTTAGAAAACTTGGATGATATTTAAGGTCCGGGATACCTCTTTCGTTGTTGTCGATTGTACTTCCACTACAATAGTTTGAACACCTCATGTGTTCTTTTATTCAAAATTTCTACTGTTTTGATGTAAAAAGCTTGTAAATGTAAAATAATCGTGCGTACGAGTGATCGAGTATGACGTCATGCGCTGTGATTGGTGTTTCGTTTGACGTGACGTTCTTGGATTTTATTTATTGATTGATTTTTAAATATAAATCTTTCACATTTCACAAAAATGTTATTTGAAATACCATTTTAATTTAATATATTCTATTAAAAACTACATTTTAGATTTTTTTGTGATTACTGTCCGATTGCCTATTGTATTGGTTTTATTGCCCACCAATAGAGGTATTAGGCAAAGAGAAGCAAGGTGGGTATTATGCTTCCGGCTCTCTTACTCAAAGTATGAAACTCAGTGGCATAATTACAGCTATGCTTCGTTTTTCTGAGTGGCACTGCCACTGTCAACTGTATATGAAGGAGCCACTACCAGTTCTCATAGTAATTCCAAGGCTGATCAAGGCTTTCACTAAACATGTAGATTTAGGTTCTATTTCACCACTTGTTATGATCTAGCTAGACAGTCTATTTGTTTTTGTTTTATTTACAGTTGTGCGAATTTATCTTTTTTTAACGACTTTTTATCTCGAATAGCCATCTTCGTAAGAGGTGAAACGCAAACCTTAGCACAATCTAAATGTGGAACTCACCATTTGGATCTTAATATCGCCACTATAAATTTAAACCAATAGGTAATACTCGGCAATCATATATTTATACACTAAATAGTGAAAAAAATATGTGTGTAAGAATAAACCCAAAAACAAGCAAGCAACTAGTGATCAATAATGACAAAGCTATAAAATAATTAACGATTATTTGCAAATCATAAAATCTGTTGCTATTAGGATCCACTTCCCTTGAATATTAATAGTAACAGTCGTAAACTTGACGATAATAAAATGATACGATTTGTGTTTTAATTAAGTAGCGAAATATTAGCTTTGCTATGAAATATCGCCCAAATAACATCGTTTGCACAGAGCACTGACCATGGATTTATTCAAATCTTAGTTTATATTATATTACAAGCTATTACAAGCGGACGAACGAACTGGTGGGCCATTTGAACTGATGTGATGGTAATTAATCCAAAATTTGGCATGAACCTGCAAGAGCAGATTTATTTCTTCGTAAGATACGAGGAAACGCAGCGGCTGCATCATTCCAAGTGTGCATTTTTTATGTTATACGGCAGACAATCAGGTAAGCGGGCCACCTGATGGAAAGTGGTCATGGCCGCCTATGGACATCAGCAACACCAGGGGCACTATCAATACGTTGCCCACCTCTGACGAGACTTCTAAAGGTGGGTCTACGCTAGACGAGCCGAGCACAAGCTGAGCGCAAGCCGAGCCGCTCTGCTCGCGGTGACAAGTGTGGTTTTGGTAAGCTCGTAAGTCGGTCCACACTACACGAATTTTGGCTCGGCTCGTGCTCCGCTCGTGCTCGGCTCGTCTAGCATAGATCCACCTTAATGTACAACTTAAACAGTATGTCATAGTTATTTGGAACATACATTACTTACAAATAAGTATTTTGTAATGTCAAATTATTCGTAAATATACTTATCTAGCTTTATTGCCCGCGCCTTCGTCCGCGTGAAGTTCCGGGCACATTCCCGTGGGAACCACATTGAATTTCGGGAAAAGCTATAGCCTATGTCACTCCCTGATAATGTAGCTTTCTACTGCTGAAAGAATTTTTGAAATCGGTCCAGTAATTTCGGAGCCTATTCATTTCAAACAAACAAACATTAGTATAGATAAAATAAATCAATGGTTTTCGAGTTTCATTTAATTTTTCCTATCCTGTCTACAAAATCACCTAGACAAGTCTAGTAACATGGTAGGTATTTAGTTAAGGAGATTGACTTCAGATAAAATTTCGGAATCGACTTAGCGAAGTGTGCTCTGATCGGAATAGAGATGAGCAAAATATCGTACGCAGTAGTTTCACGTATTTCTATTCTACTGGAGTTGATTTAGTATCATAGGGGATGCCATCGAGAACTGAACTGTAAATTTAAGATATAAATTTCTACCTATTTTTATACTTGAATATGTATCTCAGTTCCTTACGCATCTTCTTAGCGACAGGGTCAGGGGAATTAGCTGTCAGTGCAAATATCTTTACGAAACTAAGTACAGTCACAGAATAATAAATAGTACTACTGTATGACTACGTAGTACAGTCAACAAATGTCAGAGGTACCCACTCGGTACCCACAGCCGTGAATTTGATAGAAGTTTTTTACCTATTGTATTGATTTACTCTAATTTTTGTTTGTGAGTAGTGCATTATTATATTATATGTTACTATGTAATTTCAAAGTTGTTTATCTAACGATACTTCATCAATAATATAAAAAACTAGAGAAACCCGCGCAACTTCATTTGCGTTTATCCCGCTTTCCCGTGGGAATTTCAAAAAATTCTTTCCTATCGGTTGCCTACATCATACACCATACTTTTCAGAACACACCCAAGTTTCAGGTCTCTACGGTCAAGACAAAACATTTTCATATGTATAGATTATTTTTCTATTTATATACTTCTCATTACAATCTTTGGAGTGGGCGTTTATGAAATAGGCTAGCCCGACCGGTGAAGTGCCACCCTCTTACAGAACATTGACGTGAAGCAGCAATGCGTTTCGTTCGGTGAGTGAAATATCCAAAATTTTAACTCCTTCCTTATACTATTTCTAGCTAAATCCTTTTTCCTGTTATAGGTCGGCAACGGGTTAGGCACCCTAGAATCTTTGTGCTCCCTAATAGACTGTAACTGTAATAACCTAACATCAAATGATGATATTCCTGAGCTTCTTTTCCAACCACTTCCGTAAAAAATAAAAATAAAGTATAATATCGGTATTTCAATACCTACATACAATACAACTATCCCTACAACACTATGAAAAAATAGAGCGAGGCGACGTAATAAGATTTCCTCTAAGTGTGAAAGAGACAATACCAATATGCCATTTAACTTTCCTTATTTTTCTCTTTGCATTTAACCATTGAAAAAATTTAACATGAACTCAAATATCATAGAATTTAATACTTATTTCATTACTTAATACTTACTGTTATTATCGATGAATATGATTCAGTCCGCTAGGATGTAGTTAGAATTTTAGCTGTTTTTCCGAGATCACGAACAGAATAAATAGTACGACGACATTATGAAATCATTTTGTTTGAATATTCACAATTTATAAAAAATTAAATGTAATTGAAATCAAACAAAAGCACTAAGGAGTAAGAGTATTGATATCAACTCGACGAAAATTACCCACAAAATAAAATTTTTTCAAGAATTTCAATAAAATAAGAATCACGTCTTCCATCAATTCTCATAAACAATTTTTATGCCAAATTTGAAGTAGATTGGAACAAGGAATCAAGTTGTCCCATAGTAACTTTGCACCCCCTTTTTACCCCCTTAGAGTTAGAATTCCGAAAAATCCTTTCTTATCGGACGCCTACGTTATACAAACAATCCACCCTCCAAGTTTCAGATTTTTACGATTAGGCGGTTTAGGCTGTGCGTTGATTCTCAGTCAGTCAGGACAAAGCATTTTATATATATAGACTAGTAAAACCCGCGCAACTTCGTTTGCGTGTATCCCGCTTTCCCGTGGGAATTTCGAAAAATCCTTTCTTATCGGATGCTTACGTCATACAAAGAACACACCCTCCAAGTTTCAGGTCTCTACGATCAGTGGTTTATGCTGTGCGTTGATTCTTAGTCAGTCAGGACAAAGCATTTTATATATATAGACTAGAGAAACCCGCGCAACTTGTGCGTTTATCCTTTCCCGTAAATTTCAAAAAATCCTTTCATATCGGTTGGTCACACCCAAAAAATTGTCATATGTATAGATTTTTTTTTTCTATTTTTATACTTCTCATTACAATCTTTGGAGTGGGCGTTTATGAAATAGGCTAGCCCGACCAGTGAAGAGCCACCCTTTTACAGAATATTGACGTGAAGCAGCAATGCGTTTCGTTCGGGGAGTAAAATATCCGAAATTCTTGTTTGTCACCTTTGTAGTATAGAAAAAATCTAACTCATTCAAAAAAAAAAAAAATATCAAAATTCTTTATTGGGTAACAAAAATTTACATTTAAATATATATTTTTTTATTTTTTTTTATTGGGACACGGCGTGTGACGCCTGCTCCTGCCAGATGGGCCGCAGGTCTCTGGGGTCCAGGAATAGGAGCGACGAGACATCCTTTATGGTGTCTCGTCGCTTCTACTATGCCGGCCTGAAAGGTGCCTCTTCACGCTCCGCTTGAAGGACCCCATGTCGTACACGTGTGGTGCAGGGAACACATCGTCGGGCAGCTTGTTCCACCGTTCAATGGTTCGACACAAGAATGATTGACCGAATCTTTTTGTGCGGGGTGGGGGGTTTAGATAGTCCACTGTATGTGAATGTGCACGCTGCTTAGGACGGTAGTTCCTGTGCTTGAACGGGGAAGGCGGAATAAGGTCGTGTAACTCAACCGAACACTCGCCATGGTACAGCCGATAGAAGTGACTCAACGCAGCGACTTCCCTGCGGAGTTCTAAAGGCTCGAGAGTTGCACCAAGCTTCGGATCATCTATCATTCTGATGGCGCGTCTTTGCAGTGAATCAAGAGCATCCATAAGGTACTTTGCAGAGCCTTCCCAGAGATGCGAGCAGTATTCCACACACGATCTAATTTGCGTTTTGTATAGTAGAAGTAGTTGTGTTGGTGTGAAGTATTGCCGCACCCTGTTCAGGACTCCGAGTTTGCGAGAGGCGTTTGAGATGACGCTTTGGATGTAATCTCTATGATTCAGATCTGCGCGCAAATTCAAACCGAGAATGGAAAGGTGATCATTGATGACGAGAGGAGTGTTCAGGAGAGTCGGGACTCGGGAGAATGGGACCATCTTCGCTGTGAACGCACAAGCCTGAGTTTTCTTTGGGTTAAAGCTGACGGTTAAATATATTATTGCTGGAGGTTCCTTTTAAGCAATATGGATGCTTGTGCCAGGACCCTCCGCTCTTCTTATCGCTAAGTTACAAAAGGCAATGTTACCAGTATGGTATAGTATAATCTATTATTACAGGTAGGTATAGTTTAAAATGATTAAAGTTTTTATTACAGCTAAACTTAAGAACTAATTAGAGTCTCCAGGTCATCATATGATAGATTTGTTAACCAGGTAATCAACATTTTTTTACACTCTTTGTAAGATTTATCATATATAAATAGTGATTTATTAACTTTATTATATATAGAGGCCGAACGATATTCTAATTGCACTTCTGCAAATTTCTTTTTTATATGTGGCACAATAGCAACAACGTGCCCTCTTCTTCTCCCTGCAATCTCCGAGTTATAAGGTAAGCTTTTATGTTTTTTTAGCAAGATGTTTAGTATGTACAGTTTCCGTACAGTTAATAATTTGCATGTCAAATATAGCTCAGTGGTAGGAAAGGTTCTCTTTTTAAAATACATTACTTTTAGTAGCAGTCTTTGTGCTCTTTCTACTTCTAGGAAACGAGTTTTCATAGCACCGCCCCAGACCGAGATGCAGTAAGAGATGATTGATTGAACCAATGAGATGTAGATATTATTTAAGATTTTATTAGGAACAATATGGCGCAAGGTCTTGAACATCCATACGAATTTACGGATTCTGGTAGTTATTAGTTCCACTTGAGGGTACCAGGATAACCTCTCATCTACAACTACACCCAGATATTTGGTTTGGGTTACTTTGCTGATTGAGGGGCAGTTACAATAACAATTTGGAGTTCTACCACATGAGTGTATTTTTATATTAAAATTTGGTGCGGGCTGTGAATTTTTATAAATACTATAGCATATAAAGTTTGTTTTTTCGGTGTTTAGTGTGAGTAAGTTGTTTTTTTCATTCAGCTAGGCTGGCCATACCGTTTTCAGCATTCACGCGAGCATCGTTCCATTCCTTATACTTTTTCTCGCTATATCCTGTTTTTTCCTGTTATGGGTCGGCAACGGGTTAGGGACTGGGACCCTAGAATCTATGTGCTCCATAGTCGACGGTAATCACCTAATATCAAATGATCCATATTCCTGAGCTTGTTTTCCAACCACTTCCGTAAAAAAAATGTATAAGTATATCGGTAATTCAATACCTACAACCTCAGCCTACAACAACACTACAAAATAATAGAGCGAGTCGACGTAATGAGATTTCCTATAAGTGAAAGAGACAATATCAAAATGTATGCCTTAAATTGGTCAACCCTGTCAAATATTATAAAATTTAATATTTAATTACTTACTATTTATTATCGATGAATATGATTCAGTCCGCTATAAACATAGTTAGAATTTTAGCTGTTTTTCCGATATCACAAACAGAATAAATAGACGAAATTATGATTGAATATTCACAATTTATAATTACATGACAGATGCTACACTTCACTTCACGGATGTGTCAAAATGAAACGTAATTGAAATCAAAAGCAATATGGAGTATGAGTATTGATATTAACTCGAAGAAAATTACCCACAAAATACATTTTTTTCAAGAATTTCAATAAAATAAGAATCACATCTTCCATCAATTCTCTTAAACAATTTTTATGCAAAATTTGAAGTAGATTGGACCAAGGAATCAAGTTGTCCCATAGTAACTTTACCCCCCTTTTTTACCCCCTTAGAGTTCGAATTTCGACGCCTACGTCTTATAATAGTTCTACCTGCCAAATTTCAGATTTTTACGATGAGCGGTTTATGCTGTGCGTATTGATTCTCAGTCAGTCAGTCAGTCAGGACAAAGCATTTTATATATATAGATGAATCGCTGAATATGTTGCTAAGCGCAAATCTCGAGAATAGCTGGACCGATTTCGCTAATTCTTTTTTTAGAATATTCCTTGACGTTCGAGGATGGTTTTTACAGAGAGAAAAAATCCCACGGGAAAGCGGGATACGCGCAAAGGAAGTAGCGCGGGTTTCGTTTTAGTTGAACATATCTATATATATAAAAATGAAACCCGTTTTCCGTTGTCACGACATAACATGAAAACGGCTTGACCGATTTGGCTGTTTTTTTTTTGTAGTTTTCTAATACTCTGTACAAGGTTCTTACGGAAAAAAATATTAAGAAAATCTCTCAGAAAGATTGAAAAAAAAACGAAACAGTACCCGGGCGAAGCCGGGCCGGGCAGCTAGTTTAAATATAAAATTGGATAGGGAACTAGGTACAATAGAAAAGGAATGAAAGCAAAAAATACTTTTTTCACCTCACAAGCTCGGAAAGAATGTGTTTGTCATTCGAAATCTGAGCGCAAAAGTGCATTTTGTGCCCTAGCGTCGAAAGAATTTTTAAAATTCGAACCTTTCTATTCTATAATATATTTTTATACCGCCAGTCCTCTGAAAATGCATTAATACTTATTTCATGCCAGTGCGCCAACCTTATTTTTAGAATAATTGAACTGGCCAGCACGACACCGCATGAAAAAAAATAAACACTTATTTAATATATTTTTTGCATTTTTTTTGCACCAAGCATTTTCCTCGCTGTAGTGAGGTGAAAAGTTGTGTGTTTCGCTCGGCAGCAAAGTTATTCTGCGTCTCGTACCTTTGAAACCCTCGCTACGCTCAGGATTCAATATAAGTACTCGCGCCAAAAAACAACTTTGCAGCCTTGCATAACAAATAACTATTTTTTTTTGGTTTTCTGTCTGTTCGTTACGCGGACATCTTTCTAGTTACTGAAGGGATTTTAATGCTTTTTACACAGGAAGATAGAGCTTGACTTGGAGTAAAATACTTCATTTAAATCGGATATCAGGAAAAAGTTATCTTCATTTATTACACCGACGCGTTTTGAGTTTAATTAAGTTCCTCAAAACTTCACTAGATGTCACTGACTCCGATTTATCCGTCGATACTATTTAACCCTTAACAACTCACGCGTGTCTCGCGGACACATTGTTGAGTTCAAAGATGTATAAAATCGAAAGTATTTATTTCTGCGAAATCCCGATTTATCTAATCTATCCATATAGTTTACTGACTCAATAAAAATATCTGTTTTATTATTAGTATATTTTTTATTATTAACAAACCAAAGTAATAGCTCAACAACTCACATGTGTCTACTAGACACAAAAGCGATTTGTACACGAAATATGTGAGTAGGTCGGCTAGATGGTCGGCTATTTTTTGTTTATATTCATTAAGAATCATAATGGACATACTCACATTTCATTATTTGTGTTATAATAATATTATTGAGCTCATATTTTGATGACTTGTTTGGTTTTAGAACTTACTCAAATACTCGGTCATTTTGATAAAGTAATATTACTTGGACTTGTTTTTGATACAGAAAAAGACCACAAATAAACTAAAAGCGGCCAAATTTCAACAGTCTCTTGTTAAAAATATTCGAGTCCGTTAGACATTACTGGTCAGTTACGTTACTAAAGGTTACTGGGTTGTTAAGGGTTAATAAACGTTCAGTTTTTCTTATGGTTGGAAGAGCTGGAAATAATAGCTTGTAAACACTACAGTAACATTAACACCATGTATGTAGCAGAAATATGTTTTTTTCTCTCTTCCGTACCCTTATCCCTATTTGGGGTCGGCGTAGTATGTTTTCTTCGTGTACTAAACTAACATATTTACCCAGGCGCAGCTGGGCTGGGTTCGTACTTAGGTAGGCATACAATTTTTTACATTGTGCCCAAGATTCACTTTATGCGTTACCTACGTCAACCTATGAAAAAATTACGTACACCTACCTACTTATGTCATCTTCACTAAAGTTAAAGTTTCGTCGTGCGAAGCATTGACAAAATAAAACGAATGGAAAATGAAGGAGACCCAAACCCAGCAGTGGGTAGACAAGGGCTAAAGAAAAACCTACTTATATAATTCTTGGCAACGTAGCTTGCCAACCTTAGCTTTGGTAGAAAGTCAGGCAAGGGAAAACTGTTTGTTGTTTTAGAAGAAATTCTAACTAGGTACTTTTTAAGAGAGAAAAGATAAAAGTGAGTACATATACTTACATCAATATTTCATTTGTGGTGAAAATGTAATTTGAGGAAACTGCAAAACATTGACGGACGGAGTTTCTCTACACAAAAAATGTAAAGAAACAGCGTTGTCATGCGGTCAGGGAGTCGTCTTTTGTGCGAAGTTTATCGCGAACTTTCTGCCGAATCATACAAAATCGTAGATACAATCGACGTTTGGCAGTACATCAATATCTTTCGAAGTACGTTGAGGTAATAAATTCTCTAATGTTATTTATTTTAAATGGAGGAAGGAAACTCATATTTTGATAATGAATTCATATAATAAGCCTATCCAAGAAAAGAGTGCTCTGTTGTTTAGAAATTCGAAATGTCGAATTAGAAAATTTAAACTTGTAATCTATTAATCGATTAGAATAGGTTTAAATCTCATCTCTATCTAAAAAATTCATCCACGTCATTACAGCTTAGTTTACTGTCTGTGTTTATTGCCTTAATTTCTATACAAAAAAATACAATTCGACACTGGGCCTCAAAAATATGTAGTACAGTTTTAAAATTGCAAAGAAGTTAGAGGTTTGAAATAATAGTTATTTGTTATGCAAGGCTGCAAAGTTGTTTTTTGGCGCGAGTACTTATATTGAAACCCGAGCTAGCGAAGGATTCTAGGATTGAACCACGAGCGAAGCGAGTGGTTCAAATATAGAATCCTGAGCGTAGCGAGGGTTTCAAAGGTACGAGACGCAGAATAACTTTGCTGCCGAGCGAAACACACAACTTTTCATCTCACTACAGCGAGGAAAATGCTTGGTGCAAGAAAAACGCAAATAATCAAGGAATTTGTATACTTGCAAATAATATATTAAATAAGTGTTTATTTTTTTATGCGGTGTCGTGCTGGCCAGTTCGATTATTTTAAAGATAAGGTTGGCACACTGGCATGAAATAAGTATTAATGCATTTTCAGAGGATTGGCGGTATAAAAAATTATATACTACATTTACACTCTCGCCTCGTACTTCGTCTCGTGCTTCGTCTCGCGCCTCGCGTGATCGATGGTTTTTGAGTTGTCTGTTCACACTCTCGTGTTGTGTTCGAGCTAGCCAGAATGGAGGACGTCGAAGTGTCAGCGGCAACATAGTCTTTTTTAAGGCGGCACAAGGTTTAAACTCGAATGAAGCGAGAGCGCGAGTGTGAACACCGCGCTCGCATCCCACGCGAACCCCTTTGACTCGTGCCCAAAAACCGGACGCGAGCGCTGCGAGGCGCGAGGCGAGGCGCGAGGCGAGCCGCGAGTGCGCGTTTACATTCGTGTCTATAGAATAGAAAGGTTCGAATTTTAAAAATTCTTTCCACGCTAGGGCACAAAATGCACTTTTGCGCTCAGATTTCGAATGACAAACAGATTCTTTCCGAGCTTGTGAGGTGAAAAAGTCATTTTATTGCAAATTTAACAAAGTTTTCTATAAATAATATTTTATTTAGCATTAGTAAAGTTTTACACTGAAAATTAAGACAAAACTAAAAAGCTAACCATTTTGAAGGAACTATCAAGAACTTAATTTTTACGTTTTGGGCCTTGTTCCCATTTTAGTAACTTGTGTTGCCGCCTCGGCCTCTGATGACAGCTTGGAGTCGGTTTGGCATGCTGAACACTAAGTTTCGGAGGCGGTGTTGGGGAATATTCACCCATTCTTCTATCAGGACCTGTTTTAGAGCGCTGAGGGTGACGGGGGGTGGTCTGCGTCTTCTGACTAGCCTCCCAAGCTCATCCTGGGCGTGTTCAATCGGTTTTAAGATCTGGGCTTCTTGATGGCCAAGCCATCAAGCTGATGCCAACCTCCTGAATGTACTCTTGTACGAGGTGAGCGGTGTGTGGCCGGGCGTTATCATGCATTAGTATCGCTCCATCACCCATATTTACTAAATATGGCCCTGCATACTCGATAAGGATCTCTAATGCATATCTTTCACCAGTCAGAGTGCCATTTTCTATGACCACTAGCTCTGTGCGACCCTCTGAAGAGATGCCAGCCCATACGTGTACAGAGCCCCCGCCGTATTGAACTCTTTCCGAGATGCAACCTTGAATGTATCGCTCACCAGGTCGCATGTATACTCTCCGCCTTCCATCGGAAGTGAATAAAGAAAACCGAGACTCATCTGTGAACAAAACTCTTGTCCATTCTTCTTCGCCCCATTGTACGTGTTGACGGGCGTAGCGTAGTCTTGCTACTCGATGCCCTGTCTCAAGTTTGGGGCCCTTTGCTGGCCTGTACGACTTCAGGTTGGCTTCAGCAAGTCTTCTCCTCACTGTACTCTCACTAACGTAGTCTCTTCGGGTCTGAAGAAGCTGTTGCTGGACCTCAACTGCATTAAGGTGACGATTTCTTAACACAGTAGAGACAATTAAGCGGTCTTCTCGGGTACTAATGCACCTGGGTCTGCCATTACTTGGTCTCCTTAGATGGTTTCCAGTCTCTTCGTACCTTCGCTTTACTTGCTGGATCGTTCTTAGAGTTACACCCACCGTTCTTGCAGTACGACGCATACTGATGCCTACTTCGAGAAAAGTTATGATTCTTGCACATTCTTCTGGTGAAAGAGGTATGATTAGTAAAGTTTACTCGCTGAAGATATTTGCTTTTGAATTGCAATTGATTTATCAGCAATAAAGAAAAGAATAAAAAACAAGAGTACAAGCCAACAGTTTAAAAAAGTGTGTTTTTGTTTGTTAAGTTTTTTTTTCAGTCAATCTTTAAAAGATAATATTATGCATGAAGTTTTTATTAAATGAAATTAAATTGTCTTTTAACTTTATTTTATTTTAAAGGTCTAGCTTCTGTAGTATAAGAGATATTGCAATTTTAAAACTGTACTACTTACTTTTGACGCCCAGTGTATTACCTAATTTATTAATGAACTACTTATATAGGTTACATAATGATCGTTTAAGGAAGGAATTAATAGAACAATATTTTACTTTTTCAACTACGTTTACTAGCTATCACTCTCGTTTCAATGGCGGCGCTAGTGGACGGAATGTCAGTCAAGACTTTGAATTTTATATGCATATTTATATAGAAGAATTATGTCATACTTGAAACAAGAATTTTTATGCTTTGTTTGTGCGTCTCAGGTGTTTGTATCCTAAATTTCATTCCTTGTTTGCAATTTCAGTATTCATTCAGAGTAATGGTGGAATTTTTTTCAGCAGTCCTCTCTCCTCGTATTATTTTTTATGTTCATTCTTACCTTTACAAGTGCGTATTTACATTTAAATGTAAATAACCGAATACTTATATTTACGTAGGTATTATGAATGTCTAAATGGCAATTGAGTAAATACTTTAAAAATCTAAAACAATTTTTTACATACGTTTCGACAAAAAATCTGTTTTACTTTTACATGAACGTAGTCTTGACTTTTAAAAAATATCTTATAGCACCTACTCTGGACATGATACAAACAAGCCATTCAGTGGTTACTTTGCTGTATTCTCTGAAACTGCCAATATTAAATTCGATACTATGTAAAAATTGAGTAAAACTTACATTTTCTTAACCGTACTTATAAATTTTAATAATTTGTTTTTATATGTGACAGCAAGGTCTGATCTATACGTAACAAAAAAAAAAACAAACTAAATACAGAGCAGACAGACGCGTGCCAAAATTTCTTGTCGTACCACGAGGAGTTTATTCACACGGAAAACGTTTCATTTTCTCGTTTTTTTCCTCGCTAAACGGAAATGCTCTCTCGTATTGTTTTTTATTCGCATTATTATAGGGAAGACGATAATTTTTCCAGCCCCGCACGAACGCTCCTTTTTTCCAGGACTCAGAAATTAGGCCACGTTCTGTTTTAATTCACATTTCTCTGTAGGCGACTTTTTGATTTCTTTCCAAAACTCGTTCAACATTCAAACTCCCCAAAAGAATGATAAGATGAACGATGTTTGCTTGCTAAACTACTTGACTTTGTAGACAAGTCATGCGTTGTGAAGAACCAGAAGTAATTACACCGGTCTATGGGCCATAGGAACATTAGGAGTACTGAGCCGTTGCCGACATTAATGAAAACGAGTAGGAAGAAAGGAGGGTATGAATAAGTTTGGCTTTCGGCTTCACAAACGCTCTATGCTTAACTTAGTAATAACGCTAGGGACGAGACAGCTTTTCAAGCACATAAAACATGAATAACTTGAATAACGCTGTAGCGGGAGCGATGGCGATGTGCTCGACCGCCACAAAGGGAAGATCTTCCGGCCAGGCTGGGTGTTATGCCTGGGGAACCGCGGCTCCGACAATGTATGTGTCGGAGGTTGTATATATATCTCCATATCGTAGAAACTTCGATAGCGCGATTCAGGATTTCTAAGTGTCGTCGTATATGACGTCATGTGTTCGCATTGTGAACTTTTTCTTCACTCTGTAGTTCTTCTGTATGGCGATAGGTGTCGCCACAGTACTCCCCTCCAGGATCGAAGGTCCGATGAGATGATGATCAGCAGTCTGTGCTTCTCGTTAGCTTTGCCCAGTGAGTCGGGCTTGAGTGTGCGTGCTCCAAGTGTCCCAGTGAGTCGGGCGTGAGCGTGCGTGCTTGATGTATCCCAGTGAATCGGGATGAGTGATGTCCCAGTGAGTCGGGATGATGCATGTCCCAGTGAGTCGGGATGCAGAATATCCAAGTGAGTCTGGATGAGGAATATCCCAGTGAGTCGGGATAAGGGGCGCAGGAACAGGTAGCTCGGTGAGTCGGCTGCGATGAACCTGATTTTCCCCGTAGCTGGAGTGCTGTGAGACTGCTGATGATGAGGCTTCAAGTTGAGGAGTGAAGAATGTGATGACGTCAGAGCTGATGAGGAGATATGATGGAGAAGGCTGCTTCCAATCACGTCGGGGTCACCACTGTAGCGGGAGCGATGGCGATGTGCTCGACCGCCACAAAGGGAAGATCTTCCGGCCAGGCTGGGTGTTATGCCTGGGGAACCGCGGCTCCGACAATGTATGTGTCGGAGGTTGTATATATATCTCCATATCGTAGAAACTTCGATAGCGCGATTCAGGATTTCTAAGTGTCGTCGTATATGACGTCATGTGTTCGCATTGTGAACTTTTTCTTCACTCTGTAGTTCTTCTGTATGGCGATAGGTGTCGCCACAACGCCATCTACTCTCAAACTGAGCAAAACTTACATGAACACAATCGATACATAAAATGATACTATGTATAATTGATTTTTTATTATTACATAGAAAACACACAGAGAAGAACAGATGTTTATGTTGTATGGGATAATCTAGCCTTGTGATACAAGTGACTGTACTGTCGCTAGAAACTCTACCATCGAGGCAGCAAATGAGCGAATATTTTGAATCTTTCATTACGCATTTGCACACGATGATGTTTCCAAATTGTTATTGCGATATAAAAACATAACTCAGTGTCTACGAGGGACAAACTTCACGTTCCTGTTACATTATAGAGTCGGAACATTATTCATGGCTCTTTTCTCGTTATTACCATAATAAAATCTCGGAAATAAAAAGTGTAATTTGACACAAGCGTCTTGCGGAGTATTCAGTTGGTACCTACTTAGTTACGGATATGGATGCGATAAAAACGCACTTGTTTTTTTATTATTTATGCGGCTGCAACGACTTTTTAATGCGTGAGAGACCGAGGTTAGTGGGTGCTCCGGGGAAATTGGACGAGGTCGAACGACTACTTACTTCGCGCTTATTTATGAGCGAAGAATTTCCTGATACGATCCTGTTGCTAAGGTGAATTTTAAGGTTTACGGGAATATTTTTTGTGAACTTGACTATGGTGTGTTCACTCGTGTTGTATATTTAAGATTTATAAAAAAAAGAGAATTGCTTTTTTTTTGTATATTTGGTACTAATATTTGCTATTATTTTATGGTTTATGTTCAACAGATTATCAAAATTGTTCTGTAAGTTTGGAATACCATTATTTTCTTTCTTTATCACCAAAAAAATTGGCTGAAAAATCTTGATTGTGAAATGTGCACGTCCACACACATCCACACATAAACTAAGAACATGTAATTGTGATAATGTAAAAAAGTTTTTTGTTTCCATCTTTACCTCTTAATTTGACCAATGTTATTTTAAACAACAAAATTAATAAACGTTTTTAAACTTTCACACTAGTTTTAGTAGTGATTTCTTTTTGATTAATAAAATTATAGCAAAATTGTGTGTCGTGGTCGTGCTTCGCATCTGGGCTAATGAAGCGGGGACCGAGCCTTCCGTAGGGGTTTCAGTGTTCTTAGTCTCGACCGATAATATTACGGTGCAAAAAAAGGTTTAATTTTTTTAAAAATTGTGTTTAAAATATAATTATAGATACATACCTATCACTATAATTTATCTTTATTTATACAGTCTAGACTACTCCCTAGCCCACGCAATCAATATTCTAACTGAAGATTTTGTTTTTACGGGGAGATTAAATTAACATTACACTAAAACCAAACACGAGCATGTCGAGCAAAGCTTTACCGTGGATGTACCACCCTGTCACAGAATATCGGCGTAAAGTGAGTGAAAGAACCTGAAGCCCAAGTCTTCTTCCTCCCGCCTTTTCCTTATCCCTTCTCCTTGTAGTATGCAACGCATTGACGTGCGAATGCATCTAATGATAATAGCTACCTAGTACCTAATAAAGACGGAATGTTACGGAATATTATAGTTATGACTGTGTTTTTGATGAAATAATGTTTAAATAATAATATTAATGTAAGTAACGATAATACCGATCTAAAGACTATGTCCAACGTACTTATTTTTATATTGAGCTACTGGACTTTGTACCTATTTACGCATACTTATTCTATATTTCTCATGTAAGTGGCTGTATGGTTTTTAATGAGAAAATAAATGTTCTTTAACCTCAACGCATTGGTGGCGCTTTTGGTATTTAATTACTTATGATGATGGTGTGTTGGCCAGCTTGCTTGTTTTCCTGCATCATTCCTTGGTATGTCGTAAAAAATCCGCATGAAATAGACACGGAAAATTATAGACTAGTGCCATAGTACTATTTATTATACTGTGCTAGTGCAAAAGCAACAAGGATTGGTGAAAGCCTTTTAAATAAATAAGTAAAAACTTTTTAATTTTTCTACTCGTATTATTATTATAAATAGGACTGATTGCTTTTGCTAAAATATAATGTCATTTTATATAAACATTTACTAAAATATATTTAATTAGGTATGTATTCAGATATGCATTCAGAAATGACAATCCTTTAATTAAGACGTTGTAATAAACATCCAATAATGTTAATGTTTTATCTCGTCGGGACTAAATAAACCTGCATATTTAGCACTTATAATATGGGACAAAATTCTTAAGAGAGAATATGATCGTTTCTACGTAGAGATAATGGTAGAGGTTGGCAAAAGACCAATGCGGGTCACCAGGGGCCCGATTCTACTAACACAAATGCACCAATGGACTCTCAATGGTGTCTCAAAAGAATGCCGATAGTGTATCAGTGGAATAGTTTTTGACATTTGTTATGGATTTAAACATAATGTTTAACTAAATGTCAATAACTATGTGATCGCACTGTCACCTACAATCCTATCAAGCACAGTGGACATTTTTTGCTTCAGGGAATGCTTTACGCATAGGCCTACCGACCTAAGTATAATCTAAAAAATTAAAAAAACTCACTGTACTTTATGGGTGGCGATGATCACTTACCATCAGGTGACCCGCATGATCCTTTGCCAACCTCTACCGTTAACTCCACGGAGTTATACATATAATTACATAAAAAAGTAGTATGAATAAAACATTATACTTATTCTGCATTTGCCGAATTAAAAAAAGGAAATTCCATTGGTTTCGAATATATTTTGAGGGTACCATCGTTTAATTCCTAATCTGCCCGCGTGAGGCGCGAATACTAATTACGGGATACTCCACGGCTCCGGAGAATGGGAGGACGGGGGCATCTGTCTCCGTAACGGATGGATGGCGTAATTTCTTATGGGCGGACTCTTCGTACGGTCTCATTTCTCAGGATTCAACTTATCGTGCCTTCACAAACTCGAGACGCCATTTGCATTTAGTTATATACCGATGATATGACTTTGTTGACGTTCAACTTGATAAATGGTCCCACAACTATCGGGCGAGCAAAGTGTGCAATTTGCTGACTGTGCGTCGTACTGGTCGTACATAATAGTAGATTTATACAATTTGGTTTTATACCAATACACAATATATACATATTCAAAATGTATAGGGTTAATAATTTTTGTAACTATTGTTAACTGAAACAAATGAACGTTTCGTAAAACAAATGGATATACTATCTGAAACAAAAATTACACGAGATCACAACGTAGATTTATTTGTGCAAATTTTATAAACAAATTATGCAATTTACTCAACAAAAACGAGAATGAGATGTGGTGAAGCAATCCCGTTTAAAATGGCAGCAATAACAGTAAATACGGCAACTTAAAGAATTTACCAACATTACCCAGTCAACAGCATTCCTCCAACTCTATTAAGGAAAAGTGAAATTGAATGTAGCTTCAAACATTTGTATTCATTTAAGATTTTTAGTCTTCCTGAAATAACAGAAATGTACCTATGTATTGCCTCTAATGTTATACAACAGTCTGAATATGTTTTTGTATTCAGAGTTTCAGGTTAAGATTTTCATTAGCATTTTCGGTAGGCATAATTTGTCCATTTACTAACATTTTAAATAGTAAATGTAAAATTTTATTACTTACTGTAGATAAGTTGTATTTACTTTTTTCTTTAGCATTAAATAATTATAATTATCTGCGCCTGTGTGATCAAATTCTAACCAAGAATATACTAATCAGCGGTTTATGCTTTACTACTCGAGTTAGTCCTTAATAAGACATAAACCCTCATACCAATCATAGAGTCGCCTAAGGCGACCAGATTAATGGCAAAGTCAATAACCTTGTTCCAATGGATCCCGAGGGGGATGAAGGACATGGTTTTAAATAAAAAGACGCGGATTTCTATAAAACGGGACGCAATAAAACTAAGCATTCAATCCTGCGGAGAGAAACTGCAGCTTTGCGAAGTCCGCTGTTCGTAATCCACAAAATACGAAAATAAATCCGCGCTCTCACACTTTGAACCAAGTTTTTAAAACTAAAACTCGAGATTTCTCCATAGACACGTGCAAATGTCTGCGCGGTCTGAATAGGTAAGTAGGCGAAAGAATTTCAATATTTATGGAAAGAAGAGGAACAACAAAAGTAATAACAGATATTAGTTTTGCCAACTCGTTTAGCCTAATACGATCACACAATACACCGTTCATTAGTGCTCGAAGACTAATTTTCTATTTGTCAGTATTAAATACCTACGCAATGTTACAACAATGAGGTAGTAAAGAGCATTTTAACGAACATCTTATTCACCGGAACGTTTGTTTCAGCGAACGGCTTTCAGGCAATAAAGCAGCGAGCATTACGACGGTTTTATTGAAGTTTTTTGTATGGAACATTTAAGCGTCGCGACGCGACTTCGATTCAGTCGCTTGGTTTGCTCAAACTGCCGATAACCGCGATATGCCCCGTTAAAGTTTTGTGGGTTTTCACTTGTGTTTCAATGCTTATGATATGAAGATGATTTTGACTCAAAGTTTTTTAATTTGGAAAATATTACTTAAGTTTTAAACAATTTTATGACAAACTGTACAATATTCTAAGAGCCCAGAATTATTTACATGTTACTTTTCTAAATTTAACTACCTACCAAGAAGGAATGCTTATGTAAGCAAGAATAAAGTAATCGTGGTTTGTGTACTCACCTCACTGCTATTGGGTTTCTGCTTCACTGCTGCTTACTGCGGATTTGGCTCTTGGTGTGATTAATGTAATCCTTATTATTTAAAGAGGATGTAAATTGCATAGTTAATATGCTCACTGGTGGAGTCATTAAATTTGTCGGATGCGGCCCGGCGTGCAGTAATGATGCCGGGATTGCTGGGTTGCCGTTGTCTGCACTAATTGCGCGCACTTATTAAGGTCGAGACGTTGCAACAGTTAAAAATGCACTGTGGGGTACATAATGAGTTGTGTACCGCTCTGTTAGAACACTTTTATATGCAAACGAAAAGGTCACGTGCTTATTTGCGTTTCGTGTTTTTCTTCGTCTGAGATGGGGGTATTTTAGACAATAATTCCATACTTTTATTATTAGTACGTAATTGTTTTTAATAATATGTATATATATAGTGCGATTCTGCGCTTTTACTTAATTTGCACTTGCTGATATCAATTTCTCTTTAAAGGTAAACAAGGTGTTAAGAATCCTTCGGACTGAGAGATGATAGTTACCTGCTGATGGTAAACTAATTAATCACTGTAATGGTGATTGTCCTCCTACATAAATGCAAAATAACTACATTATTTCTACTGTTATATATTACCTCATTTAATTTAGCTCAGCCATTCAGTAAATATAAAGAGGCATAAGTTTGAATCGAGTGGAATCGAGGTCGAGTTAAGCCGAGTACGCGGACTGAATATTTCAAACAGCTTTGCCTAGCTGGGGTCTGTCTAACATTCGTTTACCTTTCGACAGAGGTGTTCACACATTTACACGAACTTTTTTGTATGCATTGAACGACTTACCCAATGAGCCTTGAGTAAAGTTGTGTTTAGAGTCAGTATTTCAGTCGGGATATTCAATGGCATTCAATTCAATAACGTTTCTTTGTACTCTGTTCCGTTCGGATGATTGACTATGTTTATTTTTTCAAATATCACTGAAGATGAAATGCTTTCTTTTTTCAATAGAATAGATGTCTAACTAAAGTATAGACAACGCTTTGCCTTAAGCAGAAGAGTGCAAAAAAGGTCAGCTCCTGCACGCAACATTACAAGTTCATAAAAAAGTCCAGCTGAGCTAATAGGATGGTTAATGGTTTATAGTGGGAACATTATATCATTTGTATTTAAAACTGCAGTAAAGTCGCTTTGCAGATCGGGTATGGTATCGAGAGGTCGTGGGCTCAAGTCGCTCCCACCTAGGTCGGGGAGGTGATATTTTGTCATTTAAAAATATTTTCGTAATATGATATACCTACTGCAACAATGAACAACAATTTTGGTACAGAGTTAGATCAAACATTTCGCCAAGTAGATTTTTTAACATCAAAGTCGCTGGTATCTAGTATATAAAATTTTACGATGTAAAAATAAGCGTATTAAGTGAAAATAAAGGGGACGACAATGATTGCGGTGTCGATTCCAACAAAACTAATCAAGTGCTTTATCTGAGCGGTAATCAAGCTGAATCGCTCGGTTGGGGCCAATTCGAGTGAATTGCTTTAATTAATCTGCACACACTTCTCACAGATTCCGTGGAAGTTAAGTATAATACTAAGATTTTTGAGAATGTGATGATGCTTTAGACATTAACAATTTTTTTGTTTTTTTAAATAATTTTTTTAATTTTTTTTATCCTGCTCTTTTTGTACAAATATGGAACTGGCTGCGGCTGCTACATGTAGTTCTACATACAATATTGGAATTCCTCAGTCGAGCAGTTTTATTAAGGATTTGAACGGAAACCATCTTTCAAGTCTATGCATTACAGAACAGAACTTATGATTTTTTACTACTATAATGCACAAGAGTTTAATATGTATGGCGCCAAAAATATTCAACCTTATTCCACAATACATACAAAATCAAAATTGTAACGTATTTAAAAAACATTTAAAAAAACTTTTAACAAAAAAATGTTACTATAGTATTAATAATTTCATTAATGATAAATATTTGTAATTGTTATTTAAATTTTTATAATCAAATTTTTAATTTGTTAATTAATTATTATTAATGGCTCCTCTCAATATTTTGTATACGCAAATAATATTGCAAAACATGACGGAATCACAACATGTAAACATTTCACCTACATATGTACTCATGTTTTTACAAATAAATTCTTATCTTATCTTATCTTATCTTATCTTATCTTATCTTTAATACTGGTGGTGACAAGTCTTTATAGTTCCTTAATTTTTTAATTCCTAACAATGCATAAATAATTTCAATTGTTTATTTTATTAGTGCAAACGACGATGTTGAAATCTTAGGTAGGTCAGCCCGTTTACGTTATTTTGATCAAATATGAGTGTTTGATGAAAAATTCTCAGATACCAATCAAGATATTAGTGAGTCGTTTGCACAACCTAACGAGAAAAGTATCCGCTGAACATTTTCCCAAACAAATCGTATTTTTATGATTCCAAGAATGTATTTTTGATTGTCAATTAGTTTCATTGCATTTTATTTGTAGTTAAATGTTTGGTGACTGTAACGACCCGTTAAATATTTCAAATAGCAACCTTAATGTTTATTTGCGACATTTCAATAATTATTTTATTTTGTATTTAAAAAAAATTGTACTACTGAGCATTAGGTACATAGATAAAATTGAGTACAGGAAGCTATATTAAGCCACCGAGATTTTATACCTACGTTGATAGCGCGTTGGCAACGGGTAATAACGATTAAGGTTTTGCATGAGCGTGAAATAATACATGCAAATGGTCGATTAAAATATATAATATAGATAAGAATTACTCAACTTAAAAACATTGAGAAAAAGTTTATAATTATTTAAACTATATAAAGTTATTATTTATCATAATGCTTTGCAATTTCTGAGATTGATAATTGCATTTGGGAAATATACAGTTTTAAAAACTCACATTTTAGTATGCATAGTGATTCAAACCGAGCTTGAAAATTTATGTCTCTGGAAGTCTGGACTCAGTGGTTTCGGTTTTGTGGCAACTAGTCAGTTTCCAATTTCGATTATTTGTAGGATGCAATACAAATTTTCTGAAATGACTGTTATTTAAAAAAAAAATGTTCCGATACATAGTAAATTGCATTGGCTCGAAAGGACAATGTTGGCGACCATTATCCAAACAACAATCTCCTAGAAATTCTATTTACAAAGACAGTTACAGTTTCAACAATTTTATCTATACTTACCTTAAAGTTCAAGCGAAACAATCACCACTAGAATGTATAATAGGTTGGCAGTCCGGAATTAATAGAAGTTGTACCCAGGAAGACAGAACTGTTAAGAAACTTTTGTACTTACCTGTTCCATTACAGTACGAATCTTGTAGAAGTGCATTTTCGTGTTTCACAACAGACAGTGCACTGTTTAATTGTTCTTAAAGTAATCTTTTACAAAACAAATTAGTTTTTCCAGTTTTGTACTTTTTTTTGTAATAAACACTTTTTCGAATTATCATGCCTGCATTCTAAAATATTATGACACCAAATGTTTCATTATCATTTATTTTAAATAAATACCAGCGGAGAATATTAAATTTCACAGAAAACTACAATAAGTACTTACGATTTGTTTTTTTAAAGTTTTCTTAAACATCATAAATCAAATTTTATTTTTCAGAAGTTAATGTGACGTGAAAAACTCATACATTTAAGTGATACTTCTGATGTCATCTGATGTCCGCTACCATGTACTTGTTTTAGCATTTAAATTGTGCAGAAAAAGTAAGTCGCTTGAGCATATAAAATAACATCTACGGCATGAAGGGGTTTGTATTACCTCCTATTACACTTAACCGAATAGCGGCCAATTCTATTCTCCTTTTTCGGGATACCCTTGAACATTACTACTAATTGGTAAATTAGCATTAGTCCTAGTGTTACGAAGTACCTACGGAACTTATAAACAATTCTGTCTGTGCATTGGCTTATTATTTTATGAGAAATTTCACAATAATAATATGAGCCGTATGAGTGTATGAGGTATGAGCCGTATACAAATATTCCATATAAAGCAATGTAAACGGAACTAGAAACTCATAAAGCAGAAATATTAGGTTAGTAACAGGAATAAAGATTTATTGCCGTTATAATGTATGTAGACAACGTTAGGTATACAGCATTGTCAATTCAAACGCGGATTATCCTGTCATCTCGGATTACGACCAATAAATAGCTTTAGCTATTAATAACAGCTTTATCCTGTTTTATTAAGGATTTCTAAATAATTCTGTGCTGCTACCCTCTTCAATATTAGTATTAAATGTGTAATATCTTTGAACAATACAAAAGGCACATCAACGTCTTTGTCTTTTGCCGATATATACTCTATATTTACAAACATTTTTATCATTAGTGATTGTCTTTATCAAGTTATAGCCAGGACAACGATGGCTACATCTAGTTTTATCTGGTTAGCTGGCTATATCTCTCAGCTGAAGATAAATAGGTTAGACCCAGGTTTAACCAACCTATTGTCTGCGCTGCGCTCAGCCGCCTAAAGGTTGCGGCATAGTATTACAGCACGGCAAAACAAATTGATTGCTGGATTGGAGCCGTGCAGTTTTGGTGCCGTAACAATGTGTGATGTGACAACCATAAATCTAGATATATAAACACATCGGATTTGATCTATAAAGTGGGTGCCAGAAACCGTTCAAACATTTGAACACTTCTTTGAAGATTTTGTGTTTGCAAAGTGCGAAGATAAAAAAAAAAAAAA
This sequence comes from Endotricha flammealis, assembly GCA_905163395.2. Lineage (NCBI taxonomy): Eukaryota > Metazoa > Arthropoda > Insecta > Lepidoptera > Pyralidae > Endotricha > Endotricha flammealis. Next base: position 10,906,394 of record LR990853.1, read on the forward strand.
AAAACAGCCCGTTACAAGTAGCAATCATTAATCAGTGAGTGGTATTTCAGTTTTATACGTATATTGTATAGATAAGTACCTAAATACCACAGCGTTATTAATATTTTTCAACGTATGTGTACTGCAATATCAGCTCGTTCGTCAGTGCACCCGCTGTTTTCCGTCCGAGTGGTCTGACGACTGCACGTGGGCGTAGGCTTTGCTGTTCCATTTCAAACTTAATGCACATCTGTGAAACAAAATGGACGAGACAATATTTATTGTTTTTGCATGCCCCATTTTTATTTGAAAAACTATGTGCTGTCTGTAAATCTTCCTACACATGTCTTAGGAAGAAAATATAGGATATCATCGGGATATATTTCATTATAAATAAATCAGCAAGTTGTAGAAAAGTATTTTATTCTCTGGCTATCTCTTCTTTAGTTGGACAATGACAGACATAATGTAATGTGCCATTAACTTTAAAATGTTTTTGTAAAACTCTCCAAACGTAGGTAACATAAATATTTCTAATTGAAATCATCCATCAATACAAAAGAAAATGAACGTATTAAATGCGAATCAATTTCCACACGCCGCGCGCCGCGCCGCCGCCGCCGCCGCAGTGATTTTACAATTGAACAAACTGGTTGCTTTAAATTCAGCGACTTTTCGCGCGGTAATTACTTTTTCTTGTCTAGATTTCTTGTCTTGCTGTTGTCTAGACAGGATTTCAGAGATTCAAGGAGATTGAAGAATGTTATTCAATCTATATAAAAAACTTTAAATTTGAAAATAAAAAAAGTTTTAAAGTTAAGTAGCAAAAGTAATATAAACTAACACCGTTGGTGTTTTTACGCTTTGTTTGAAAAAGCATTGTAGGAAGTACAGTACAAAACTTATTACTTTTTTTAAATAGTTGTCCATCGTGGTCCTACTATAGGACAAAAAAGTTCGAAGTCTGCACCATTAAAACAAATTCGAGCTGGTAGTCTAAGACATTAATATCCCTTGACTGGTGGTGGAGTTTGACGCGTCTTAACATCACATCAGATCAGCAGCGCCCCATTCTTGTAACAAAAACAGTTATCTCATGTCAATCTCAAGAGCTGTCTCACTCATACAAAATAGGAATTGAGCGAGATAGTTTTGTTACGAGACTATGGGATAAAAAAAGCAGATTAAAAAAACGTTATTCTATTTATCTACTTCATACTCCATTCATATCATCTAATAATACCGCGCTTGTTCTGTCAAACTTCATATTATTTTCTAACTTGACGTGTTCAATATATTGTATTAGTGACGGGTCGCGGCACACGACAGTATTACCTACTGTCAGCACGCTCTGATTGTTCAGAGCAACTCCACTTGTTTCCTATGTATTTCTCCGCGTAACATGCGATTTAAATCAAAACTTTTCTAATGCATTGAGGTATTGTTCACTAAGGTTATTTTCACCTCCTATTCTATGGAAATTTTCATTTAGTCCATTGTCAATGTAGCAGATTTCTGAAATGTCAGACGTTTTCTTAAACAGACGAGAAGGACAAACCAAATGATCAACTAATGGTATGCAATCTTAGCGGATATGTTTTCTTTAGATAGATAAAACTGATAGAGATTTAGAAAAGGGAACAGAATTGTATGCTGAAAAGTGATTTCGGTGAGATATTTCTAAAGTACTATTCGTAGATTAAAACAATGATAAAACAATTTTGTTAGTAGATGATAAAACAACAATAAATATCTCAGTATAAAAACATTTCATGCTAGGGAAACCATGGAAATCAGCTACCAATACGTTATACGGATGGATAATGGAAATCGAATAGGATCTACGTACAAATGACTTATAGCATTAGGATAATCAGAATCCGTATATAGTAAACATCGCTGTCCGTGATTACAAACTAATAGATCAGGATGTATCTCATATCTGATACGGAGTTCTGATATATTCATGAGCCAATCCGCATTGATTGACCGAGATAACATTTGGTTTAATGAACTAATTTAGCAATTGAACCGCATTTTTGTATAAAACTCGATAAAATCGATTGGCATTGGCATTTCCTATCATCTTTAATTCTTCAACTCGATAACCGTCAATCGTTTTCTCTCAGCACAGGTTCCTACAGTGGAAAGTAGTTAATGAAATAATGGTGGGGGCGGACGCGAGTTTTATTTTATCTTCAGCGAGTGAAAATGTAACCGAAATTCCGTCTATATACAGGGTTATTTTTGGACACCCCGCCAATTTTTTTAGGTGATTCTATAGCAGAAGTACAATGAATTTATAAAATAAAAATAGATTATTTTACTGACTTATTTTTTCAAAATTTTACAAACATAAATTAAAATAATGGTTTTAACCAATGACAATGCGCCGTCGTTGACTGGCGCGATGGTGACCGAACGTTCCTAGAAAATTAAGGCTTAAAAAAGTGACTGTAAAATGTGGATTTTAATACTTTTATTTTAATTTTTTTCACCAAATATTTTTATGTTACTTTCCTTAAATCATATCTATTTTTGGCGGGGGGTCGAAAAGTAACTTTGTATACAATATAGTACCTAATTCATATAAGGTACGAAATTCGGCATATTTTTGGAATATGATTATTATATTGGGTCATATGTCACTAGTCACCTTTTTTTTTTACCTTTTCTTTCTAGTCACAGGTTATGTACTCCTTTCCTATGAACTAAGCTTTCAAGTTAGGGTAAGTTCTTTTTTCTCACTTTGAGATCTCCTTCTCTCCTCTTAGATCTCCCACTTTAGCGTCTTCCGAGTCTTGACATATTCTAAGTGTCAACGTAAGAGACAGCATTTTGAAAAGTGAGACATTATAGCCTTGCTAGAGAGATGGCAATTCTGAAGTTCAATTGCTGAGAGCCACTGTCTAATTTGTAATTAATAAATATAAATCCCACTAATATTATAAAGGCGAAAGTGTGTGAATATGTTTGTTACCTCTTCACGTTCAAATAGCAGGGCCAATTTTTATGATATTTGATATGTATGTTATATTGACAGGCCCGGTGGTCGAGTGGCTAGCAATGGTCACTTTATCCCAAGGGCCGCGGGTTCGAATCCTGCGCAAGGCAATCATTTGTGTGCATGAACATGTCTGTTAGTATTTTTTTTTTACAAAAAAAAGTATTTATGTATATTTATCAGCAATCTAGTACCCATAGTACAAGCTTAGTTTGGGACTAGATGGCGTTGTGTGATTCGTCCAAGAATATTTATTAATTTTATTTTATGTTAGGCTAATATCTTGGATTAACACATAGGGTACTTTTTATCCCGAGAAGAACGCGATTCCCGTAGAATTTGGTCAAAAGTCTGATAGTCAATGTCAGTTTATAAAGTGGGTGGCTAGTCTTACTATAAAGGCGCTGTTGCGGACACGAGCCGATTAAGTAAATAAATAAATTGATTATGTTTTAATTATGTTTTACCCTAGTTTTACGGTTTTATTGAACACTTTGATGATCGGAATTATGTGATTATTTAGTTTAAGTTTAAATACCTTTGTTTTACATTAGAATAAGCTAATTAGATTACGTAATTAGATGTAACATGGATATTTTCACTATTTACGTGCACTATTTACGTGTACGATTGGATATACACGTTTAGGTTGAGGCTTTTAGTTGCAAAGTTTTGCCTGAAGCAGCGCCACGAGAATTCGTCCACCTGAGTTGTAAAATCTTGCCGTGGCGCTAGTAAATGAAATTGGTAATAATTTTGGCTTATGATCTTCAATTGTTTTGTGTGTTTACTGTCTTGAATATGTACGGATAGTTAACAATTAATGTGTAAAAGGTTGGTTACGTCATAGAGTATGTGTGATCAATAACATTAGCGTAGTAAACGTTAAGAATACGACGTTATTGATCAATTTCGTATCCACTTTTACGTTTTGCATGTATAATTTAAGGTTTACGTGTTTATTTCGGATATTAGTTTTGTGTAGTTACTGTTAATATATCGCTTATATGGAAACAGCGTGTTAGTTAGTTAGAATAACCACGAATATGGAGTTATAAGTTACTAATTGTAGAATGTAGAGCGCGATAAGCGATATGTGCATAGTGACTTTTTGCCCGAAATGTCGTCGGAAATTGTCGCAAATTACACGAAAATTATCTCGCCTCCGATTGGTCCGCATGAGGGCCAAATATTGGCTATAAATATGTCAGGGTAGCTCGGTACTGTCACAGTCCAACACAGCTCTTCAGAGAGTGAACAACACCGAGCTACACTACCAAGAAAGAAATAGTATTGTTTTAAATGAAGATAGAAATAGTACTCAAGAATAAATACAGTCCATTGATGTTAAAAGAAGCAAACCTCGTTTTCCTTTCCGGTATATGGTTCCTGGTGACCATTGCCTACCCATTGCTGCAGAACCATCAGTTTGTCCTTCGAGCCGGATCACGGTTCGAGGTTTGACAAGGCGTCTTTAGACGCAGGCGTCTTTCGACGTGAAAAACCTGGCGTCTTTCGACGTGAAGATCTTTACGCAAAGTTGTGCGAAGCATATTGGCGACGCACACAGCGCAGAACGCAGCGCTGATACGTGTCTTGCCGCACGCTGCTAAGTGTAGCGAGCACGTACACTTTGTGGTCGACTTTGGGTCGTTTTACGATCGAAGTCGTCCGTCGACGTAAAGTTGTGCGAAGCATATTGGCGACGCACACAGCGCAGAACGTAGCGCTGATATGTGTCTTGCCGAACGCCGTTAGGTGTAGCGAGCACGTATACTTTGCGTCGACCTTGGGTCGTTTTAAGATCGAAGCTGGTATATCCGAAGAACACCGAACGGTGCGACGTGCGACCGACGGGTTTTATTGAAGATCACCCAACGGTGCGACGACGTCGAGCAACAGGCAGCCAAACGGTTGCGTTGTACTTCGGATCGACGAGACTACGAGCCGCCGTGCAAGACTCTCGTCACGTAGTGTAGTAAGGTTAAGTGTTAGTTGTCAAGTGTTAGGGTAGTAGGTGGCACGGGTATGCCAACCACGCGTAGTATGAGAGCGTATGAGGATCCACCCGCGTCGCCGTCGACTGCGAATGCCGCAGCGACCGCCGCGTTAGGTAACATCGCGAACGTAGAAGATGCGCGGACGAACGCCGCGATGACTACAACCGCGACCGATATAGGCCCAGTCCGTAGGGAAAGTAGGGCACCTTCTGTGCGATCACAGCGTTCCACGGCTTCAGCGGTTGCACGAATAAGGCAAGCCGAGTTGGAAGCCGAAGAACAGCTGGCGGATCTACAGCGTCGGGAATTTCAGTTACAAGCGGATTTGATTAAGAAACGGTTAGCTGCGAACGTCGCTACCATTAGAGAGGAGACGGACCGCGATAGTGTAGGCGGTAACGAACCAGCGGACGCAGAACGTCGCGTTTCCGACTGGTTGCAGCAGAATCCCAAGCCGATGACTGGGCAAGCTGAACAACGGTTCTCGGAGTGGTTACATAACACTCACATACGAGGGGAGCGCGTTGATGTCGAAACCACGGGATATCGGGATAGTTCACCGACGGCGCAGGAACATAGGCGCGACCGATCGGGCGATAGAGCTATACCTAACCGGGTAACTTTTGACGCAATGCCGCGTAGAGACGAGCCGCCGACGCCGGCACGCTCTCGGGACTTCGGGGCAGATAGGTTAGCTGACGTTTTGGAGAAGTTGTCTAGGGATAGGGCTCCGTCACGATTGCGGGACTTGCCAATATTCAGCGGCGCCATTGTAGAATGGATGCCTTTCAAAGCCGCGATGGAACAATCGACAAAACTGCACCGAATTAGTGAAGCAGAAAACCTAGATCGGCTCCGATCGTGCCTACGCGGGCAGGCGCGTGAGGAAGTTGCCGCGCAACTTTATACGGCGACCGACCCGAAGGTCGTAATGCAGACGCTGGAACAGAGTTACGGGCAACCAGAAGCCATTATTGATAGGGCACTTGAGGACATTAAAAAGTTGCCGCGTCTGGGCACTACCGCAGGTGACCTTAACACCTTTGCACCTTCAGAGTATCGTAACGGTCTTGTCATGCGTGGATGAGTACGGATACCTGCAAAATCCAATGTTAGCGCGGCAGGTTACGGACAAATTGGGTCAGAACATTAGGATGCGGTGGTGCGATCACGCCGCCAAGCACAATGACTCTAAAGTACCGCTGATAGTAGCATTATCACGCTATCTAATGCAAGAAGCGAATAAAGGGGTGCGGTACTCATATTCGCCGTCGACCGCAGCGACAACGGCGCAATCAGTAGCAACGCCGGCCAACAGGAACGCGACAGTGGCGTTTCCGCGCGGGCGAGCGGACAGATCACGGGTTAGGGTGTATGCAACCGCGAACGCTAACGAAGTCCACGCGAACAAAGCGACCGCGAACGCAAACCGAGCGACCACGAACGCGAACGAAGTTCGCAAACGTGAATGTTTGTGTTGCGGAGCTAAACACGATACGTTCCGGTGTCCAAAAGTTGTAAAAATGGAGACGCATGAAAGATGGGAGTGGGCGAAGGAAGTAGGCGTCTGTTTCCTGTGTCTGAATGACAAACACAGAAGAGTCAAGTGTAAAGCGAAAAGGTGCGGTATAGGCGAGTGCCGATCGCCGCATCACGCTTTATTACACGTGACTTACGCGCCCGCGGCGAAAGAAGAAGATAGTGCAATAACCGCGGTCACGCACTTAAGTAGGAACACCGAGGTGTTACTTAAAGTTTGTCCGATCGTGATTAGGGGCAAAGATGGTAGAGACGTGGATACGTTTGCCATGTTTGATGAGGGCTCTACCATCACACTCGTTAACGACGAGTTAGCTACCGCGATCGGGGCCACAGGGCCGGAGAGGGCGTTGCGTATACACGGCGTAACATCAACACAGCGGGAGCCAGCCAGTAGGGTGGTTTCCCTAGCGATACGGGGAAAGGCGGAAAATAATTTCTATTCAGTAACGGCACGAACGGTCCGTAACCTATCCCTGGGAAGCCAAACTATTCGGCGGGACGTTTTACTTACCCCGCATCTGCAACAGCTGTCGGAGAGCGACGTGTGTTACGCAAACGCGAGTCCGGGAATTTTAATAGTTGCGGATAATTGGCACTTAATAGTGACACGCCGACTGCTTACGAACGGAACAAAGCAGCCCGCGGCGTCGCTCACGAAATTAGGATGGGTGATTCATGGGACCGCACCGAGGTGGGTTATGAATGAGGATTTGAGAGTGATGCATGCACGCACCGCGTCGCGTTGTGATGACGAGTTGAATAGCATTATTGAAAGACATTTCGCTATTGACTCGCTGGGAATTGCGTTAAATCGGAAACCGATACAAGCCGAGGAACGCGCCGTAGAAATGTTTGAGTCTACGGTGACGAGGGTCCAGGGACGCTATGAGGTCGGTTTACCATGGGCGAACGAAAACATAGCCCTTCCCCCCAGCCACGATATGGCATACAAGCGATTGAAGAATATTGAGCGGCGCATGGACAAATCCGAAACTTTTAGGTCTGCGTATACTAGTCAGGTAGACGGACTATTAGACAAGGGATACGCGGTTCCGTGTAATGACAAATGCGAGAACAACCCGCGACTTTGGTACTTACCGCACTTTGCGGTGGTTAACCCGCATAAACCGAATAAAATTCGAATGGTATTTGACGCGACGGCTAAGTCCAAAGGCACGTGCCTTAATGACGCGTTGTTAGAGGGACCGGATATGTTGCAGTCGTTGAACGGGGTCTTATACCGATTTAGGGAGCGCCCGGTCGCCGTGACCGCGGACATCAGAGAAATGTTTCTGCGTGTTCGAATACGAACGGAAGATCAGGCGGCTCAACACTTTCTGTGGCGCGGCAACGAACGCACGTCTCCGCCACGAAAGTATCGTATGACGGCTATGCTATTCGGGGCAAAGAGTTCACCGTTTATGGCGCACAGTGTAAGGAATAGGAATGCTGAGGCGCACCGGGAAACTCACCCTCATGCATTTAGGGAAATCACGGAAAACCACTATATGGCGATGCGGCGTATGGCGGCCCGCCGGGGATGGCCAAGTACTTTTCTGTCAGACAACGGTATTAACTTTCGCGGCGCTGACATAGAACTAAATGCAGCGATGAAAGAATGGCGCGAAACGTTAGGCGAATATGTAACCGCGAAGAAGGTATTTGACCCCGGTGGTCCGAACCAGGGCGGCGGCGCCTGGGAAATAATGATACGCAGTGTACGGTGTACGGTCGTTTTACACGAGCGAGCGCCTCGAGAGGAAGCATTGTCCACGCTCCTCGCGGAAATTGAGTATACAGTAAATTCGCGCCCACTCACACACGTATCAGTAGACCCAGACGACGAGGAGGCTCTCACTCCTAACCACTTTTTGTTAGGCACCGCGATCGGTGTACCGATTTTAGGTAGGAGCGAGTTGGCCGACCGACGGGCGTGGCGCGCGGCACAAGCGTTAGCAGATATGTTCTGGTCACGCTGGATTAAGGAGTATTTGCCCGCGTTGGGACCGCGTGACGACATCCGCCGCGAAAACAGGAACATAGAGGTCGGAGATGTGGTCGTAATCGCCGACGACCAATCGCCTCGCAACGTGTGGCCACGGGGCCAGGTAGAGAAGGTCTACCCGGGACCAGACGGCGTCGTTCGCAGTGTTGACGTGCGCACGCGTGGTGGAATCTTCAGGCGACCTGTTAGACGGCTCATAGTCCTCCTAACGAGGGAAAGGGGCTGCGGAGTCCTTCGCCGAGGGGAGGATGTTGCGGACACGAGCCGATTAAGTAAATAAATAAATTGATTATGTTTTAATTATGTTTTACCCTAGTTTTACGGTTTTATTGAACACTTTGATGATCGGAATTATGTGATTATTTAGTTTAAGTTTAAATACCTTTGTTTTACATTAGAATAAGCTAATTAGATTACGTAATTAGATGTAACATGGATATTTTCACTATTTACGTGCACTATTTACGTGTACGATTGGATATACACGTTTAGGTTGAGGCTTTTAGTTGCAAAGTTTTGCCTGAAGCAGCGCCACGAGAATTCGTCCACCTGAGTTGTAAAATCTTGCCGTGGCGCTAGTAAATGAAATTGGTAATAATTTTGGCTTATGATCTTCAATTGTTTTGTGTGTTTACTGTCTTGAATATGTACGGATAGTTAACAATTAATGTGTAAAAGGTTGGTTACGTCATAGAGTATGTGTGATCAATAACATTAGCGATGTAAACGTTAAGAATACGACGTTATTGATCAATTTCGTATCCACTTTTACGTTTTGCATGTATAATTTAAGGTTTACGTGTTTATTTCGGATATTAGTTTTGTGTAGTTACTGTTAATATATCGCTTATATGGAAACAGCGTGTTAGTTAGTTAGAATAACCACGAATATGGAGTTATAAGTTACTAATTGTAGAATGTAGAGCGCGATAAGCGATATGTGCATAGTGACTTTTTGCCCGAAATGTCGTCGGAAATTGTCGCAAATTACACAAAAATTATCTCGCCTCCGATTGGTCCGCATGAGGGCCAAATATTGGCTATAAATATGTCAGGGTAGCTCGGTACTGTCACAGTCCAACACAGCTCTTCAGAGAGTGAACAACACCGAGCTACACTACCAAGAAAGAAATAGTATTGTTTTAAATGAAGATAGAAATAGTACTCAAGAATAAATACAGTCCATTGATGTTAAAAGAAGCAAACCTCGTTTTCCTTTCCGGTATATGGTTCCTGGTGACCATTGCCTACCCATTGCTGCAGAACCATCAGGCGCTGTCCCACTGCTGCGCACGAAGAGGCTACGCACGTGTGTTAAGCTTTGCTTTGCAAGAGGATGTACGTGATTGTTTCCACTGCAACCCACGGACACGTTAACCATCAAGTGCATTCATTGATACACGCGTGGCTTGCTCAACATAGCTCAACGCTGTCAACGCCATGCACGCAGTGAATGCGGTACACAGCTTGTTCCACAAAGCGTGCACATCGCTGCGCACGCTGTGCACGAACACGTGGGCCACGTGGCACATTACAAACCAAAAACTATGACAATCAATGCGTAGCCTCTCCGTGCGCCGTGGTGGGCCACGCTACAGCTGTACGTAGTCGTGGTTTTATATTCGTGTATAGCTTGTACTGCAGTGGAAACGTAGACCCACGTAGTCATCCACGCAGCTGTAATGTGCCACGTGGCCTACGTGTTCGCGCGCAGCGTGCGCAGCAGTGGGACCGCGCCTTAATATGTACCTAAATAAAGATGGATGGATGCCTTACCTACACGAAACAACAGTATTTCAGGAAAAAAACAGAGACAACCCCTTCTGGTCTGTCAGTCAGAATATAGATGAACACATGAATGAACTATTTGAATGATTGACATTACTATCAGGGCAGTTGCAGGCGCGTGAACGCTCAGATGGTACTGAAATATATATATATTTTCAATTATTTGTTTTCTGGTCTAGTAGTTGCATCAGAATAAATTATATTGTTCGTTCGACCAAGAAATTAAATCAAATGAAAAATCCACGTCTGGTACATCCAATATAAAAACCAGATGTGAGATTTTTTTACGTTAACACACTATACCAGTCTAAAAAATAAATAAGATAATTCTGCATAGAAGGCACATTCATTAATAGCAATACAATGATCGGTATCTACCACTCATTTATTTATATAAGTCGCCTTGGAAGTAGATACTTACCATTTATTTAATACACATATTTAAGGCCCTTCAAGTTGGATAACTGTCCTAAACATTGAAATTCTGCCAGCGTCAGAAAATAGTTGAGCTGTAATAACACATTCATTGGTAGTGCCGCCGATATGTAAAATCAAACATCGCTTGAAAACATATAGAGATTTCCCAAAGGATGTTCATTTTTATTAGGGCCGACGTCCATCCAATTTGATCCCAGCACTCCCGAATGGCCGTCACAGCGTCCATTATATCACGATAACACGGTAACGCGAGGTGCATCTATGTTACGCACATTATATGATAATACTATTAATTTTTACTTTGTCTGTCAGCGATGGAAGTGGATATAAAAATAGTTAAAAGCTTCGAAAGTAACAAGTCATCGGGGACAAGCCCACCACACATTCCCACCACTGTGTCTCCTATGAAGCCAGGATCAACAACGGCGACCTCAGATAGACTATTGTCTATCTGCTTATTAGCAATGAAGCAACAAGTAAGTAAACAACAAGTAACAAGTCATCATACAAAAATTATATTTTACTCCATTTTGTTCAAAGACAAAGGTAAATTCTATATTTTATGTAAGCATACTTGGGTGGCAACTACCCACGTCTTACTTACTACGTCCCGCCTTAGCACAGCTGGGTTTTATGCTGGCAACACCTTTATAAAACTAAATTATGACATGGATTCCGACTGGTGTTACTATAACTTTCTTCGAAAATTGAAACTGTCCGTCGGCATTTTCACACGTCTTTCCTATTTTCATTGAATTTCACACTATAGTGACCATTAATGTTGATGTATTTCACGAGACCGAAAGACACTTTATTGCACGAATTACTTCAGGTAAATAAAGCGTAATTTATCTCAGTTTGTCAGGCTCGCAGCCGACACCTCGCACTCTGCGTCCGTTGTACTTGAAGGGTAACTTTTACTTTTTTGCAAAAACTATTTGTCTTCATGTTACTTTACAAAATGCCGAGAAGAGGCTGGCTCGTTAATCAAAAGTGTCCTTCCGTGCCAGCGTTTTGCAATGGCTTTTTTCACGCTTTCATATATTGGATTAATGTGTTTAAAAACCGTAGTTTTTTTCCCCACTAGGTACTACTGCGCCAGTGCATTTAATAAACATTTTAAAGGCCAGCGCTCGAGGTGGCTCAGATTTATGGGCCTAATGTAAACGTTAACAAAATAGCCATCAATTATTTAAAGCTCGTTCGGGTTTCACCGCAAAGCCTTTTACATGGAAATAGGACGGATATATTGTACGTAGCAGTCAGTCTGGAAAAACTACACAGAAAGTATATGAGCAGACTGACGGGTTAACAAATAGCCAATTCCAAGGATCCTTTTAAAACTTGGTAATTTTTCGTTGAAAACAATTTTATCTTGCAGCAGGTTGTAACGGTCGGACAAAGGAGCCGCTTTGCATAATTTTGTTATGGCATCTCACTTATTACAAGCACACTGTTGTTATGCATAAATTTGATATTTAGGTGGGAACAAAGGCAGGTACACGCCCTGAAAAGTGTTATATCTACGGACAGCTATGAGCGCAGGCGGCCTTCTCTTTAAGGATAAATTATATCTCAATCCATTGACTTGCAAAACGGAGTTGTCCTAACTTTGCATAGCGTCCGAATTCAGACGGTATTTCTCTTTACTTATTTTCATTCAGTTTAACATTGGGATGACATGCCATGAAATTATTTAAATGCATAATTTTTTCTCACAAAAAGTTTTTATGTTGTTCCACAAGCGAATGTTAGAAAATTTAAATTTAATTGAGTTAACTTTTTGTAACGAATTATGTTCGTTTTAATAACATTGAAATTTATTCCAGTGTTGGCAAGTATATTTTTATAGAACACTAGCTTTCGCCGCGGCTTCGCTCGCGTTAATTTTATGACATAGATCTCGTTTGACAACAAAACAACCCATAGCGCGACTTGTGGCGCCGTCAGTTGGCCGATACAGCGCCCTCTATAGTATAAAAAATATTTTCCCATTGGAATGACATACTTTCACGGGATAAAAAGTAGCCTATGTTGGGCTCTGTACCCCTGACAATATAAATACAAATTTTCATAATGATCGGCTGATTAGTTAAGCCGTGAAGGAATAACAAACAAACAAACAAACTCACTTTCTCATTTATAATATTAGTTAGGACTTTTAAGGAAAATAATTTAAAAAAATTAGGACTGTACTGATTAGGTGAGTGGCCTATTTGCCCAAGTCTCATTTTCTTGTGTTTTTTTCGCTGATGCATCCGTAATCGGCTGAATTGCCACAAATGTACGCAATTAAGTGCAATTTCACTTAGCCAGCAAACAGTGAGCCGCAGAGATCAAGTAATTTTCAGGATTACAAGCGAGCTTATATGTCAGCTAGTGACATAATGGTTTCTGTATACAGATTTTATGTATATTAAGTAAGTACTCCGAGCCCAGGGGAATGAATATAATGGTTACTAAAGAACAATAGATATGGAGGGGAATGAGCCTGTTTTTTTTCATAACACTTTTAAATGGTATATACTGATATTTATTCGGTCATTCTAAGCCAGTTTTTTTCGCTGATGCATCCGTAATCGGCTGAATTGCCACAAATGTACGCAATTAAGTGCAATTTCACTTAGCCAGCAAACAGTGAGCCGCAGAGATCAAGTAATTTTCAGGATTACAAGCGAGCTTATATGTCAGCTAGTGACATAATGGTTTCTGTATACAGATTTTATGTATATTAAGTAAGTACTCCGAGCCCAGGGGAATGAATATAATGGTTACTAAAGAACAATAGATATGGAGGGGAATGAGCCTGTTTTTTTTCATAACACTTTTAAATGGTATATACTGATATTTATTCGGTCATTCTAAGCCAGTTACATTTTCTCATTTTGTTTCCTTGTGAGTTGCGTCGCTGCCACCAGGAATGGAAGGTATGCTGATTAAATATTTAATCTGCATTCTTCTGCGAATGTTGCCTACAAACGACTATGATAATAGGTGAGAAATGTTATACCCATTCTGTATGTCCTTTATGTCTAGTCTAACATTTAATTCAAGTCAATTCAAGTGAAAGTCACTTGCACTGAAATCGCGGCGTTTAGCGACGACAGTGATTGCTTACCACTTACCATCAGCCGACTTAACCTCTTTTGTTTCGTTCCAAATCCATTAGAATTTACAGGGTCTGCTACAGTACTTTGTAAAACGAATTGAAGATTTTTTACATGGTATACTGCCATCAGACCTCTACATCCCAGAAAATAAACTACATCATATTTTAGATTAGGTCACATGTCATGTATACAGTGTGAAACCAGGACTCGAACCACGGAATAAACTGTTAATCTGATGTTCCCCTCTCTAATCTATCATCGGTTTTGTTCTCTTAAAATATCTCTATGAATATACTCACTTTTTAAATATTCAAACAAACTATTAGGTAACAGTATACTTTGGAAAATGGAAATGTATAACTTTATAGCGCTATCTGACATTTAAATTTTCTATTCAATGAAGACGTAAAAATATCGTTAAAACTGATTTCCCGGGAGGATTAAACGAGTATAAAACTTTAAAATGTACTCCATTAGCATTACCCATAAACATCAACCCTACCTCTCAGTAATTAATACTTAAATAGACAAAAAGTGTACGAATAAATAAAGTTGAAATGTTTGCCGTCTAAAACCTATGTAGCTAAATACAAGCAGCAACAGAAGACGGCATGATGACGCGATGGTCAATCGTTCCCATTGGATCCCAATAGGGAATATGCATGCATTTTTTATATATTTTTAAACGATAGATTTTATCGTTAATATCGTTATAAGATGACAAAATAGAAATCCAGTGTAAACTATACTAGTTACTTTAAAAATGTTAAAAATAGTAAACAGAAACAAGTCAATAAGCAGACTTCAAAACGTATAATCATAATAGCACTAATATTATAAAGAGGAAATATTTGTATTTTTGTGTTACAAACAATAATGAATAACTAAAAAACGACTGAACCGATTTCAAAAATTCTTTCACCGTCGGGTATGTTACATTACGCCCTGTCACATAGGCTATATTATATTCTAAAAAAAAAAATAGGGATTCTTAGTAAAACCGGCTTAAAACCCGAGTGAAGCCGGGGAGGTCCGCTAGTATTAGATGAAGTAGAAAGGATTGAAATCAACTCTTTCCATAATATAGGATTATACATTCGACATATCGATAAACATATATTTTTTTTATTTTTATATATAGGGACAATTTATACAGATTGAGCGCCCCAAAGTAATTTCGAAACTTGTGTTATGGGATGCTAACTCAACGATATTATATTTTATAACAAATACATATATAGATAAACATCCAAGACCCGAGGCCAATCAGAAAAAGTTCGTTTTTCATCATGACCCGACCGGGGATCGAACCCGGGACCTCCTGGGTGGCGGTCTGGCGTGGTAACCATTACGCCACGGAGGTCGTCAATATATGTTATAATATTTAGTACATTTCTGCAGATCATATTGACGCTGGGGAATTTACTTGCAAAGCAACCTCCACTTCCGAGGTACCATTCGTAAGCATTCTCATGGGAATCTATCCTACTGTCATCCTGTCATTTAGAACCTCTTGCTGGTACCTAGTGTTGGTTGAATTTGACAAGTAAAACTAGTATTTACATTCAGACATCACATAACTCATTCTCTGTTATCCTAATGGCCGGATACTATGCAAACGGAGATATGCAGAATGGAGAGAACATTTCGTATTTAGTAATTCATATGTCACCGCACCGGTAAAAACTGAAATATTTACTATAAAATAAATAAATATAAAGGGACAAATCACATAGATTGAGCTAGCCTTGAAGTAAGTTCGAAACTTGTGTTATGGGATTCTAACTCAACGCTACTATATTTTATAACAAATACATATGATAAATAAACATCCAAGATCCAGGCCAATCAGAAAAAGTTCGTTTTTGATCATGACCCCACCGGGATTCGAACCCCGGACCTCCTGGGCGGCGGTCTGGTGTGGTAACCATTACGCCACGGAGGTCGAATATAGAACAATATGATTATGTGTGTCCTCGAGTAACTAGTAAACAACACAGTGGGACAACAAACTAACTAGTCGGTACACAAATAAAAGCTAATCATATCATTGCATCGAGGAGCGGACGTAGTTGTTAGTTTTTCACCTCTGGGAAAACTCTAGTAGTTTTCCCTTATCAGTTGGCTTTTCAGTTAGAAAATTCAATGGTATCTATATTTGTTTTGCTATTCATTCCACATGTAATGTTAATGTTTGATATTTTATACGCTTTCTTGTGGTGACATGACAACCATATTAATTTTTTTTATATTATTTTTTTTTTTTTTTTATGTGGTTGGAGGCTCTAAACCTCAGGAACTAATTAGTACGAATTGAAAAAATTTTTTAGTGTTGGATAGTCCCACAGGTTAGGGAATTAAAATAAAGATTTGACAAGGCGTTTCCCAGAGTTTCAAAAATTTCCCAGGACAGCCTGGAAGCGATGAAAATACGCCTGTGAAATTCACTTATATTTATATGAATAATGTAAGTAATAAATTATCTGTAACTTAACTGAGAGACAGGTGATTTCAGAAGTGCACAACGTAGGTCATAAGAATTGCATGTCTATGTACCTTGTTTAGAATTGTACAGAAGCACCCATGATTTTAGTTATTTATCATGACTGGTTTAAAAAGAAAATATGTCAATAATGTTATGTTATGGAGGCTTTTCTTTTAAAGTTTTTATGTACAATGTGCTTCATAAATTACACAATAGGAACCCTTATCAACAAAGACAATCTGTTATGTCATTTAAAGATCATCAGCTCTTTTCGAATCTATTACTACTTATGATATATAGGATTGAACCACGAGCGAAGCGAGTTGTTCAAATTTAGAATCCTGAGCGTAGCGAGTATATTATGACCATTTATACATGACATATATTACAACAAATTGATTCTATTTACTTTTTATATTAAAACAGCTGATTCCGTTTAAACGTCCCTGGTATCCGGATATAAAACCATACAATACGTTAATCTAAATCAAATCTGTCAAGATTATCTTATTGAGAGGTAGGCCACAGGCGATTGGTCTCGGCCAAGTTGTGTTTCTACGGTGAGTAAGGTCTTCAGAGCTCCACTTAGGGTGGTTGAGGGTTGGCAACGCGTGAGTGATATCAGCAATTGTATCGAGATTTTCTCTTTTTCTGATCTTAGAATCGAGGGCTGAGCCAGGATTTAGTGAAGATACTTAGACTGCATTGCATACTGATTGTGTCAGGAAGTGAATGCCGTTAGACCTTCACCACCAAGATCCAGCGAAACATACCCTCATTATTTGTTTTCCCAGTATAATATGAAAAAAAACTTGTTCATGATTTGGAGTTACTTATAACTTGTAGTAGGAAGTTGTCGGTTGTGTCAAAAGTTTGTAAAACTGAATTCTTTGAACATTGTATCCAATGACTTTGAGCATTATTACAAAATTCTTTTAACATTGTAAGAGCAGAAATGTTACAACAAAATTATATAAAACATTTTGTGATACATTATGATAAAGCTAATCACCTTTAAAATGACTAAATGTTGGTCACGTTTTCTTAAAGATTAAAATGTCACAATGGTTTTAAGAAACATAATTAGCTCGACGTGGGTTCTTTTAAAAAGATATGATTTTTTATTCAATAACACTTTGTGCATAGCTCTATCATCCGCCCTTGAGTTTCGCAAAGTAGTTTATTTTTTCGTTTTTAAGAATAAACGACCTAAGAATAACCTATGTACTTATTAGTAGTTGTAGAATATTTTTGTTATCGTAAATGAATCTTTTCATTGAAACCATATGAAGTATTTCTCCCGAAAAGCTTCGATAAGTTATATAGAGCGCACATCGCGCGAATTTAAAATTGTAAATATAAACTGTTTTGACTTGGATGTAGGTTCACAGAATATGGGAAGTAATGGGAACTATGATGAAGAATGTTCATCGTCAGACGGATATCGAACCACTCGAACGGCAATGTGCAACATCTGGCTGATATGTATGCAAAAAGAATTTTCTAAGAAAAAAAAAAACAGATCTGTAGCTGCTTTATACGGATATTTGAAGTGGTATCCGTTTCATAGATCACACTAAAATATAAATTATGCATTTTTAAGCTCATACAATTTTACATACACACAATAATAACTACCATGCTCTGCCTTTTAATAATACCAGCTTCGGCCATTACAAATACGGCAATACAATTATTTTACTAGCTTTTTTACCCGCGACTTCGTCCGCGTGAAGTTCCCGACCCGTTCCCGTGGGAACCACATTGAATTTCGGGAAAAGCTATATAGCCTATGTCACTCCCTGATAATGTACCTTTCTACTGGTGAAAGAATTTTTGAAATCGGTCCAGTAGTTTCGGAGCCTATTCAAAGCAAACAAACAATCAAATCTTTCCTCTTTATAATATTAGAATAGATAGATAAAAATGTCATGAAACTTAGTTAAGTTTTATTTATTACTTAGAAAAAATATTTTAAATAAAATTATAAATAATAATAAAAATCTATTTATAACATATAAATTCGATATCACACGAATGCATAACTATGCAAAACTAATTTTATTTTAAATATTTTTTCTAAGTAATAAATTAATTCTGTTACTCACCGTAAACAGGAATCACACATATATACCTGCTTTGGTAGTGAATGTACTTTTTTGAGATTGCTCTTAGACACGCTTGACGCTATTATAGTTTATCCAGCTAAATGAGTTCGTGTTCAACTGTGGTTCCTATTGAGATTGTTGTACATTGTTGTACCATAGCTGACAGATTGCAATTCACTTAGTGTCCTAGCCCTGGCTCTTTTATTACTACTTTTATTTCATTGCAACTTTGTGCCTTGCAAAAACTAGAGGTCGTTGAGTAAGTGATAAGTTGTGCCCTAAATTCTGTTTAATATTCGTAAGCTTCAACTAAAGGAATGAGTCATATCTTTTAATTTTATTTGGTGAGTCTCACTCAAGTAGAGGGTTTTCTTCTTTTCCCTCTTCCTATTATAGTTCAAAGTTTCCAAGTCTCCAATATATTCACGCATGTATTTATATAATGTGATCCGCTAGCTTTTCTCTTATAAAAAACATGTTATCGATGAACACAAGTACATATTTCGCCGTCTTTCTGAGAAGGATACCTTTGTATCTGTATATTCTCATAAATATTATTTTTGACTCGAATATTATGTTCTAGAAACGCGAGAACAATAATAAATGTTCCGTGTTTTACTCGACACGCTTCATGAGGCTATAAACACAGAAGATAGGAATGTTAAAAGGTATTTAATGTTACTTGTACAATATTGTAGTTATATTGAATCTCGAAAGTAATTTAGAGGCGAAACTTCGATTAAATTGAATCGGGTTCCAACTGCTATCGCATCGCATCTGATTAATGAATCTGGCATTTCAGGAGCTCGGGAGAAATTAAACTATTAAATAAAAATTGCCTTGAATACTTCGTTACGGGCATGCGGTAGACATTTGCATTTTGATTGGTTATTCGAGACGCTATAGCACGATGGGATATACTGGTGACAGCTTTTTAATACTACCGTCCGTCTCGATACCTAATTGTTTTGAATGCAGTAGTCAGCAGTAGTTTTGGTGGCATGTATATATATAATTAAAATTAAATATGACTATCAATATCTTTACGTTAAGATAAGTTCTTTTTCATACATAAAAATACATCTCGTTTATTACTGTTACGACATGTATTTTACATACAGATACACAAATATAAGCAGAAATACATGGAAAATGCGCACAAAAGAATATAACAAATTTACTCACTATTTTATGCAATTTAATCTGATGCCAAAATATACATTTCAAGAGTTAAACGTTTTCAAGGTTCGCCCCTTTTCCGCCAGAACAAGAACTAATGCATTTTATTGCTTACTTACAAAGTTTTGAAATGCTCTCAATGGCGAACTCCGGTAGCATTTCCGCTGGCGCATTCGCCCTGGGGATAAGTTCCAACTCTTGATGTCAAAGATTTAACATATGTAGCATTAATTCTTTTAAACAACGCAGACGACACTGTCGTGATGCTCATTTTGACTGTGAAAATAGAACCTATTAGCCTTAGTCCACCAAATAAAAGCATTCGCTCTATTTCTCGATTTCACACGCTAATTAAAACAGAAATGATTCTCTCACTCCCGACGACTGAATATTGTAGGCGCTGAAACGATTTCAAACTTTGATGATGCTCGAATTACCTTTGCCAGTACACAGGGCACCAAATAGGGACAACCTTTTCGAAGAGTAAAATTTTGCCAATATAATTTTATTAGTACAAACAAAACAACTACATTAATTTAGACATATAAAACGTTTGTGTTCCCAAGTTTAGAGCGTACGTGGTAATTACGATGATCTCATATTTGCTGTTACGCTAAAAGCTCGTTAAAATTTATGTTATTTCATTAATCAAAACTTCACGTGTTATTGTTTATTTCCTAACTTCATTATTCACTTGCATTGTAATCTATTGAGGTCGGAAATCTAAAATATAATTATGAAATTATATTCTATTAATTAATTTACTTTTGTTTTTCAGTTTATTTTATTTTTGGCGCGACATATAAAGACCTTCATTTTCCTTGAAAATGGATCAAATAATAATCCAAATGTTATCAGAAATTGTCTTGAAGTCTTCCAATCCCACTAATATTATAAAAGCGAAAATTTATGATATGTTTGTTACTTCTTCACGCCAAAATGGCTGGGACAATTTTTATGATATTTGGTACGTAGGTAGCTGATACCTTGGATTAAAACACAGGGTACTTTTATCCCGAAAAGATTGGTCAAAAGTCTGATATAGATGGCGCTGCTGTGCATAAATACACGCAAACGAAGTTGCGCGGTTGGCTAGTACTTAATAAATTTAAGAGAGTTCGAAATTGTCTATTGAATTTATTATAATATATGAGTATGGTTTATCAGGAATGCGGTTGGATTGTATTTCAGCGAAACAATAATAATAGTAACTCAAAATAATTACGAAAATCTAGACATTTAAATTATTTTCCGATTTTGGTTATTTGGTTACAATTGACATTTCACATTTGTATAAAGGTCAGTATAATGAACATAGCTATCATAATACCGGTGCTACGGAGTGCTACGTGCTATCTATACATCGAAGCGCGTAGCACGTAGACGTAGCGGGTGTAGCGGCAGTGAGATCGTGCGGTCGGGAGCAGACAGCCGCCTTCGTCGCGAGTTGCGTTCTACAACTACACTCGATGTTACGCGACTTTCAGTAGTGTCAGTTCGCTTGAAACTTGACTATAAAGTTAACTAAGTTATAGGCAAGTATGCTTTTATATTTATTAATGGTTTCTTTTTTTATTAAAATTAATTATAAAATTATTAAATGGAAAGTATATTTTATAAGATGTAATATTCATATTATAAGTATACCTATTAAACAAAACCATAAAATCTTTTCGGATGATGATTATCGACGAATAGAAATATACATAAATATATACATAAGAAAAATAGTTTCGGAAATATGCATATTGCATACTTGATATTTGAATGACAACGAGTAGGACATTAAAAAAGAATTAGTTTTAGATACGCAGAAAATGGCAGAATATATTAGGTAGCATCCTCTACGTGAACAAAAAAAGTGAAGTCGATAGTTTGATAGAATGGTATGATAAATTCGAAAATGATGTCGAGAGAATGAAATATGGAGATGAACAGAAAGATTTTTTTTCACAATTGGCACGGCGCCACCTGGTACCAGCTTAAGCTAGGCTTAACCTTTTTGAGTTATAGGTACCAGATAATGGATATATTCATGTAAATATAATATAGAAAACTCACAGACTCGAGACATAGATAAATGCTCACGTTTGCCCTGTGGGGGCAGTACCAACGTCCTCTGGTATCAATGGTAGAACAGTCACTACCAAATGGGTCACCCACCACCGGGATGTAAGCTGATTTCACGCGAAAAACTGGCTTTGTCGGTTTCTTTCCCTTACCGCTCTTTTTAAGAGTATGAACAAACAATTTGAACAAAAGCAATTTTAAGTCTTCTTTACATATTGATTTTTATGTTCGTCGTTGTAAAGACTTCAACCTGGCTATTTTAATGAACGGATACAGAATTAGTATTAGGATTCTATTATAATAATGTCTTCATCATAACGTTATCCATTGTCATTGATGGAATTCGTTACTTGTGTCTTAAAGATTTTGGTGTTGTTGTTTTATGCTTGGAGCTGTAGACTTCCACAACCATGATATCAAATATTTCTTCAAATAGGTCTTCGATTTCTTAACAACTACTGGAAACCCAGTGATTGGAGAGGCACGTCAAATTTAGGAGATTAACCGTGAAAAAAATGTTATTTAACGGTGAATTATTGCATCTTTTTTATTGTTTTTTTTTGTTTTCTACACCTTACACCGCATTAACAATACACATAATATAAAATATCGGCACACTGTGTTGTCGTCATATGTATATTTTCTTTTGATAAAAGTTTGTCAGATGACTTTAAGGCATGATGATATTAGGATTTACGATGTGATATCGTTATGCAAGCCACGTATTTGCTAACGAGGTTTTCCTTAAAAGTACTTTGAATGTAAAAATAATTTCCACAGTGCCACCAAAGTTTCATTTAGGAGTCATCAAAATGTTTTTACCGCTAGAAGCTATTTCGCTTCTAACAAATTCTGAAATTATGTAGTTTCAAGAAATGTTTAACGAAATTTTTTATTCAAGTCACAGTTTAAATTACTTTACCACAACTGAATGGCATTTTTGTGCATTTTTGTTGATGAATCATTTCCTGAAAAGTTTAAAATTTATTTTATCGCTACATCGTTCCAAATGGTAACTATATTTTGTGAAAAAATAGCTTAAGTTGGGATATTTGGCTAACTAGAGAAAAAAGCGGTGCTAGAAACTGGAAAGGCTAGTAGTAACAAAAGGAGCACTTACAAACCAGAAGTGACCCCATGCATATTTATCGACAAAGTAATACACAAAAATTTCATAATGTAAATGAACATAACGATAGAAGACGTAGTAACGTTAAAGCTAATTAATTAAGTCATTCCAATATACAAAGTAGGTCGTAACGAAACATTTTTTAAATGTAAGTCAGCTCCAATTTGTGTTACAAAGGAGATAAAAGTCTTGCAGGTTCTTGAGAAAAACAGTCGCAGGGTCAACACCGCGCTCGTCGGAACCTCCAAATTAGGCTTTAAAAAATATTTGTTATTTGTATAGTAAACAAACAAGTCAATTCACTTGATGGTAAGTCATCACATAAAAAATGGTAGCCTAAAGCCGTCTCTATATACAGCTTCACTTGGATACTTTATTGATTGCTATGTGAGCACGGGAAGTTTGAACAAATCTTCTGACTCTTCCATATGTGTGACAAAATCTTCCAAAATTGTCTGATGCCGTGCAAAAGCTGCTGCATTATCGAAATTTCAATGGTCTCATTACTCTAAAGTTATCTCTTAAATTGTCTAAGATATATATGCCAGTATATATGCCAGAATTCCGTTAGGTAATCCGGTTCTTTTACCAGAAACTTTATCGTTAACGTCTCTTTACAGATATTAAGCCCATAAATCAAAGTCAGCTTATTGTCTTTGTATAAACAAGGGATGCGATAGACCCTTTTTGATGACTATTCGCGGTTCCACAAATTTCACGTGAAAGTGAGTGATATACTCGTTCAATAATATATATTGTATGTGAAGTTTTATTTTTAAGACCTCGCATCTGTTCTCCCCTCGCGCCATAAATGAGCCTATTCATTTAGAAACGATAATGGGGGCGAAAAAAACTGGCCAGAGTTACGATTTCTTTTTAAATCTTTGCTTAAAATCGAATAAGTAAGTATTGTATTCGCACTTATTAAATGATTCTCATGTGACACGCGCTCTTCACCATTCTTTATTGAGTCATAAAATAAAGGCGTTTGAAGGAATTTACATCACGATAAATCAAACGTTCGACATGCGAGAGTACGTCAGCTGAGGTGTGATAATGTCAGCGGATTCTCTAAGAATATTCGCTGCTTAAAAAGGTCTTTTTCTGTATTTTTCTCAAATCACTCTGGTGTGACTAAGTAAGATTAATTTCAAGTCATCCATTTCAAGGTTTATTTTAAGGCACAGTTCTATTGAATATTATGTCAAAAACGTATGTAATTGCACGAAAATGTTATTTATTTCACGTGAGTCGTATTCCAATATCGCGTTTTAACCAAACATAACTTAGATTTGCCTGTATTATTTCGATAAATAAATAAACATACACGAAGAAGCACGAAGTTTGGAAAGTTATGATCTAAATTATAGTCCTTTGCCAGTGATAAATAAAATTAGGCTGACGGCAGAATTGAATCAAGTTTTTTATTTAAACTGCTTCACTGCTTTTTACAATAATGAAATTTTAAGAGTTTTAAATTAATTTATTATATAATTTGAAAGCTCTAACAAAAATTGGCTTAGTAATTTATTATGAAATAATATTTTAAGATAACAGTATCTATCGTCAAAAAGGTTGCAGTATTTCTGCCCGCTGGCCTTGAAGATCTTTCGACAAAAATACCCTTGTAACCTTTATACCCGATAAAATATAATTTCCGAAATTTATCCACTGTGTAAAATACGGTCTCAAGTTTGATATGTGTCACGTGAATGTCAGGAATAAGAAGCTTACCCCAAGTTAGCGCGTCTCGAGCAGATTTCATATCAAAACGTTACGTCAAATAATACACGACCAGACAAACTTGGATGAACATATTCGCAAGTGCTTTATTTAAGTAATCTCCAAGTAAATTGATGAAGCAGTGACATAGCGTTCGAAGTAATTTATAATAAGTATTGATGGAAATAGACAAAGTCGTACATTTTCAAAAAAAGAAACACTTCTCGAAACTATTGAACCAAGTAAACTGTACGATAAAACGGAAAACTTTATTTCTAAAAAAATAAAAATCACATTGGATGCAAAAATATCAACTACTTATTTCAAGAATTTTATTATGTAAATATAAAAAATATTTTTTTTATCATTGTTTATTAAAATCCTGATGTCTCCGGCTCGTGTAGGTATGACGAACAGAAATATCAAAGCGACGTTCAAAGTTGTACACGATTGACATAAATCTAAAATAACCTCCGCGTTCTCGGCCCTTCGCAAGTATTGGAAAAGTAAGGAACAAATTGAGATGTTGTTGCTTATGTTACAACACTTCTCAAGTAATACCAAATTGTTTGTTTTCAATACAATAAACTCTTTAATAAAACTCTGGAAGTTTTGTTTATAAGATTTAACTGTGTGTTAGAACTATGTTATTATTATTATTTTATCCTAAAAGGTGGCAAACAAGCATACGGTCGGCCTGATGGTAACCCGTCACCGTAGCCTATAAACGCTTGCAATACCCGGTATCACTCACGCGTTGCCAACCCTCCCAACCCTACCCTCCCAAGTGGAGCTCTGGAGACCTTACTCACCGTAGGAACACAACATGGCCGAGACCAATGCTATTTGGCTACGATCTTCTGTAAGGTGGATGTCCTTCCCCAGATGGGCTGCTCCGATTTGAGCGGATGATCCGCTGTGCCCTACCTCTCTTGATCCGCTGTGCCCTACCTGATAGCCTAAACTGGCCTAATGCACAGCATCCACGACCTTCTTCCACGAGTTTCTTATATTCATGGATATGGAGGGACCATTTTTTTTTTTTTTTTTTTTTTTTTTTTTTGTTTTAAGTCAGGAAAATGCATTGCTGCATGCCCCGCCACTTGGGGAGCGGCGGGGGTATGTCGGGCTCCCCTCTAACCACTTGGGGTATACCGACTAAAAACCTGACTGACTGCCACCTCATCCGCCTAGATGGGCGGGGCTGCGGGAACAATGATACAACCGCTGCCCCGCCGGCGGTCGTCCGAAGACCCCCTTGTTGGGCTACGGCACGATTGGCGGCGCGCGCACGACTAGGCGCGCCGCGCCGCAACACTCGGGGACTTCCGTTCTAATGGGCAGCGGTTCCCCAACCCGCCGCCCGGAAGCCCCCGTTAGGGTGGCAGTCGCCGGGCATGGGCCAAACGCCTGCCGCCCGGTCTTTTTCGGCGGAGCGGGGGGGCGGCTGGATCCGCTTCCCTCACCCGCTCCGCTGCCTCCTTCTGCGTCATTATTTCGCCGCAGAAGGAGGCCATCGCATCCCACGACCTCTCGCTCTCGACCATTTGTTTGACAACAGCCGGGAGCGAGAGGTCATCGCCAACAATTGCCACGAGCGCGGCGCGTGGCGCAGCCCACGCCGGGCATTCCTCAAGTGTGTGCTGCGCCGTGTCCTCCACGCAGCCGCACTCGTGGCACTCCGGAGTTTCCTCTCTCCGAGCCACGTTGTGCAGGTACCAGCCGAAACACCCATGGCCAGACAGCACCTGCACAACGTGGTAACTAAGCGCACCGTGGCGCCTCCCTATCCAATTTTCCAGGACCGGACAGATGGCGCCAACGGTGCGCCGCCTCGGTCTGCCGGCCCTCGCCAGCCCTTCCTCGCATCTCAGTGCCCATTCCTGGATGAGGGACTCCCGGGCAATCTCCCTCCAACGCAGGACCCCATCCGGGAATGGGTTCCCGCCGGCACGGGATTCGGCGGTTATATGGAGGGACCAACCCCAACAATCCCAACACTGGGATCCAGAATTCGGCGTCCACTAGCATTACATTAACTGAAAATTAAATACGCCAGGTAAACAAGCAAGCGGTCAACCTGAAGGAAAGTGGTAACAGCCACATAACATGTGGCTGTTACCTCTTTGTTGTAACTGATGTTCATATTATGAACATCAGTTACAACACCAGGGGCGTTACCAATACGTTGTCTGCTACGGGGAAGGGAAGAGGAAGAAAAGGGGTAGGAATTAAGTTGAGCTTTCGAACCTCTCTCACCAAATGAAACGCTGATACTTCCCCATTTCATTAATGATTTACTCTCCACCCCAAAAATATTAATGTTCCAAGAATATTTAAATGCTTATTTATCAAGGCGATTAAGGTAACTGTATTTATGACAAAAATTTCAGTACCCTTCTCGCCAATTAGCCGAAACCTCCCACTTGTTAAAACTACGGTAATCGAGTAAAAGTTCGTAATAAAACTTCAAATTTAATTTTGTGCTAGTGACAATTATTCTAGATTAAGATTAGTAAATTGCTTTCGTCTAGTGTCTAGTCTAGACCAAATGAATTCGTTTTATTGTAGGCTTACAAAATATCTTAGATTGGAAAACCCAAAACTCGATTATGGCTTCAGTTTTTGTGGTTACGAATTAGTTTTTGTGTCTAACAACATAAATTTTACCTGTAAGCAATCATTGTCTGTCTATGTATGTTGTACAGCGTCTTTTATGTTATCAACTTAATAAAATCCTGCTAAAAGGTCTTTAGTGGCTCATTAATTAGTAAATCATGTAGTTACATAATTGATTACAAAATAAGCTATTAAATTGTTATTTATTCAACATAAATAGAGGTATTAACACGGGTGGCTTATAATAAAAACACACGTGAATACTTAACCATTTGTACATTATAATTTTATTCACGGTTTTAATCTGAATACTTTATAAAAGTTTCGAACACTGCCCTAAACTGTTTTGTGTCAACATTAATTATTAAACAGTTCATAATATTGTTCAGAATGGATTAATCCACAAAGGATTGGATAGTTACGTATGGTTAACTTTTCAACCTTTTATGTAATTGAAGATAGGATTTATTGCCTCATAGTCTTTATTTACTTATGGGGGAGGGAGTAGGTGCATTAGAGATTAGAGACGCTGGGAGTAACTGTGCACATATAGCGATATAATGGCGGAGAACGTTGCAGGATTTCAGCAGTAATGACAAAGTGAAACGGAGCGGCAACGTCAAACTAAGTAGTCTACCGAATAATTGAAGTCATTCTAGGGGTGACGTCATATTACAAAAACTTTTTTACTTCGTTCTTATAACGTGTGAAAACGCGGTTCTGAGTTCTTCCGCAAGAATTTGCAGATGTAAATCTTGCGTGAGTTATTACAAATTATAATTATATCGCATCTGTTTCTATTCTGTGTGCTTGTTAAGGCCTTGTCACAGATATTATAATACCTCCATGTGTAAGTGACGGACGAGGCATCCAGTGTTGTCCGCGGTGGCGACACTGTACACACATCATGTATCTTTTATGAATAGGCAGGGTGTTGTAATGTAACGTCCTTCAAACGTCGTATCCCGAGCAGCTAGAAATCATATTACCGCAGTTATCAGCTAATCTCCCATAAGAACATTTAGTTACAAAAGCTCAAAGAGAAAATGACGAAGCACTTTCAGTTTCCATTTCAAAGGAAAAGGGCCAAAGAGGTGATTTGGCGAGATTTTCTTAACATTATTATTCTGTACCAAGTATTTATTACGGTATTAAAGATATAATTATGTTTAATGTGAAAACATGTACGAAATTATATAATTTAGAATGTACATGTTTTCACATAAAAAAACTTCATATGAAGATATTTTTATCAAGTGTCTCTTTAAAGAAAATGAAGAATTTACAATGAAATGCACTAATCTTGGTGTTATAATCATCGTTGTTACTTTTTCTATGTTATAATTTGAAATTACAACGTGTTAAGAAGCCGGTATTCAAAATACAGGGTGTCTGGTAATGTGTGCCATGCACAACGTACCTATTAGTTAATGGACATTGATTGCACGCGACGATGAAAATATGCTAATAACCATCAATTAATTACCCGTTCCTTCATTAATTAACCCTTCTAATCAACAATTAAATTTTACAATCGTGATGAGGGTGAATTACAAAAGTACTCCACTTCGGTCTGTATAATTTTGATTGCTTTTGTTTCCGTACGAAGAGAGAGACTCACCACACGCTCATATAAATTAGCTGAATGGTTAGTGTTACGAGTTTCGTTTCTAAATAGAACTTAAACTATGTTGGCTATCCGTTTTACTAAGCTGTTAATCTCGTTCAAATAGATATCATTAAGTTAATATCGTTACTGGACTGGACATACAAGTGTTTAAAACAAAAGTTTCTCTTCCATTCTATCACAAAGCCACTAAGCTGCCATTACATGGCCAATCTAGATCGAGGTCGTGATCGTGACCAGTGATCTTTTTCTGTGTAACGTAGATGAGATCATAATATCATATGTCTTATACCAAATCCAACCGAGGCGACAGCTAAATAGGGTTCTTACGCCGTACCCTAGGAATAAAGGTCGTCGGTCATCTACAGCGTCACGCTTTCTCACTGACGACGTCGCGTAACAGAAAAGATGATCGTAACGATTACACTGAAGTCGGACGTCGCGTATAGATAGCAGAGACCATGGCCTAAGTATAAACTAACTGGAATTTCTGCACTCCCAGTGGTTGACTGGTAGAGAAAGCAATTACCAATAAGACCGCCTATTGTATTAGTTCATTACTTTGTGTGTTGTGGTCAATAATGTTAAATTAATTATAAAAATTCATCACCGCGCCGAATGCGCTTACTGCCTTGTATTTTTTCATAGATAACATAATATTTTAATGTTATGCAAATTATCCAACATTTCGCAGCACCGTAAGCCTCGGGGAAAATAAGAGAAATATTTTTATGAGCAGGCTAACATTAATCACATCGGAGTAAGTAGTACAACGATACCTTTTTACATTGTATCAAATAATATAGCACGCCTATTAAGCCTGATAAAATAAGTTTAGGTATAGGGCCGCCTATTAACTGATACTGATATCGAGTAGTTATTGATATTAACAATAAATTAGTAGATAATTGAGTATATACCTACATTAAAATAAAAAATAATACAAGTGACATCTTCGGAAATTCAGTTTATTGCTTAATTAAAAAAGTTAATGATAATTAGGTATGTATGATAATATGATAAATTTTCCTTTTATAAAAGAAACTACGACACAGAAAACATGATAAAATTTCAAGAATACTTAAAATGCCTAAGTTGGTCCAATGTTTATGAAGAACAAAACTTAAACAAAGCTTTCAACGCCTTTCACGATTTCTTTTGCTTATTATATAAACTTTGTTTCCCGTTAACCAAAACTACAGTTAGAAAAAGAATAAACCCTACATGGATCACTACAGGTCTGAGAATAAGCACTAAAACGAAAAGATATTTGAGATACAGTTATTACAAAAATAAAACAGAAGCAGATAAAACCAATTTTAACACATATTCCAAATTACTAAAAAAATGTTTTATTTCAGCACAAAAAATAAGAAATCACAAAATTTTAAGTAAAAGCACTAACACTTGTAAAACGTCATGGCAAATTATAAAATACGAATCAAAAGACACAGCGACAGATCACATTACAGATAATATTAAAGATGATCCAAGGGACATTGCAGAAAAATTTAATGATCATTTTATTGATATGACTAGCAGAAAGAGTAGTGAGGTTCAAAATGGTAAATATGATAATTCAGGAAATAATCCAAAAAATTCGATTTTTCTTAAGCCTTTTAATTCTGATGAAATTCAAAATATAATAATGTCTCTCAACAATACAAAATCAGTGGGATACGATGAAATATCAACACATATATTAAAACATTGCAGTAGTGAATTATCAGAGGTTATGACTTATTTGGTTAACTTATCATTTGAAACAGGGTCCTTTCCTAAAATATTAAAAAAATCAATTGTAAAGCCCTTATACAAAAAAGGTGACAAGACTAAATTAGAAAATTATAGGCCCATTACTCTTGTTCCCGTAATTTCAAAAATTTTTGAAAAGTGTATGCACATACGTGTAACACGATTTCTGGAATCTCACAGTCTTATAAGCTCTGACCAATATGGGTTTCAAAAGAAAAAGTCGACATCTTTGGCAGCATTTAATTTGCTGGCTACAGTGACAAGAAACGTCGACGCTAAAAAACCAACAACCGTACTCTTTTTTGACATGACGAAAGCCTTTGACTTTGTTTCGCATAAGTTATTGCTGTCTAAAATTGAAAACTGTGGCCTAAGAGGAAACGCGCATGAGTGGATAAAGTCATACCTTACTGAAAGAACACAGTCTGTTGAGATATGGAAAACAGATAACGGAGGTAACAAGCAAATATATCAGTCCCAATATAGGCAAAATGATTTCGGTGTACCTCAGGGAAGCATATTGGGTCCGCTTCTCTTTTTACTGTATATCAACGGCCTAACTGATGCACTAAGTTATAGATCGGTATTGTTTGCTGATGACATTTCGGTTATTGTAACTAACGATACTCACGATTCTGACATACATATAAATGAAGTTAACAAAACTATCAGCGATGTAAACCATTGGGTACAACGCAATAATTTAAAATTAAACTTAGTCAAAACTAATTACATACATTTTAATAAATATATACAGGATAAAAAATATAATATTCAATATAGTGGACAAATTCTTAAGAAGGCAGAAAGCGTGAAATTTTTAGGTTTGGAAGTTGATGAAAGTATAAAATGGACAACTCATATAAATAGTGTTTGCTCAAAACTGAACAGATACGTATACGTCCTAAACAGGCTGCGTAAAATAGCGAAACAAGCAACCGCTGTAACAGCATACTATGGCTACGTTGAGTCAGTTTTAAGGTATGGATTGGTGATTTGGGGTAATGGTATTGGTATAAATAAAGCTTTCATTGCCCAAAAAAAATGTGTAAGAGCTATTTACGGTGTTCCTCCCTATGTCTCGTGTAAGCCATTATTTAAAAAACTTAATCTCTTAACACTTCCTTGCATATACATTTTGGAAGTTAGTAAGTTTGTTAAAAACAACATGAGTCTTTTTAAAACTGCAGCTGAAATTTATACAAGAAATACAAGAAATGGCAACAGATTGGTACATGATCACATACCCAGAACAGCAATGTATATGCAAAACAGTTATAACATGTGTATAAAAATTTATAATAAGTTGCCAGAACATATTAAGATATTGCCTTTTAATAAATTTAAATCATGTATAACTAATATATTATTACAGAAAACTTACTACTCAGTCAATGATTTTTTTAATGATATGGAACTGAAGTGACATTTTATTTTGTTTGATTATTAAGATATTTAAATTGCAATATGTACTAAAATTATGTAATTTATGTAGTAATTCTAAATGACATTGTTAATTTTGCACGCCAAATATGTTGGCAAAATATGTGAAACTTTTAACTACTTATTTCAACATCCTTGTATCAACCATATTTTATGCAAATAAATATATTCTTCTTCTTCTTCTTCTTCTATGTATATGGTTTAAATTTAATCCAAATACTGTATTTTATAACTTTAAATATGACTAGGCACGTAATTAAACCATTTATCTTGAGCAGCACCGCAAGCTGTCGCCAGTCGCGACGGCCAGGATTTGTAAATGTAATCCTGATTCACAGATACCCCATACCCCGTTCTAAATTTGTGCCCACTGAGTAAATAAATTACAGAGAATCAATTCCATAAGCTGGAGGCAAGGAAATAAGGTCATATGTAAATGAGACTGAAACGAGTGTTATTTCATAAATTTAATTTTACTGTAATATGAATGTTGGACAAATCATATCTTTTTCTAGCTGCTACTCTGTGGGCTTCCTAAAATTAGTATCAACTGCCAGTCCTAAGGTTTCAGTGCTTTCAACCTACCTGACTGCCACTGACTGTCATGTCCACCAAAGCATGCAGAAGCTCGCGATTTTTATAGTCATCCAATTATTGAAAGGGTCATCGTTACGTAACTTGTGTTTAATAATTCTTAGTCATGATAGATGGTTGTCTCAACATCTATCATAACTAAGAATCATTTACTTAGTCGTATTAGCGATTTAAATGAAACCACACTATTTTACTGTTTATTTCACAAAATGAAAAACCTCTACCTACTCTGATTAACGTAGATATATACAAAAAAATTGGGAAATTTTAACATCAAATCCGAAATACATTTATTATAGCATCCATAGAAACATACATTGTAAAAGCAGATAGTTATGATGACAAAATACAACTGATATTAATTATGCCACACCCGGACTCTGAACAAATATTTACAGGCCATACGAATAAGCTTTCCGATGTGGGAATTGAATTCGCGTATCTTGATGAACAACCTTGGCCAAAACAAACATCTACCTACCTTATGATTATTATACAATCAAATACCCGACAAACTTTCCTCGTTGTGCTATTTATTATTGCATTATATTAAAATTAATACAATATGAAGATCTTTTTATTTACATGACACCAGCCTTTCTCTTGATCTTTTGTCTTTTCTATTTTACAATTCGAAATGGAAATCATGTTTCTTTGAGTGGTAGAGCCTAGCTAGCTACTACTATGAACTGGTAGTAGCTCGTAAATGGGTTGGCTCTGTTGAAATAGAGGTGATATGCCGCTCTGTTACATGACAGTGGTGAATCCTACCATCAGGTGACGTTTGTCTTCTTCTGTCATAAAAAAAAATCAACTCAAATCTGTATTGGGATTGGGTTATACTATAAAATTTATGTTACAAGAGAGGAAGGCTAAAGCCTGCAGGCCAACTCGGAACCTTTAACACGAAATGGGTTGTGTAAATATTCTGGTTAGAGATGTGTGAAAAGAAATAAAGGATTTCGTTAACAATGAGACATGTACATTATACATCTACCACATGATACCTATTAATACTTCCGTACTACTTATTCTACAGCTGATTCTAGTAGTCTGTAGTTAGTTAGTTCTAACTCGTGAATACAACCGCGATTACATAGAAACTCCCCAAAAATAAAGCATCTTAACAGCAGATGTTTGTGGGCGGTTAAACAATTAAGCAAATACTATAGGGATATACTGAAACTCGAAACTTTGCCCTTCGCCAGCTGCATCGCGTTTATGTTTACAAACGATTTATCGAGACCTGCGTCACAACATTCTAGGATGGGGAACTTTTGAATGAATAAAGTTTTTGACAAACAACTGTTTGGCGGCCGTAAATCACAACGTGGCCCGATTTGTGCTTGTTAGCGTCGCATAAAGATTTACACAGGTATAAGTCCTTCATTAATTGTAATTGTTGTTGTATTAGTACTTTATTTAATTATAATGTAGAATCAAGACATAATGTTATTGCTTCTAGGGTGATTATCAGTTTATATACTATCCTATGTGTAAATCCAGCTTGACGTAACAAAGATGCAAAGTAAACATACATCACAAAATTTCTTCGCTCTGATATTATTAAAACAATGTCAAAAATATTTTTTGTTTGAACTGACTAAATAGATTAATCCGATAGGTCTGGTCTTTCGAAACCTGCAATTACTTTTAGACATAATTTGTGTGAATTTTTTAATATTGTGGAATGGTTAGGAAATCTTACGCTTTTTCGATCATTCTACTTGGCAGTTTTAAAATTTTTTTGAAACTGCCAAGTGCCGCTAGAGAAGTTTTCACTTCAAAAAAAACGAAGAACAATCGCCAATCGCCGCTACTAGAACTTGCGTGTCTTCACAATCCCAAAAGATTTCTTAGACCCAAAAGCCCTAGACTAACATAGAACACTGACATTACGATGTAGTTCATACAATATCTGTATAAACTAGCGAATGGAGCTCAAATATTATGTCAACTGGGGTAAGCCGGCTCTTAATCCTAACCCAAATAAACAAGTCAAAGTTCTTAGCACGTATTTACAATATTCTGAGGTAATGTTTATTTGCTGAATGTAATCTTGTAATCTCTGCTAAGAAGTTTTGCGTGATCATTGTTCAAATTTCTTAGATTTAATGCTCTATGTAATTAAATCGTGCCTTAATTTATGAATAGGGTATAGAAATAAATTTGGGCATAGTTACCTATTGCATGTTCTCTTATTTGTCGCCCGTTAACATGAGCATCAGGATCTTAATTTAGTGTTGTTAGATACAGACAACAGTAGAGGGGAAGAGTTGAGTAAGAAACGACGATTCCACCCTCGGATGGATTTATGAAAAATCTTGAGCTTCTTCATATGCCGGAAGGCATATTAAGCAGTTGCTCAGCTGTTGCCCGCCAACCCGCCGAGTTGAGTACTAAAATCTCTTCAATGAAAGAAAAATCTATACATATACAACAGTGGATTAAGTATGGGTAGGTGATGAGAGATACACATTTATCCATTAAATTATTTGTCAAAACAGATTATATATACGTAAGTACGTAAGATGTTGAAAACGCGTGAAATGTTTTATTTATTGTAGCCGACTCCCAAGATTTATTGTATATTTTTTCTTAAGTCGCAATTCTATATAGCACAGCTAAGCAAAAATTGTTGTGCTAACCTTTATTTTATAAATCTCTATGTCTGGAATGGTTAAGTATTTTTAGTTTTTATTATATTGCTAGTTGGACTTTTTGTATGGTCAAATCTCTATACAAAGTTCTATGGTCTTGGTTGGACTTGGGTGCCGGTCGTGACGTCACTTATCGTATTTCTAAATTACTATAACATAAGTGTAATTAAATGCAAGCTCTATTTAGCTAAATTCGGTCCCAAAAGTCTTGATTGTGACAATATTATGTCAGATTGTCAGTTAAGCAAGCATTGTATGGATAAGATCTTTTGATAGTTTGTTTTAAAGTTCTTGATAATGTATGATATTATCAGAGTAACTAAACTTAATCGGTCAAAAACAAACAGAACTCATCGAAGTTAATCCAACAAACTTTTGCTTCTTACGTCTATGTGTATGATGACTTAGAGATAAAATCTTTAGCATTTGTTGAGAACAAAAATAAGTAATATTAATTTATAGTTTGGAATTCACTCTAGGGAAAACTTGAAATAACCTTTGTTGTTGTTTTGTAGTCTTTACACATATTTTTAATTGGCTATGATTTTCGAGAGCACCTTTAAACATTTCTAGGCGTGTACGCACGACCGAACAAGAACATGGTGAACGTAAACTTTGAACACGGAACATGTGGTTCGCACGTGTGGACGTAAATTAGCAAAGCGAACATGAACACCTACAAACATAGTTCTACTTGTGTTCGCGCGTAACCACTCACGACCGAACAAGAACATGGTGTCGAACAAAAGAGGCTTCCAACTCATTTGGTTCGATGTTCTTGTTCGGTCGTACTGGGAACATCGTCCACACAACAACCAAATTGGATCGACACGAACACTTTTGACGAACAAATTGTTTGATGTTCGTTAGTGGTACGCACGTGCGAACAAAGTGTTCGTGTTCGATGTTCACCATGTTCGTGTTTGGTCGTGCGGATGAGAAAAAATGCCGATATGACACACTTCCGTTGTCATCATAATATTTTTTCTATTAATTAATTTATTCAAGTCAAAGTCATTTCAACGCGACAGAATAAAATAATTACAATTAACAAAATACAAAAAAAAATATCATTAAAATGCGAACAATAAATTAGTAGGTAAATATTAATTATTAGAAATAAATCAATATTTACGGCTTATACAAGTAAAAGGAAAATTTTTGAACCTATGAAATGTTCTACTAATTCATTGTTTACGTTTGTGCCCGATAAAATGGATAATTCCTGTTCCTAAAATCGGAATCCGACGGTGGAGCAATGAAATATGTACGCGTAATACGATTACGTCGAAACCCAATTGAAAACTACATTTATCTTTCAATTACCATCCCAGTGAAGTCGAGTTAAAACCTTTTTCGTTGGAATGCTAGATTGGCAAGTGTTTTACATTTTTTTTAAACTTTGCTCTAACGGGGAAGTGCCGACAGAATATCAACGAGATACCAATGCGTTTCATTCGATCCGCAAACTCAACGTTTCTCATCTCTTTTCTCCTTATTTCTACTGTTGTAGGTCGGCAACAGCTCAAGATCTCCCCTGATGCCTTTCTGCTCTACGCGGAATAAAAACGAATGATGTGATGATCCATTTTCCGGGGTGAATGACAAAAAATATTTTTATTAAATACGATAAGTTGTTTTGTAGACACTTAGCGATAATACGTGTTTTGTGTAGGCAATAAGGAGTTTTGTACTGTACTATAGATAACCTATAATCATCGATTGTTTGCTCGACAGTAGACGAAGCTCGTCTTAACGATATAACGTAATTACTTACATTACGCTAGAGAACTTTCCGCCCTGATTGGCTTAGACGAGGTTTATGCCTTACTTCGGGAAAATAAAGACGTCACACGTCGTACCTATTAAAAAAGTAGCACTTTTGTACGATATTTCCACATGATTTTGTTGTCGATTTGTTATACAATGTTTCCTTCCGTGTTAATCTTAGTTTCCTTCTTTCTTTCCGTTATTTTCTATACAGAGGAAGATAAAGTATAATTAGTATTAATAGCAAAGTAGTAATCAGGCCACTCGAATAAACAAGAATAATATTGATAATGATTTTATTGTTTATTTTCATTCGAGTCGAGTTGAGATTTAGACACATGTAATTTTGTTTTAGAAGAAATTATAAGCAAATTGAATATGAAATAGTATAAATAGAAAACATTTAAGCGTAACTTACTTTATTGACCCCAATACATAAGTACTATTCATTGTATATTATAAGTAACTTGGCAGAAATAAATTTTGAAGTTTTGAATTTTGGAGTACTGATACAATAGGCGGGCTTAAATTCTAAATTGCATTCTCTACCAGTCAACCATTGAGAATATCATAATATCACGTTTGCGTACATTTTTCTGACCTGGAACTAGAATAGCATCGATATGCCATATGCCACACCCGAGCTTGAAAAGAACTTTGTTTACTTCACAAATATTGACTCCGACGCAAGAATCACATGAGTTTTCCATGTGCTATTCTTAGTAAATGTATTCAATGGAAAAAATGCGTAAAATAATTTTTCAAGTACATTTTGACTTCATTAGACTAGCGGACACTAGTCAATATTCACAATTCTCTATTCTTCTGAAAACTTCGAAATTAAAATTAAATTCTTAGTGTTAATCTTTAAGACGTGAAAACATTAGAATTAATATTTAATTAGAAGGATGTATTTCTACTCCATTCAGTTTTACTAAGCGGTTGATCGTGTACCTCGCTGTAATAAGTTAGTAAATTACACCGACTACACCGAAATCTAATTTGCGTACGGTTCAAGAGGTTTCATTGCGTCTCACTCTCAAGTGAGAACTTATATAATTTAATATAACGCCTTAGCAAATTCCGTTATAAAGGGGCATTATGAAAACTTACGAACACTCAACAAAAACATTAACAAGGAAACTCGTATTAAAGTATACTTAACTTAGCTCTTAAACATAAACAGAGCCACTGTTAATTTCTTTTGATGTGTGAAAAATACACATCTTTCATCAAAACACAGAGGTTTTATAAATGCATATGAAATCTTCAGTTGGCGGATGCGTTCTGTTGTTAATATTCGAGTTGTATATTTCGAGGATTTGACATTTAATTTTAAATAATAAAAATTTCGATTGTCTTACAACTTACGTTCATTAATTATCTACCTAATGTAGCCGGTCAATTTCAATCGCTGCTTGTTTTACAACTTTCAGAACTTTTATTATACTAAACCTCTTAATTTTCATCATTCATTTAATTTCTCGAGTTGGTTCAAAAACATGAACCCTGAGAGTTCTGGGTACTTTGACCGTTCTCACAATGGCTATAGGAAGAAACAAACGTTTCCGATACAAGGAACTGTACTTAAAGATAAGATTGAAAAACTTCCGCTCGAGTTTTATCTGTTCACCACTAAACATTTTTATGAAATCGATTCTCTTAGACTCAAAGTACGTGGTATAAAATTATCGGAAAAGTATACTCTTTAATATAACGAGTGCGTGTGTAGAGGCTCGTAAATAATTATTATGATATTTATATGTTTGTGTGCACACACTGTGAACATTATATCCAAAACCTGCGTAATAATAAGTAAGTACATATATAATTAATAAAATAAAATAAAATTATACACATAAAAAAATATATCTTTAAATACAGTATACATAAAGAAACGCACATGTTATAAGTAACAAATATCAATATTCGTATCTACAATATATTATTTACTTATTTTTCCAGAAAATCATTGATAAATGTCAATGAACCCTCGTGTTATAAATGCGATAGGTGCCAAGGTATAGTGTCAGATTTCGAGTTGCAAGGTAACTTCCATTCGAGCGAAACCAGGGAAAAGTGATATTGAATAATATATTTAATTAACTACATACTTTGTATACTTATAAAAAAAGGTTATTATGTTCAGGTCCTGACTGACTCATGATGAGATGAGATCAGCATCTTCAAAATATTTGTTTTTGAAAAGAGGTGTGATCTAATCTAAGAAGGTCTGGTTATCCCCTCTGGGTTGTGGCAATCGCTTGTTGTAATAATCAGTATCACATCTCCAAATCCACAGACTTTTGTAGCAGATCCCGCCAATCCTACGACTGGATAGGAAAAACAAAATTATGTTAGGATGAAGGAAGATTTAAAACTCAATTCCAATAGTAAAAGGCAGCCAATTTAAGTTGAATACGACTGAAGTTTGTTGTGGTTAAACAAGATCCAGTCTTTGTTACGTCACGAGTTCGAAATGCTCGCGTGTTGTCAATACCTTACCGTTATCTCGACTCCTTTCGCCGAATACGATTCCCGAATTCGATATAACCGAGTGAAATCGAGCTATAATACGCTTATAACACCGTTACCCTGCCCGATTAGTTGGCGCAGGCGAGGATTTCATAGCGTGAAGATAGGCTCCTCGCGATAACGATGGTTCAGTAGTTTTCAACTATCAAGGATAAGGATACAGCCTTATCTGTATATTTCATATTCCTACATTGTTACGCGTGTCCCTTACGTAACGCTGGGTCCGCAGATATATGAAGTAAAAGGCTTCCTCTGCAGGTCATTGCAATTTATGAAGTTACGTGAAAATGAAGTGGTGGCTAGAGAATGTTATTATGTATGCGTAGAAAAATATTTTTGTTACGAACTCTACAGCGGGCGCCTGTGCTATCATGTTGCTGCCATGCCTATATCAATTTTATTAAACATATTATGTAAAAGCCTTCATAGAAAAAACTACTATTATAAATAATTAACTTTAAAAAAAAAAAAAAACGACTTCAAATGTTTTTTTTATTATTAAATTTAAATGGGACCACCCTTGAGGTATTACCTATAAGCCGAAAAAAGATTTGTTCAAATCGGTTCATAATTGGCGGAGTTATCGCGTAACAAACATAGAAAAAGAAAAAAAAAAAAAAAAACATACGGGTCGAATTGAGAACCTCCTCCTTTTTTGAAGTCGGTAGAAAAGAAAACCATGTGAAAAGCTTGAAGTAGCGGAAGTTAAATAATAATAAATAAACAGACGAAAACAGCGACTCCCTTTAGTTCTATTCAGAAATATTATCTATATTTCATATTGGGACTGGGGCATGGTTACGCGTGTCCCTAACATTATGCTCGGTCAGCAGAAATATATGTAGTAGAAGGTTTTCTGTGCAGGCCATTGCAATTTATGAAGCCGTTGCAGAGTTCAAGTATTCCTAAAACAATTGAACCGTGACAATCTGCTAAATGAAGCAGAAAAGGTAAAATATTTGCAATTTCCTGTTCTTTTACTGTAAACATTATCAATACGTATAGTAAGTATATTCAATAATAAGTATAGTTGGTTATTATTATTATTTTGATAAGGAAGTATGAGTAACTTTTATGTCGACTTAATTTGAACAGACCTATTTTGTATAGCTTAACAGTATGTAAATATAATTGCGAAAACAAAACGTTTCGTACTAATATAAATATTTTCAAAAATAAATGCATTTTGGCCGAGAACATGGTTTGAATTTACAGTGTTTGAATATTTTTATGAGCTATTTTAGCTAGATATTTTTGTACTACTTGTTTTGAAGAATGATAATATATTTTCAAGAAAAATGTTTAAAATTTTGTAACAGTCACAACAACTACAAGTTAAGCAGTATTATGTAAGCATGAAAATATAAATGATCTTTTAGTGAAAACTGTTGGCTTTCTTTACACAATAGCTTATTCATTCATTGTTAATTTGTCCTTGTCAAAATTCTGTTGTGTGTATGAGAAAAATAGTAAATAATGAG
This sequence comes from Endotricha flammealis, assembly GCA_905163395.2. Lineage (NCBI taxonomy): Eukaryota > Metazoa > Arthropoda > Insecta > Lepidoptera > Pyralidae > Endotricha > Endotricha flammealis. The sequence continues at coordinate 10,947,437 of LR990853.1, forward strand.
CTACTAATCATTTTCATTCCAGTGTCTTGTGGTTTAAACAAAAGGAAAATTTTAGGAAAATATGTCTAATATAATTTATTTGCTACAGAAAATTTAAATGTACTACGAATGTGTAAATACTTTACTAACTAGAAATATCATAGACTGTGGTGTCGCCTGCTTTTGATTAGTTTTCTTTCTCTCCGGGTTGTAATGTAACTTTCCTCACGAACTTCCACTCCAAAATATTTTTTTTTAAATCAAAAAACTACCTAGTTTGATTAAATAGACAGGAATTTGAACGGTCTTACGTGATTTTTACAAACAAACCTCTCGATTTTCGATATAATATTTGTTCGTGCATTACCATTCTATGGTTTAAAATATGTATTTGTTTTGGGACCTATTAAACGGCCTTTCACAATTTTATTAATATTAATTATTTATATTAATATGACTCCCGTATGTCGACATATTATAAATATTGAGAAACAATTTGTTGCACGTGTTTTACGAGTGATGGGATAGGAGAGTTTATTTTGAAAGTATTAAGAGAACATTTTTCTGGGTCTAGTAATATTATTTATATCAAGGTTTTTGGTTACTTTTTTCAAATCAAATCAAATAATTTATTTGTGATCCACAGGTAAATAAGATACAGATGTTACAATTACATTATTTTAGAGCAAGCTATGATCAGCCTTATAGGCATACAAATTTGTTGCAAATACATAATTATGTTTTGTAACAACTTTTTCTAGAGCCTCATGTGTGCTATCATAGGGTAAAGGCCTCCCCTTTCAAGTTCTCCAACTCTCTTCATTTGCGTCTGTTAGGGCTATACCAGAATTTATTTATTTTCTGGCGAAGACAAAGGCGATCTTCATAAAAATCACATCTTTCTAACTGTGTACCTAATCCTTTCTTCCGGCTCCTAGCGACGCATTCAGGACTAATGGCTATATACGATGGTTCACTATTAGCCTGTTAACCTAAGACCCGATTAAACGTTTATTACCTTCTGTTAAAAAAAAGCACTAAAGAAATAAATTTTCTTCTATGATAATTAAGTGAGATGATCTTCAAAAGTGTTCGCGAGTACCTAAAACTGAATTTATTCTTGAAAGCCGTCAATTTTGAGATGAAAAGCTGCCGTGTGAGGGTACTAGGGGCTTGCCCCTCTCGTTAACTAAGAACAGGCGGAAAATTAAGCCCCGCACCGAGCCGCGAGCGAGAACGCTGCCATCATTGCCCATTAACCTCATAATAGGTTAAATATGCTAAGGAGCTCACAGTCACGAATAGTGCTAGTAAGGCGACACCTTAAACTTTGTGAACACGTTGTGTGTAGGGTGCAGCACTAATTACATTACTTTGTAATTAAGTTATATTATGGTTTAAATATAAACCGCTTCCAACCGATCATACTGGAATCGTATGTGGGAGGCTTATATTCAGTAGTTTTCTTGTGATTAAATAAATAATAAAATAAATATATAGGGACAATTCATACAGATTGAGCTAGCCCCAAAGTAAGTTCGAAACTTGTGTTATGGGATACTAACTGAACGATATTATATTTTATAACAAATACATATATAGATAAACATCCAAGACCCGAGGCCAATCAGAAAAAGTGCGTTTTTCATCATGACCCGGATCGAACCCGGGACCTCCTGGGTGGCGGTCTGGCGTGATAACCATTACGCCACGGAGGTCGTCAAATGATTGAGATGATCATAGTCGTTATTAATTATTATTTTATTATTATCATCCTGATCTGTTTTTATCCCTCCTGCTCCATATAATATCATTCGGATTAAATTCGTATGTAAGTTCTAAGACAGCTGTAGTAGTTATGAGTCCTTCCTATTTACTTGGAAGACGCGGTGGTAGGAATGTGTCGTAGGGTTGTCTTGAATCCTTCTTTGGACTTTTCCTGTCCGACCAGTCTTCTTCTACGATAAAATATTGTTGATTGATTGCGCGATTGATAAGAATGTTCTGAAATTTGTCGGTTTGTGTGTAGGACATCACTAACACAACACTAGATAATATTAAAATATAAAACAATAGTAATATTATTATGTCACATCTTATGTAGCATAGTAAGAAGCGTAACATAAACTAGAGTAGATAGTTTTGCATTACCCAAGATTACTGTATACCTAATTTATATTGATGTTGTACTTGTACACACGTGACCTGGAAAGCACGACACTATGTGTTATTATAGTTGAATTGGCCAAGGTAGGGCACGTAGCACGTTGACGTGCGTGCAGAATAAACCTTTTGCATATTTCACGACGCGCCCCGAGCCTATCTGCGTCTATAGAAGCGAATGAATACATAGTTGCATACAGACTTCAATTTTTTTCACGAAGACTACCTGAAAAATATTTTTAATGAAATTTAAATCAATTTCTCTACAAAAAAATCTAATATTTAAAAACTCTATTTTATTGAAAAGTTAGTAGTAATATTTTTCTTTAATATCTTCAGAGAGATCAAATAATACATATCGCTTTGGCTATGGTTTCAAATAAAGTTGTATGCAACGTCCGAATCTAAACGTAAACGTCACAACTCACAAATGTCATTTGAAAGACGTTGTGTTGACGCTGTAGGCGGCCGACAGCGTTTATAGTAAATGGCCTTAAGAGTCCCCGGAAGAAGAAAAAATTCGATAACAATTTTATTAATAGTAATATATTTAGTTTAGATTAAAAAATATGATAGATATAACTTCTGATCATAAAAGAGATGACATGAGTATAACACAATAAACTCGATGGGATTAAATATTATCAGCTGCCCGGTGTGCTTGACGTCTCCCGAGGATGTTATTGTTTGACCTACTTAAGGGGAATCGGGTTGAAATTTAATTTTCTCGCCATGTTATTAAATAGCTGTCTTTTGAGTGCTACTGTCTCTGATGGGGAAAATTTATCGGTATCTTTTATCGATAAATATTTAGAGTAAATATGCATAGAGTCACGCCTGTATTACTCAAGAGGCTGGGTAGAGTGTACACAAAATAAAATTCTGTAGGAATACGGATTACCCTATTAAGGCTCTATGTGTTCTGAGTAGCTCCTTAAGTATCCATGAGGCTCGTGGTTCAGTGGATAACCAGCATAATAATATCCATTCTATGGTTCAAATACTGATACAGATAAGTTTGCATCACTAAATTCGTGTTTTCGAATATATTTTATTCCGCAGCAATGAAGTACCACTCCTGAGGCTTATTGACGAAATCGTTAGGAAATTGTATTTCATTGACGTTAACCTAAAATAAGAATGATTTCCTTTCTGAATTGTGGATATGAACGTTGTGGCTATATGTTAAATACAGCTTTTCCAACCGCTATACTTTTTATGAAAATGTTAGCCAAATGCCATGAAAAAGTCATATTCTCGTGTTTTTTTCTATTTATTTGAAACCTAAAGATCGATTTTGAAATCGTTTACCAACAGTCGATTGATCTTAATAAAAAAAATATTGAATAGGTTAATGTTCATCCATACCCATCCATTTTCAATCACAGTGTTATGAAATTGTAATTTTTAAGTCTCAAGTTTCAAGGAAACTTGAGACTTGTGTTTTTCAATGTATTGAAAAAGTTAATGACACAAGTCATCTGTGTACAAGTCTCAAGTTTCAAGTCTACAAAAAATTGTTGACTCAGTACACAGTCTTTGAGTAAAGACTACGAAGAAAGATGACAGCAAAGTCTTCAGAAAAGGCGGATTTTGAAGTCGATAATGCACTTTTCAAGAAAGAAGAGCAAAGGAATCACAATGAATGGGCATAAGATAACTACTAGTGTCAGGTTTGCAGACGATATTGCGGTGTTAGCGGATAGTGAAAAAGAACTGGAAATATTGCAGAACTTAATGCAAACAACTTTTGAAAAAATCGACCTTCAAATCAATATTAGTAAAACAAAAGCCATAACTTTCTCCAAAATTCCAAAACCAATAAACACAGTTATTAAAATAAACAACACTCATATAGAACAGGTGAAACATTTTAAATATTTAGGCAGCGTAATTACAAATGACTCCAAATGTACTTTAGATATTAAATCCAGATTGACAAATATTTTTACAATAAAAAAAGTATATTTACATCGAAAATATACAAAAATATCAGAAAACGGTTTATTAAAACTTTTATATGGAGCATCGCCCTCTATGGATGTGAGACATGGACCACGACACAAAGAGACAGGGAAAGATTAGAGGCATTTGAAATGTGGTGCTGGAGGAGAATGGAAAGAATAAAATGGACAGAAAAGATAACTAACGAGGAAGTGCTGCAGAGAGTAGAGGAAAAGAGTACTTTGATGGGAGAAATAGAAATTAGAAGCTAGTGGGACATCTTATAAGACACGACGAGTTTATCAGAAACATCTTAGAAGGAAAGATAGAGGGAAGAAGAGGAAGAGGGAGGCCGAGAAGGGCGTACATGGATCAAGTGAAGGAAAGGGCAGGCGTCGTGTCTTATAGAGAGGTGAAGGAGCTGGCACAGGAAAGGGAAGAATGGAGACCGACAATTTAAAAAAAATAACTTTTTAATAGTTTCAGGATATTAATATTTTCACTTTTTTCTTTGGTTAGAAGATAAAGTCAGTATGACACAAAATAAAATGAAAGATGATTTTTAAACGTTTTTTTTATGGAATGCCGAGTACAATTTTCATCATTTACGTAACATAGCTATAAAAAATATTAGCATTCTGTCCATCTGAATTCTTCTGGGTAAGTATCGTTGAGTCGTGTATTTGACGGCCGATCACAGCCCTCGCTTCTCCTCGACCTCAAAATAAAGTTCAACATTGTTTATGAAAATAAAAATGTTTCATACTTTTATAAAAGTGGACTGAAAGAATTAATTCCTTTCTCTTAAACATTGACCGTTATTAATAAATATAGATCAGACAAGGTTTTATTAACTAGAAATTATAAGTACTGTTTTAGCAACAAAAATAGTAGTGTCACTATTTGATTGCACTTCTTTTGTTTCTTCAATGACAGTGACAAAACAGGTTTTAGTTAATCTTTGTTTTTTTATTATTAATAAAGGCGTAGTATAAAATTAAAATACGCCATAGGAATTTAAATTTTATAAATAGTACAGAATGTCATTAGGTACGTGCATACATAAATTATTGTCTTACTTTCATAACCTTGCTACATCAACATAAAAACAAATGTCTACATTTCATTGCACCCAAGTTCACCCAATTAAGTGTACTTTTTGTTTAGAAGAAGAAAATACTGTTATGTATGTTATCTATAATAAAAGTTTATCTCTCAAATATATAAACCTATGTGTTGTGGGAAAATGTATTAGATTGCTCTACGTCATTTACTTCAAAATTACTCACCCTAACTCCGTGGAAAGGAAACGAAACAGGACCCATATACCAGAGGTATCAAAGAGGGGTTCAACCAAAAGGGGTTAAACTAAGCTTACCTCTTTTCTACTGATTGAATTGAAACTCGCGTCTGAATAGGAACTGTTTATAGGTAGAATGTATGAAGGTGGAATACTTTTGATTATATTACGTATGTAGTCATATAGTTCTTTTTGTGAAAGAAGTTTTAGGGTACTTTTGATTAAATAGAAAGTGTTACCTGTGGAATACAGATGTGATATTTAACTAACATTTTTATCAGTTCAATACATAATGTTAGTTGCTTCTATCTAGTCTTTAAGCTCTGACTGCCTCTGACTACCCTTCGTAAATTGTAAGCGTGTGTGTACATATATTTTTCTAGATGTATGTCGTTTATAGATAGAAACTAAGAGATTAGTTGCGTAACAATTTTTCCGTGTTAATTCGTCACTGTCCAAGACTTGATCGGATTTGCGGAGCCATATAACATCCCTTGGAAAATTACTTTTTCACATAAGATTTATGCTATCGAAAATCGAAATTGATGCATCTGGCATTATATGTATAAAATTCTCGTATCCCTAACATGTGTATTTTAAAAGAGATTCATTAGTTTGTATAATATTACTACTACTTAGATTTTGTTTAAAAGTTTTTGTAGTGGTAGAGATGACAGTCACGTCCACGTCTGCCAGCGTCCTTGACTGATGACGCAATTAAAAATATTATGTAACTGCAAATAAAATTAGATTAAAGATTTCTAAATGGTAAAATAATAATAATAATAAATTTATTTATTTGGTCTACAAACATATACAGTTTAAAAAGTACTGTTTACAAAAATTCTTAATATAAACATTTAGCCAATATATTATTATAAAGCTACTTCTTAAAAACTAAAATATATCTATAGTACAGAGTATTTGCTTCTGCAGCTGTGGTAGGTTTGACCCTGTGTTACAGCTAACAGTGCTCATCCCCTGTTTTTCGAGAATATGTTTATATATATATAAATATAATCTATAAGTAATATAAAAATGAATCGCTGAATGTGTTTCTAAGCGCAAATCTCGAGAACAGCTGAACCGATTTCGCTAATTCTTTTTTTAGAATATTCCTTGAAGTACGAGGATGGTTTTTAAGGAGAGAAAAATTAAAAAAATACCTTAAAAAATAAAAGCCGTGCGAAGCCGGGCCGTCGCTAGTTATTAATAAATACCAAACATCCCCTACATCTTTCCACCACCTTGTGTTTCCATGTCAGGTTTAGAGCAAAAGTAACATTGTCACGTGTTTAATTCCCAGCTGTCCAGGCCTCGGGGTTAACGATACTTTGCGGGACACTCGAGGAAACTCTCAGGGTATTTTTAGATAGGGATTTATATGCCTGGCATCTTTTCTAGGTATTTTCTTCCTTTCCTGTTTATTTATAAAATGCTATATTATTTGTTTGAAATACCAAAACCCTATTTTAAAAAGGATCTTATGGGCTATAAGGCTCTGGTGAATATGTTCTCACTCACCATTCAGCTTCCTTTACATATCTCTGGTCAAAATGCAGCCCAAATGTGACGTAATGCGTCTCAATCGCCGTTATCCTACATCCCTCAAGGTTATTTCTATTACTGTGGTAAATAAAAAGGATCCGTACTAAGGACTTTGTGTTCCTATATATGTGTACATAGGATAACGCACCCAATGTCACATTTCAAGGGAATAGGGACGAAAGAAGAAAGATAAGGGAGGTATTCGATAGATATCTGAGCGATCAAAACGGTTACCTACTTCACTGGCCCGCAGACCGTTTCAACATAAGTCTAACTATGATGCTCTAAACGTTTTCTTTGAAATTTCTTTTTACTTCACAAATATCTTTTTAAATAATCGTAAATTAACCTTAGTTAATACTTATAATACCCAATACAAAAGGCAAATGTTCTGCAACTAGAACGTAAACAAGATAATATCCAAAGTTTCAGGGATACTGCGATGCACCCAAGTCAATAGAAGTTATGTTACTTCTTGCTATTAGTACCTATTTGATGACGGTGTACATATTGGTATCATTATTATATTTATGTATCGTACATAAACTACTTGGTAAGCGACTGGCTCTCTGATTACTACGAGTATATTTTAATAAAATGAAGTGGTGGGCCAGCTCGACCGGAGAATGCATCGGCAATGCGTTACATTCAGTGAGTGAGAGACCCAGACTCCTTTCTTTCTCCTTTTCTATAAACCCTTATTTATAGGTAGCAAACAAACATACGGCCCGCCTGATGCGTCACCGTATCATATAGATAGACGCTTGCAATATCGGGGGTATCACTCACGCGTTGCCAACCCACCCAACATATATAAATATCGAGAAATCTTTGATACGTATGTGTACACGTTGTGTCTCAGTAAATAATTCTCACAGTTACACCGACCATCGGTGTTCTCGTATCTATACCGAAATACAGCACCAAATGAGCCGTGCGGAAGCTTTCAAACCCATTTGCGGAGCTCACAAATCCTAGACGAAAAACATTACTTCCCCTCACGTCAGGGGCGTCCGCATTCGCCAAGTGTGCATTTTATTTTATCGTATGTCGAGATCATTTATACGCCTATTTAGTGATAATCTGCTGTTTTGTGCACTAAATAACCGCAGTGAAATTTGTGTAATGAGTTTTGTGTTTAGACTGATAAAATAAAGCTAATGAGTTTTCGATTCTTTGTTAGTTTGAACGCACTAATATCAACCGATGTGATTTAACTTTTTTTTATTCGACAGACAGCCTCAGGTTATTGACATAACGCTATATGGTATCGAATTCGATATAGAAACGAAGCAGCAGGTCACAGTTAGTAAATGTGTAAGTATAGAAAATATACATGCGTCCCAACGGTAAATGTCATCTGATACCGACTTCGATCCATACCTGCATTGCATGTCTACGAACAAACGGCACAGGTCCACTGGGAGATGTATCATTTTGTATCGCCGCAAACATCGGACTATCGCAAAACCTGAAGTTCTCGGACGTCATATTTGAGTTACATACAATCTATTTTCTTATTATAAAGGCACAGACGCAAGTAATGTAAAATCTCTGTATGGTATAATTATTAAATAGTTTTTTTTTTGTGAAATAATTTGCTTGCAATATGTGAGGATCAGAACTGTTACCACTGATTCATTATATGATCGGAGATAAATTCATTTTGTTTTAATTAATTTTTTAAAACAGCGAAATTCCATGGTTTTACTTGCCGATACTGTTATTATCATAGCAAATTTCATCTAAATCAGATTAGAGAAAAAGTAACTGATAGACAGACTTATCTTCACATTTGTAACATTAGCATAAACTTTTAAATTTCGCAACATAAATAATGAAACAAAACTGTTCTGGCTTTCGAAATCCATGATAGAGTTATGAAATATGTATGTTAATCCGATCCTCGAACTGCTAAACTGCACGCAAATATTATGCAGATCCATCACTTTTTGTGCCACGACTCCGAACTAAAACAAAATACAAATAGGTCTTTATCTTTTAAAAGCCATGGTAGTTTTACTTATAATAAAAGAAAAAGTACCATTATTTTATTTTATTTGTCTAGTATGACGTAGTAACATAATAAATTTGGAAAATTATGTTTTTATTCGTTGTTTCTTTTACTACTCTTTTGTTTGTTTCCAACATGATCGTAACTTAAAAAGTACTTTCTTTTTAAGCAGTGGGTAGATGCATACTGATAATGATGATGATGATGACATTTATCAATTAAATAAATAATAATATTATTTTAATTATTAAACACTAATATTTATTTCATCATTTAGATTTTAAAAAAACCCTGTAAAAGCCTAGTCTCTAACGATTTTATTTGATGATTGACCTAACGTGAGAGACCGAGTTTAAAACTTGGCACAAAAAGCAAGCAAGAAAGTAGATTGCCAAGCACCGCGTTCTATTGTTACAGAGCTGTTCTTTATTACTTTGATCCCAATAACACAGATTGGAAACCGTTTAAATTCCTGATAAACGACATACTTGCCTGGAATGTTGAAAGATTACCAGATTATTGTTCAAATCACTATTTGTGCTATCTACCTCTCATCTCATAGAAAACTTTGATTCTCTAAGATGGTATTTTCTGCAATAAGGCTTTGTTGCGAGTACTACAAATGCAACAAATACTTATTTGCGTCTATGACATAATTTTTTATGGTTATTTTCAGCGTATTGCACTAATTTTTGACATTTTTTATTCCCTTGGTGACAACCCTATGACGGGTTAACTATAGGTACTTTTCACTTCTCATTCGCGTAAAAGGTTTTAATTGATAAGCAGACCTGAAATTATTGTAACAAAATTCACTAGGGAAAAGTTTTAATTCTATTAAAATTTAACACGACATTTGGCAACTTATCAAAACTGTACTATTAGGTTTTATTACCCGTTATTAATGGTACTTGTTTTTCAATAATAAACGGTACATGCACGGTACATGCATAACATAAGAAAATATTCACACTAGCTTTATAATACCTACTCATCGATATATCGTATTATATACGCTAGTATATAGGTACTAAATCTATGGTAATACTGATATTGTTTTTTTATTATTATTGACATTGACACTCGAGTGAAATGAATATTTTATTCAAAGAGTACTTCACAGGAAATGAGAAAGTGTCTCTAGTCATGATGTATCAATATTATTTTAGCATCTTTAAAATACAACAAGCTACTCTATGATTCAAGATCGCCGTCTTGTCAACGAAGGTCGTCAAGATGGCGATCTCGGATCCTTACCGTACTTTTTTGCTAAAAAGTGTTCATTTAAAATACTCGACATTGGCGAAATTGTCTATGTGTCGCTAAGACACGACAAAAACGCCATTAAATAACTACTCTATAAACTACCACTGCTAACATTCAATGAATGAGGTGTCAGCGTTGTTAAGAACCATTTCAATTATTAATTCAAAATAGACACTAAATTTTTTTCAAGTTATATCCATATTATATTTTAATATTTATTTTTTGTGTATTAACTTCAACGTTGGCTATCACTGTCAAAATATGAACGAGAAAAGAGTAGAAAAAAAAAAAATTAAATCATTAATTTGCGAGATTAATTAATACAACCCATCCTTTGGGCATGCAAATACAGTTTAAATGTTTTCACAGTTGCAATAAAATCATTATGTAAAGTAAATTTAATGTCACAAAATCATTTTAAAAAATACATTACCATTCCTAACTCATCCCAAAACCTTTCCAAACTTACTCATTTAATGACAATTATCTGGTTGTGCCATAGTTGTGCCAACAGGATTTTTTTTCCGAATTGTTCCTGTTCGACCAACTAGTTGGTCCAACAGGAACAATTTTAGTTGTGCCAAAATTAGTTGTGCGTAGCAGTTGGTCCAACAGGAAATGGTGTAAGTCCACACAGAATAGTAATATTAATAAATCAGATATACAATGAGTATTAATGTAGAAATAAGATTCAAATGCGCTTGTACATACAAAGCACTGTAAGACTGAAAATGATATTCTCAACAATATTTTTTTATAGAGCAAACAGTGAGTGCTAAAGAACCCAAATCATTTTTGGGTGTGATTGGCGGACGCGAAAAAGGCGTTCGCGAATGATGACCCTCATCACGCCACTTCCTCCGGCTTTCTGGATCTCGAGGGAAAAAACTCTGCCTCTATTGTATCTATTATGACACTGTTTATGAAATACTGTTCTTTGTACATTTTTTCTCTAACTATACATAATATGGATTACTACATATTTGACAACGTCGTACGTACGTAACTTTCTAAAATTATTTTATTAAAATAATATATATTTTTTGTTGTTTCAAATAGAAAATACCATATTTTTTTTATCAAAACAAAGTTATAAAGACTGTCCATTATGAAAAAAAGATTATCAAACTTGACAAATTAACTTCGTTTTTATTTTGTTTCAGGTGAAAGAAAAATGCTTCAATTAAAGAAAATTTAATCAGTCAATAAAATTATATAAAGAAAATAAAAACCTGCTGCATACATAGTTATAACACCAAATAAATTACATAGTGCCTCGTGGTAAATACATTAAAATTGTGTATGTATAAAGAAAATGTGCCAAGAATAGATGAAAATCGTGAAATAATGTGTTAGTGGATTTTTCAGTCTTAGTAACTAAAAAATAAAAGTGCAAAATGTTGCCAGTGCCGCAAGATCGTATGTCCGGAAGGAGGAGCAGTTCTATTGTGAGCCGTACTCTGCTCGGCCGAAGGGCTTCCGTTTACGTCACCGGCAACCATCAGGATCCTGCAAAGGTAAAGATAAATATTTATAATATATTACAACAAAGTATAAAGTTACTAGCCTCTGCCGGATACAGACTGCTATAGCATAACATGTAATATAACAGAATTCCCATATTGTGGACGCCTTGTGCGCACGAACCATGCACACTACGTGTACGAAACGAACCGAGCATTCAACTCGTGCTCGCGCTGTGTTTTCTTCCGCCAACGATCGCAGACGTTGAAGGAAGAAAACACAGCGCTGCGTTGCGTTGGCTGCGTCCACACTATGAATGCTCCTTTCATGTAACATTACATGTTACGTAACAACGTGTTTTATGCCGGGTAGAAGAAGTTTAAGATCTGCATCTTAAGCAAGCATTCTCTAAAGAATACATTATTGTTTGAACTAGGTATGTACTGGAGCAAGAGTAAGAGGTTACTTGGGAGCTAGCTTATAAACAAGTTACTTGTGCTATACTAAATGATGCAAATAACATGAACAAGTGCCTAAAGCGTGTGTTACGATCATGCAATTTATGTACTACAAATCTAAAGTTAATTAATGTAAAATTTATTAGTTTAACAAAATTATTTCATGTCGCGGTAGAAGCTGCATTTATTTACTCGTTATATGTTTGAATCTGGTTAATTATCAACATACAATCCATTAGCAGATCGTATCCACAAACATTGAATTCAATTTCCACGGAACTAAACAAATTAATTTCCCTTCGAAAACAATGTTCAAGCCCAGTGATACATTTATCTTCTAAATTTAGTTTCTTCATTATATTCTAACAAACTTATACAAATAGTGCTACAAAACGTTTGCAAACTTTTTTAAACACTAATAAAAATCTTTAGTACTTAATTGTTACTTCTTGTTAGGTATATAAATAAATAAATAAATATATAGGACAATTCATACAGATTGAGCTAGCCCCAAACTAAGTTCGAAACTTGTGTTATGGGATACTAACTCAACGATATTATATTTTATAACAAATACATATATAGATAAACATCCAAGACCCGAGGCCAAAAAGTTCGTTTTTCATCATGACCCGACCGGGGATCGAACCCGGGACCTACTGGGTGGCGGTCTGGCGTGGTAACCATTACGCCACGGAGGTCGTCAAATATATATTTTGTGTGATAACAATTTCTGTATTGTGATGAAATATTAGAAGAAAATTTACTAATAAACATTCTTTTAGAGCAATGTGGGAGTGGCAGCAACAATTGATTAAAATTTTGTAGAGACGTTTTTGTCATATCTAAGATGCGGTGTGGCGCGACGACCCTCCATAATGGGCTGCCCCTCCATAACCTGCAACCACCTGCATATGTGACATTCGCATCGTCTGAACGAGCCCTTTAGAGTAGCGCGAGACACTCTCATTAGCGTCAAATACTATAGACGAGTAATACGCACAGCTCTTGACGTTTCTCATACAATGACTTGGCAACCTCCGTTCACCTCATGCCGCTAGGGGCGCTATAACATTTTGCATACAAAACGCACAGTTCACCTCATGCCGTAGGGGCGCTAGTGTCGCGTCTTGCCCGAATTCTTCCGAAGCTGTGCGTATTACTCGTTTATAGTATTTGTTAGCGTTTTCAGACATTATATGTGAGTCATACATATACAAGAGTTAATTGCTCACCATCGAAGAAAATTAATTTAGCACTAAGCATAAAACAATCTGTTCGAGTAATTATCGGAATTACGAAATGCAGTGAAGCATGAGGTCAATCTTAGATCTACAAGTACTTGTACATATGCATAATCTATTTATCTATGTAGAGGTGAAACTTTTAAAACATACCAACCTACATTATGTCAGAATGAAATAAATTCATATTATGAAAATGAAACCTGTAGGCACTACATTACCAACTAGGTTTTCACGTCCTTTCGGTTATTAATAACTCTACTGTTGCATTTTTTATTTTCTTTGACTATTTCGTATACTTAATAATAAACTGCTGGAAAAACCATGTCAAAATTGTGAAGACTTTTTTTCACTTGGTTTTTATTTTTGAACCTAATCTTGGTTTTTATTTTTTTGAAGCTATCTTTGTAATCACAAAGTATCTCTAACTAACTACTTAGCTTATAATTTGAAAGACAAGTGACTCTTTCACCAGCAAAAAAATCTCATCAACCCCATTTTTTTGTAGGCAAGTACTTTATAATGGAAAGCTACCTCATTATACTGTGACCAACACTGTAGCATCAGCGACTCAGCGTTTCTCGAAATAAAAGCTGTTATTAAATTCCAAATTTGCAGTGGCCTTCTATTGCATTTAAAAAAAAAAAATTATGACTATAGTTTAATATGAACGGAAAATATGCTCAGTAAAAATTTTCGTATGTCATAAAACACGACAATAATATATCGTTTACACGAATCAACTTTCTAACACTTGGATGTTTTTCCTGAAATACTCAAACTGTAACTTTACCTCTCTCTAAGTTACCAACCAATAGCTGTTTGCATGCACATAAAAACAATATCGAGTGTCGCTCTCGTGATTTTATTGCTGTACCCACGGATTCGCCTATAACCTCTATGGGACCGTTAAAACAACAATGTAAGGAGTTCCTGTAAGCAGGATATTTTTGGGTATTGTGTTATCTGAACGAACTTTGAGAGATTTACAGTAATTTTAGCCTTTGTTGTAGGCCTACGCTTGATTGAAACTTTTATTCTAATGTCGGACTGACTAGTTTCAAATCAACAATCAATCGTATCAGTTTTATTTTACGCAATTAATATGCTAAAAAGATACAATATAAATGCAATATTTACCTAAATCAAAATGTTCTGTCATAAAAAACCAAAATTATTGCACAATTTTATGAGAATTTCCATACTCTACGTAATAATAACGTCGGCGTCGTCATAGTTCCCCAATCAAATGAATAACCCAATTTCAGTATTTCATCATTCTATAGTCGTTATCCATTCTCAATTCATATACTTATCACTTTTCCGAAACGTGTTTTAATATTATAAGGATCGCCATTATATTACAGAAACTAAATTTAAACATTGTTTATACGAACTGTACTTACGTGTTTTTCATTGAATACGTATTCGTAGTAATGAAATACTCACCCGAGAATTATGAATGTATGAATGATAGTGTTTACAAATCTCGTAAATATTTCAAGAGTATAAGTATTCATAAAAAACTTTAACAAAATATGTGTCTGTATACATTGAAAATGTTTAAGAACTGCTTGTAATATAAATGTCTGTAGTAGTGTAATGTTTGGTCCGGTCCGAGAGATCAATGTTGAGAACGTGTGTTTAAGGAAGGTTGCGTTTGAACAAGGAAATATTAATGAGAATATATTAAATGTTATAGATCATTAGAAAATGGGGTTTTATTAAAAGTAAATCAACGTGTGCAAAATCGCGGGTAGATATTAGTTTTACTCACAACACTCACGGAAATTTGTAATTATTTTTAACATACTTAAAACTTCTTAGAATAGTTTGCTACACTTGCATTATAAACATTTTAAAAGTTATCGTAGATATTAATGTATATTCAGTTTATAATAAATAACACAAAATTATAAACGGTGTATGTCGTAAATATGTCTGGGCTACAATACATAGATATGCATATTCTAACAAATGTTAGAATATGCATATCTATGTATTGTTAAACACAGAGACTGGGGAACAGATTTTAACATGTAATCTCATTGATCCCGATCCCATAAGAATTCTCATAGGTAATTAATTGTTGAATTGTGTAACTTATTTTAAATTATGGCTGTCACTGTCAAACTAAGAACGGGAAAAAGAGACATGTTAATGTAGAGTTCAGGGGTCCGATTCTACTAACTCAAATGCACCAATGGACTCTCAATGGTGTCTCAATCGCGTCTCTAAAGAATGCCGATAGTGTATCAGTGGAATAGTTTTTGACATTTATTATGGACTTAAACAATAACATAATGTTTAACTTATTAGTTGAGTAGAATCGGGCCCCAGTGCGTTTGTGTAACCCACTGTGAGTTTTATGGATACAGGTACTCCACATTTTACATGAAAGGGCCAAGAAGGGCTAAAATAAAATAAGATACTACTGAGACTGACTGAAGGTCTTGTTGGTAGTAGGTATAACATACAGTTTGCACAAAGTCTAATTAAGGCGCTGTCCCACTGCTGCGCACGAAGAGGCTACGCACGTGTGTTAAACTTTGCTTTGCAAGAGGATGTACGTGATTGTTTCCACTGCAACCCACGGACACGTTAACCATCAAGTGACGTCATTGATACACGCGTGGCTTTCTCAACATAGCTCAACGCTGTCAACGCCATGCATGCAGTGAATGCAGTACACAGCTTGTTCCACAAAGCGTGCACATCGCTGCGCACGCTGTGGAAACGTAGACCCACGTAGTCATCCACGCAGCTGTAATGTGCCACGTGGCCCACGTGTTCGTGCAGTGGGACCGCGCCTTTAAGCTTATCCATGCAA
The DNA here is from genome assembly GCA_905163395.2 of Endotricha flammealis. Lineage (NCBI taxonomy): Eukaryota > Metazoa > Arthropoda > Insecta > Lepidoptera > Pyralidae > Endotricha > Endotricha flammealis. The sequence goes on from LR990853.1 coordinate 10,963,647, forward strand.
TACAGCAAAACAATTGCTAGATTCTTTCATAAAAAATCATATTGTAAATTTTAGTCTATTATAAAAACGGACAGATAAAAATACGTAGATATATTTTAACATTAATAATTCAATTTAATACCTTGTTTACTTGTAAAAACTCTTAAGCTTTTCTCTTCAGCATTACGTTCCTCAATATTTTCCCTGTAATCCTCGAAAGATATTGTGTGTGTTCAAAGCAATAAACATTATTGTATATTGCTTGTACGGTATTATTTTTACTCTCTTGACTCTTGATACTTTTCTGGTCATTGCCTCACTCTATGCTTCGCTAGCTCGCGTCGTGACATCTCGTTGTAGATGAAAAATAACAAAACTATTTTTATAATACGTCTTTGTTGTCTTATAAATAAATAGTTTGAGTATAGGTTCCTGTCATACACCAAATAGGTCATTGTGAACACAATTTTCGTGTCGACTGTGTTGCCTCACAACCAGAATCGTATATCGCAGAACAAGTGCTAATTTTTAGTTCACATGGTACAATTCATGGTACAAAAACGTATTACTTATGTACTATTATTATTGTAAAATACAAATAATTATTGTCAATTATATGTATGTACACCTATTACAGATGTCTGTAGTTAGGGATTAGCATTTATTTTTGACGCCACATCGCCAGCGATTCTAAATAGGTTTTTAGTCAGTGCATTGTGTGTCTCGCTAAGAGAAGAGAACCTGACAAACCCTCGTCTCTCTTCCAGCAGAGGAACATTCGATCAACATCTTAAACTTTTTCATCGAAATACATTCTCATATAATACGTTCATTTCGTACAAGTTACTACGGATGGCGTTCGCACGCCTCATCGCTCACCATGTGGCTCGTATCCTCTATTCATCCCGTGAACAATGTCTCATTTTGTGGGTTTCCTAAATTAAAAGACCGACAACATTTCATACAAGTAAATTTTAGGTATTCGCTCGAGTAATATGTTCGAGATTTTATTAACATTCCGAGTTTATGACGATTTTTTATGTGATACAATTTATTTTTGAACTAGCGAACGCCTACAGTATATTACCTGCACAATCACGTTGTCCCATTCCCAATAGAAATTTGAAAATCTTTGTAATTTTATTTTCATTTATTTTTGAAAAAAAAAATTATCAAATTGCCAGTAAACATATTTCTCCATCATATTTCAAATCGGACAATACGTGGACCTTACTGTGATAGCTGATGAACATTGGTAGTGATACTATAGATATTAAGTGTCCTACAGGTTCATCTGTACAGTGGCATCATGTTTGTGTGTGAAACAAATTATATGTATGTGTGTAACCCTTACTTTAACAGTAATGTAGAAATACATTAAACAACTTGCAGTAAAATTGTACGTTCACAAAATGTCGAGAAATGCCATAAAATAAATATTTAACATATTTAAAACAAAGCGGTTGATTCCGTACAATATGCATGCGGCAGTTTGGCCGCGAGCGACGTCCGCCGTCATGCTTGCCCGAATTCATATTTTTCTCCATAGACAAAATTTTTAATAGATGATACGTATGAGAAATATAATTCTTGTCTCTGTGAAAAGATTGATAAAACATCTGTCTCAGCTCTCAACTGCGATTAAGCATAGATAACCAATAGTTAATTATGAGTTAAGTACTTGCTAAAGTAAAAACAGTTAACATAAACAATTCAAAAACCCATAAAAATATTTGCATTGAGCTGTGAATTTGACATACTATCATATCTCTATCGCTAAAACGATTACCTATCACATGAGTAACTTAGATTTCAACAGTACATTATAATAATCTACTGTATTAAAATGCTTTATGTTTAAATTATATGTACTGATGACGTTGCCACACAGTCGCCATCGTCATCTATCGGAATGTTGAAGTCAGTTAGACAGTCAGTCGGCTATAATAACAAAACATAATTACAGATGTACAAGGATATTTATGAACGTGAGTGACGTTTGTAGGAGGGCGTTACTGCGACATATTTTCATACATTTTGTCAAAGGCGAACTGTCAAAAAGTGACATACAGAACGGGAGTTGTAGTTCCAATTTCGGCCACGTTCATATAGACCCTTGTAGCACTGGATGTGGCTATGTTCTCACCGTTCACACATACATCTTGCAGTCGGCAAGAGTGGTCTGTCATATAGCAATATGCGTTATAAAATACCATAGCCTAACAAGCTTGGTTTTTATATGTACTTATAGTATTAGGTAGTGCAAATTGCGTTATCTATTTAGGTATATGTTTGTGTATTCTTCAAACCGAACAGCCTCCGCTGTATATCAATCTGTTTGTTTAACCTACTTACTCTTGATTTTGAACAACGTGACGAGACTAGTAATACCTGTGGTAATACTGTAACAAAGTTTCAGTTTGCGGTAAATAAAAATGGATATTGGATACTTGAGTTTGAGTAATCACCGACTATATATTATGTCTTCTTTTGAAGTGCCCAAAATAGATAAACTTGTATAAATGTTTACTACCATATGAAAAGAAATGAAATCGTTTATATTAGAGAGTAAGCCTTCACAGCCATTCACAGGCACATTCTCTCGTCATGTAGTACCTACATAAATATTATTCTGTATTAAATATTAAATAAATGGTCTACTCTATAAGAATAGATCTTGTTTGCCGCCTTAAAACGGCTAACCATACAACTTGGAGGAAATTAACAAACTTCACCATTTGGTTCGATTTAGATAAGTGCCCAGTTAAGTCGCGACAAGGATTTCAGACGCGAATTTATGCTGCACAGATTGGTCTCGTCAGGGTTGACTGTCAACAGCGAATATGCATGAAATTTAATTATGGTTCAAATACCTACCTACTTATTTTTATAAAGATTATTTTGCTTTAGAATTTATAGCTTATAATCTAAAATTATTACCTTATTTTTTTTTAGAACTTCAAACAATGAGTCAAGTCAAAAGTCCTTGATACAAGTAGATGAAACAAATATTGTATATGTATTTTTAAATAATATTAATTAAAATCCAAGTAAAGAGTATAAACTTTTTTTATAATTCCCAGTGGTATTTCTGAAGTCTTTAACACAGGCGAATTACGTACTGTCGTTCAAAGAAGGAACAAAGAAAAATTCAAATAAAGTAACTGGATCCAATGATATAAAAAATTGTGAAGGTCGACCGGAAGGACACATCTTTTGGTATAAACTTTTAATTCCAGCTAATGAGATTCACTTTGAAGAGTTCCGCGATATCTACATAATATCCTCTGTGGAATTTTGACAGCTTCGTTTGTATTCATTTTATTAATTAAGATTATGAGGGAGTTAAAACTTTATGAAAAATGGCACTACTTTGAATTTTTTAAGCGTCTTACATATAACAGTAAATTATCGTTGTGCAATTTGTGATGCAAAATTTATTATGCAAGTTGAACCACTAACAAGGTACCATGTATGTACTGTACATCAAGTTCCGGATTCTTCACAAAAAAGTTACAAAATATAATAAAATAATTTTTAAAAATCCAGCATACTTTAGAGTAAATTAAAGTTATTTTTAAAGTTAATATAATTTTATATTTATGTATTAATAGAATATATTAATAGGGATATTAGGTAGTATCCCTATTTAAAACAGTAATTACATCATTTTTGCATAACATCTTTCTATGATCTTATTGTTTTACTAGCTTTTCCCCGCGGCTTCGCTCACGTTAATTTTATGACTGTATAGATCTCGTTTGACAACAAAACAACCCATAGCGCGACTTGTGGCGTCATCTGTTGGCCGATACAGCGCCCTCTATAGTAGAAAAATTATTTGCCCATTGGAACGACATACTTTCACGGGATAAAAAGTAGCATATGTTGGGCTCTGTACCCCTAACAATATGTATGCAAATTTTAATAATGATCGGCGGCTTAGTCAAGCCGTGAAGGAATAATAAACAAACAAACAAACTCACTTTCTCATTTATAATATTGGTAAGGATAAGGATTATTTTTAAAAATCCAGCATACTCTGTAAATTAAAGTTATTTTTAAAGTTAATATTATTTTATAGGTATATTAATAGGGATACTAATATATATTTAAAACAGTAATTACATAATTTTTGCATAACATCGTTAACTTGTACAAGTCTTGTATTTCTTTCTATGATCTTTATTGTTTTATGCATGTCGATGTTGAACACATCCCTACTGCAGCTAGACCGCAGATAGTATTACTGACTATCCCCTTTCCAAAGAGCGTTGAAGTGTGAAGGCACATCCATCACTTCGGAGATCTATGATCTTAATGGATGTGTTTCTAGTTTCAACTATCCCGTATTGGACATCAAATGTAGTTCAAATTACGTTATGGTTATTAATTAAATTTTAATAAAATATACTTATGCAGTAAACAGTGGGGCGGCATGCCAGATAGCGATGGTAGAAGATGAAAAAAGCCTATCTAAAATATTGGCAAGGTATCGCCTGAGACATAGGAGAGTGAAGGGAAAGACAGACAGGGCCGTTTCACTGAAGTCCAATAAACTATACTAGTAATTACTGTAATTCTATCTAAATTCTCTGAGGTAGTAACAGTTGATTATCGGGACTGAGAAGTGGTAATAACACCATAACAGAGATCTTAAAAACTTGTGTGCATAGCAGGCGAATTCCCCTATTCCCAGTAGTCTTACCAGTAGTACTATTGGTAGTTTTCTTCCACCCCTATTCTTTTTGTTATTATTCATTCATAATTAATTATTTTAAGATCTATGAAAATTCGTACAATAAAAACAAACATAGTGAAATGTCATTTAAATGTGGCGAATGGGTAAATCTAATAGGAATCCGAATAAGATACCTTAGTTAAGAAAATGAATTGAATTCAAACAATAAAAAACTTTTTGAAAATAGACTCAGTGAACTGGAAGTCAAGACAAAGGCTTGGGGATGAAACTCGTAGGTTGCGCGACCTCAGACAGGTTCATTGAAGTAGATCCTGTTTTATAAAAGTTTACTTCGACTCTTTATTAGTATAGATGCAGTAGGACACCCTCGTTTAAGTGTTTTATTTGCCTCTAGTTTCTAGTACGACAGATTAAAGACACGAACATAAATGACCTGAAGAATCATGTGGGGATGAGAAGGAAGAATCCTCGCCTCCAATACTTCAGTATTATAACTTTCGCAATAGAGACACTGATTTTTTAGGATCCGTAGTAAACTACAAGGAACCCTTACATCAACAACCCATAATCATCCCACTGCAGGGATACGGAGCGTACTTCGCCATGTCCGTCTGTCTGTCCGCGGTCTTGCACCTAGACGCTTAATGCTAGAAAGGTGTAATTTGGTATGTATACACATCAGTGGCGAAGGGTGAAATTTTACACAGGGGGAGCCGGAGCAAAAAAAAAAATATACAGTGTTATCTTACCACAGGGATGGAGAATTCCGAATACCATATTACCATTACCATACATAAAAGCACTGATAGGTATAATATGGAAAACCAAAACAGTGTTTTAGGTTTACAACTACCTACCTGTGAGCCACGAATACTTTTCGTACAAATTACAATGAAAATGTTTAGTAAAGCCATCTTTCCGTTTATAATCTATTTTCATAGAAGGAAAAGCACGGGCGCGCTGTATAATATGTTTTTTATTTTCAAAACTTATCTAACAAAAAGTCTGTGAGACAACAACCCACGTCTAAAATTGCAGCCATTACGAATGTAAACAAAACAGACTAAACCAAAATAAACAATTAACTACTTACAACTGAAACCGATAAATTCTATAACTATAACACAATTCACACCGAGCCCTGTCCAACATTTAACCACGAAGTCACTCTATCTATTCAAATTTACTAAATTAACAACAAACAAATAAAAAAAAAACTAACAACAGTACGAGCGAAAGTACAGGCGAAAGTGAATTGAAAAAATGTCATAATTTTGACAATTACAACGCGACAAAATTATAGTTGTTTTATTATTCAAGCACTAAACACATAATTAACTATATTTTTTACTTCTCAGGTTAATACCTCTGTTTGTCTTTGTCGCACTAACGTAATCTGATACATGCCATCCTTGTCGTAACTCGGCGACTACCGGCTTAATATGTTCATATGATCGGCGTGAGAAAGAGACCGCGCTAGGAACAAAATGTACGCGTAAGAAAGAGACAGCCGCTCCTAAAACTGTATGCAGCTACAACTCGGGAATTACCGGCTTTCGACGCACAGGCTAAGCGACGAATAAATAGCAATATCACAATATTGCTATTTATTATTGTATAGGCGTTTGGCGACGTGTGATATTGCTATTTATTATTGTATAGGCGTTTGGGTATCATTATTATGTATGAAGCGAAATCATGTTATTAGCAGAGTCGATGCTGTTAGATAATTCACTATTTTTAAAAGGGAAGCCGACAGGAATCGTGTTATTAGGACCCCTCGCCACTGATACACATACATATTATCAAAGCTAACAAAGTGCCGGAACAAAATTTTGAAAAAAAAATTTTTTGGCTACATGTAAAGTGGAAATGAATCTTTTTTCGCGCCCACCCCATGTTATGGGGTATCGTTAGATAGGTCTCTTCAATACATTGATCATTTTTCGATACAATGATCCGTTTCGGAATTATTTACATTTATCGTGTCAATTTTCGTTCTGCACGGTGGTCCCCCCCCCTCTATCTCCGAAAGTCTTGTGTTTAGAAATTTGAAAAAAAAAACATGGTAGTAGTCCATATGCTGAACCTTCAATGCAAAACTATAACGGTTAAGTAGGCTCTACTAGTTACCGAGTAATAGCCGACGAACTAAATTGAAAATTTCTTTGATGAAAACTTACAAATGTCATAGAATATAGCATTGTACTCATCTGCGAGCAAGCAAAGCGTAGCAAATACGGAACCCTACATTGTGCGTGACCCGACACGTACTTGCCCGGTTTTTAACAAGTACAGCAATATTAGTAGTCCGTATGTCTTCTTCTTTTTGTTTGCATCTCATCAATATTGTGAACTGAGGTATCTCAAGTCGAAACTACTAAAAAGGCATGATTGTCTTTTGTATTTGACAGTGATAGCACTGTGCTCCATGGATTGTACTGGACTGCGGTGGTTATATACATTTCTATATATAGGGAGCAACCATGAAAGTGTTTATTCGAAACAACGAAACACATAGTCCTGTCAAAGACGACATTACTATTTAAAATAAGGTTTAAAACTGGTTGGAACCGACCTCCGTGGCGTAATGGTTACCACGCCAGACCGCCACCCAGGAGGTCCCGGGTTCGATCCCCGGTCGGGTCATGATGAAAAAGGAACTTTTTGTGATTGGCCTCGGGTCTTGGATGTTTATGTATATATGTATTTGTTATAAAATATAATATCGTTGAGTTAGTATCCCATAACACAAGTTTCGAACTTACTTTGGGGCTAGCTCAATCTGTATGAATTGTCCCTATATATTTATTATTTTATTTATTACTAGCTGTGCCCGCGGCTTCGCCCGCGTGGAATTGGACTTGTGACTAATTAAGTAGTAAAGACGGATTTAACAGTCTCCTATTACTGTAGTTTTCCCCGAGACGTCAGTGTTCTTCATTGCTCATTGCAAATTTGGAGTCTCTAGACCCAGCGGTTTGGGCTGTGCGTTGATATGTCAGTTACCAGTTAAATATTTTACTCGTGTTTCATGCCTTTCAATAAAGAACCTTTATGCTGAAATTTCATTCGAATAACTTCAAAAACGGCAAAGTATCATACTAACTTTGCACCCCCGTTTAACCCCCTAAGGGATGAATTTTGAAAAAAATATTTTACTCATGTTTCATGCTTTTCAGTAAAGAACCTTAATGCTGAATTTCATTTGAATAACTTTAAAAACGGCAAAGTTTCATACTAACTTTGCGCCCCCGTTTAACCAAATAGGGGATGTTTTTTGACAAAAATATTTTACTCGTGTTTCATGCCTTTCAATAAAGAACCTTCATGCTGAATTTCATTCTAATAACTTCAAAAATGGCAAAGTTTCATACTATCTTTGCACCCCCGTTTAACCCCCTAAGGGATGAATTTTGAAAAAAATATTTTACTCATGTTTCATGCTTTTCAGTAAAGAACCTTAATGCTGAATTTCATTTGAATAACTTTAAAAACGGCAAAGTTTCATACTAACTTTGCGCCCCCGTTTAACCCCATAGGGGATGTTTTTTGAGAAAAATATTTTACTCATGTTTCATGTCTTTCAGTAAAGAACCTCCATGCTGAATTTCATTCGAATAACTTCAAAAACTGCAAAGTTACATACTAATTTTGCACCCCCGTTTTACCCCCTTAGGGGATGAATTTCCAAAAATCCTTTCTTAGTGAGCACCTACGCCCCAAAAGGAACCCCCATGCAAAATTTGAGACTCCTGGCACTTGTAGTTTCGGAGATTTCGTGATGAATCAGTCAGTGATTTTCTCTTTTATATATATAGATTTTATTCAATGAAACGTCAGTCTGTATTTTCGGAATTTCGTTTCATGTTTGCCCCGCTGATCGTTTATCGGCAGCTTGTACGATTGCACAATGTAGCACTTTTATAAAGATGTCCTACTGTGTTCATACTATGACAAAAGTTTATTCCAGCTCTAACGAAACGTAAAGCCGTGTTATCTCCATTTGTTTATTCTCTGGATAAAACAAACAAAATTGAGACTTAGTTTCTACTAAGTACCCTGTTGTAAACGTGAGTATTCATTTTCTTTGGAATTTCATCTTTCATTTGAACTCTTATAATACTCAAATAAAGTTTAATAGGTAAAGAGAATAATAAATCTGTATAATCTCAGGCTATTTATGATTTAAAACGTAAAGTAATTATTGTAAAATTGAAAATGTATACAGAAACACAATGTACCTACTTGTCCTGCTCCCATAATTTTTGGTATATTATTTAGGTTTCCGTACCCAGAGGGTGCCAACGGGACTCTATCACAAAGCCTCAACTGTCCGTCTGTCTGTTTTCTATTTTCCACCAGCAAACCTACTAGTAAAATAAGTAACTTGACAATAATAAGCATGAAGTACTTATATCATACCATATCATCACAATATCACGTACATGATTATTCGAAAAGCAACTCAGTGTTCATCAGTATTTCCCCACGGTACAATATTTACATTTGATAACAGAACATTGATATATGATAACACCAAATAGTGTTGTGTAACGGATCCAGACTAAGCTATGACCTTTATCATCAGACATCTAAAGGGCGCGTGGAGGCCTTTTACGAATAAAAAATAAGACCTTTTCTCGATTATCATCTTATTTAAATACTCAATAAAATCATTTAATGATCTAAAGAATAAAATCCAACTAATGACTAACCGCGTGCCTAAAATATGGCAAAATTCCAAAATATTTAGAAATGTGGACATGACTAAACTATTTGCTTAAACAATACAAATTGTTTATTATTTGTTGCCTGCAAAACTTAGTTATTTTGAGATAAAACATATGGAAATTTTTGTAGGCTTGCAAATGCTTCGTGCGATCAAAATAACGTTGTCAATAAAGTGCTTTAAGGCTCTTCTTTAGCCCTCAATTCGATATAAGTTTGTACCAAAACCAGAAGATTAATTGGAGTAGCATATACGCTTTATCTTTCAATCACAAAGCCCCGGCACTTCCAGCCTCACTAATTTGAGAGACACTAGAGATCTATAGAGGGCACTACTGTAGTGCTCGAGTCCATCTAGTTATCTGAGATTTAACTTAAGCCTCATGTGATAGTAAGATATTAGTATGATAGAATTATATTGGTATAGGTTTTAAGTGATTTTTCGTACATATTTTTCGAGTTTCAAACCTTGGCAAACAAGCTTACGGTCTGCCTGATGGCAAGAGGTCAACGAAGGTACCAATCGCGCCTTGCCGACCTTGTAAAAATCTTTTATTGCCCCTTTTGAAGAACTCCATAATATAGTGTAAAGAAAAGACCTACTTAAGCCATCGAAAGGTTGTTTATGACCATCTGCCATTTAATATATGTTAGCCATAAAATATCTATGTGCTAAAATTTAAAAAAAAAACCTTGCCCTGGCTGTAGCCGTCTGAAATGAAATCCAAGTAAAGTTTCTGGTGTAAACCACACGCGAGTGGAAATAGACTGCTGCAAGCGCAGAGACGAACCGGGTTATGAATGAAGCGGGTGGAATGAGTTTACTCCATAATTCAAAGGCGCAGTGAAGTCACTTGACGCTCGGATACATTATTAAACACGTCGAATTGCCTCACACACGTTTAACAATTCATGAGTGATTGTAGGAACTTACACCGTGAATAAATCAAGCGCGTTAATCACTTAAGTAGGCACGTATGATAATTGAGCTAAATCAGTAGATACCTACTCATCGATGTTAAATGTCTATGTACTAAAAACACATCCTTTTAAAATGTTTTTGTGTTCGTATTTCCCAAATACATAGATATATTAATTAATGGTCGTCCTGTCGTCGAATCGTTATGTATTCTTAAATAAAAGTTTTTCCATCCGTTAAATTAGTTGTGTGCCATATTTTATTTACATCCAGTATTTTTAGTCGTACGTCTTCCATTTCAATGAAATCATATATAAAAATATCAAAACATTCAATCTTTCAAATGTATAATATAGTAAGATTTATTGATCTTATTCTAAGTATGACGATAAAAATTACATTACGATGAAATTAATACATACATAAATATTAAAATGCAAAGTTCAGTTGTTAAGACAAATTAAAACACGGTGATTACTAAGTAAATTTATGAATAGCGATTCATTAGATACTTATACAAACTTAAATATTAACTTCAACGTAACCAATCTAAATGTTGTTCGTTTAGCTCGCTTTCAATAACGTTACTTTTATAGCTACTAAAAATGATTCAATGTTTTACCAACAATTTTATAAAGTCACCGTTCATGCAGCTCTAACAGAATTGAATAAAAAGCTGATAGCTCCACCGTTCAATTTTTATAAAGATGAAATTGGACGAAGTGTTCTACAGCGTCTTGGATTAAAGGTAAATTGAAAAGAGTTTCAATATATTACAGTAGGTTGCTATAAATTTTGATAAAGGTTAACTTATTTTTCAGTTCAATTCAAATTGTCGGCGAAATTAGATTTGTCGAGAAAATGTTCTAAATTTTCATATAGGTTTTGTTTTGTGTGAATTTTCACAAACTAACACGGTGGACTCGTTAGCGAGTAACGAAACAACGGATAAAATTGAAACACAACAAAAGGAGGAACGAGTTAGAGTAAAAATGTCCCAGGGCTGCAAGAGATCTTTATTTATATAAGTCGACCATAAAAACAGTGTCTAATTCCAGCTCAAAAGTTATGAAATTAAAACAAACGACTAATTTGAGGTTGACATTTAAACTTTTAGGTTATAATTAGCTGTTTTGTTCGTAGCTTATATTTTAATATAAATAATAAGACATCACCTCACTACACACTCACAGCAAGCAGTCCATTTCGTTCGGTGAGAAATCCGGAAGACCAACTCTTTTCTTAATCTTTTTTTCTCTTCCTTGTAGCTGAAAACGTATTGGCAGCTTCCCTGAAGTCACTGATTTTCGTAGCCTGCTTTTTTTGTGTAGTCTTTCATGATAATGCTGCTATTTCCTTTTCTAGAAATTTTCAGTTGGAACTTCTTTTAAAACGTACACACTCCAGGATGAGAGATTATGTAACCTAGTTTTCGCACTTTTATTTTTATTATTACTAATTAATTTTTCATGACAAGGCACAAGATATATTCTCTTTTTCTGCTCTTCGTGACTATTAACAATCCTACGACAACTACTTACTTATCGTGTATTGTGGATTAGAGTCTATTTTCCGTAACATGCGAGACCGCCATGAAACTTATGCCAAGAGTCTCTGTGCACGGTTCAAAATCATGAATGCACGCTCTACCATGCAAAGCCTACTTGAAACAACCTGTATATAATATTACCAATAGTTTGAATCCGACACAAGATAAACATCTATATTGATTAACATGATTATCTAACGGTGAGTTGCAGAAATACATTTTACAATAAATGGCAATGAAAAAATGAAAGCTAATGGGCTAATATAACTTTGAATTTTTTTTGTGCAAAATACGCCGTAAGTTTGGATGTTGTCTATGAATAGAATAAATGTAGAGTATTTAAAATAAAAAATAAAAAATTGGTAGAACCTATAGTACAAGCTATCCTTATTTTTGGACTAGATGGCGTTCTATAATTATGTTCAGGTCCAAACAAATATTGTTATATTTTAAAAATCACTAATCTTTAGACGAAAGAGATACTATAACGAACGAAATATCCTTTTTATTAAGGTGATGTCCAGTCATAATTTAATTTATCTGCGGACTATCAAGTAATATCTTGCACGTTGTTGACCATAAAACGCTAAGAAAAGTCTCTGCGCTATCATTAATTCTCAAGATTTATAAGGTGTACTTTATTATTCTTATTACAATGTCAACAGTTAAATATTGTACATCCCTTAATCTTTTGAAGGAATAATTCTACAGACCTTAGCAGAATAGAACGGTATTGTCATACTTACAGAAACATAACAACTTTCATGGAATAATACTTAATTAACATTAATGTACAATTAAGTATTTCAGGCTCCCGAAATTACATATAAATATACAAAAAATTAAAAAGCACTTACAACAACGACCTTAAACCATGAATTAAGCTAAGTAAAACGACAAAATTACTAAAATCCAATATTTTTAAATAATTCTATTGTTAATTAATTCTATTGTGGGTTTCATGCTGTGTACAACTGTATTCTAATTTCTAAACCTTAAGCATTCAATGCTCCTTTGTTGCAAGGTAAGCCCATGTGAAGCCCAGTGAATATCACACAACGTTGCATTATGTTATATGTATTGAGTATCATAGTCGTTGGAGGCGTCGTGATATCGCACAAGAGCTAGTTATGTCACTTATCGATGCGACACAGGGAGGAAGTCTGTGGTATTCTTTGTAACGTCGCTAAGTATCCGAACGAACGTTAATACTTAAGTATTTAAATGCTTGAGTTAATATTTAATTATCTATATATTAATATACAATATATATTATTAAGAAATGACGTACAGGGTTTGCAGGGTCTCAGTGATTTTTTAATAAGAATAATTTGTAAATTTTAAACAGGATCCTTAAACTTCTATAGCTATTCTTGTGCACGTGCATCTGCATTTCCCTTGTTCGACATCTTTTGTTGCACATGACCGACTCTATTTAAAATTATTTTAACAGTCAGTACTTAGTTCCCTCCTCGTTTCATTGTTCGGTCCCGCCTGTGCTTATGAAAACTTCTAAAATAAAGCCTTTTGCCGTGGTCTCCTGTAAATGCTGTAAGAGGCATCCGACTTCATTGTAAACGCTCCAATTGGCTCTTCTTTAAAGTATCGACGCTGACGACGTGGTGAAGTTAACGACGTAAACTTTAATATTTTTCCTCCACGATCCCGCAATAGAACGTTCTGCCGGAGTTATAGAGATCGTTTGCTGCTGGAGTATCCTTATATCCCAACAGCAGTATTCTGCTGGGGTATCCTCATATTCCAACAGCAGCATGACAGCTGTTAATTATGATGACGATGATAATCTGTTGACATTACGATACAATACTTCAATTATTTTTTATGGCTATGGCAGATGTATGTAGATATTTCCTTTAAAGGTCGCTTTGGACACAATACAAACGACGCTGTTTATATATTCCTGATGGCAGATTGACGGTTGATTCTGGCCTAACCCTTTTTACGACTTTTACTAAACTCATATGTCAGGACCTTTTTCGTTTATTCAACTTTCAATACATTCCCATATTTTTGTATTGCGAAAATCTATACATATAAGAGATTAAAATCGATCGCATTGAATATAATAAACAGAAACTGATAGGGGGAGTAGGGAGGGTAAAAGAAGGGTACACAAAAGAAACTAATAAATATTATTAGTCTGTTCGTCCCGTATACTATGGGATTAATCTTCAAAAGAATTGAACAGTTTTTCAATGGATTTTCACACGTCGAATCAAGATAGCTTAAGAATAACATATAATTTCATTTCATTGAAATGTGATAACAAGAAAAAAATATTAACTATTATACGGGAACGGAGTTCCAGGCAGCATAATAAGTCATGAGCAGGTCGACCTTAACATATCGGACTTTACCACTCTTAAGTTCTATAATGTCATAAGAGCCAAAATTGTACAGAAAGTGTAAGCTCAACGTGCGTCTGACTGTACCTAATAGTAAATAATATAGAGACAAAATTATTTTCGTCACTGAATAAGGAAATAAAGAAATAGGTACGAAATCATTATTTTTATTTCACAAGTCTTCTATAAATACATTGTCTTTATTCGTTAAACAAACTGAATGAGACTCCAAAACATTTTTTTTGTGTAAAAATAACGAAACAAATAATGTTGTGTTATTTATTGTGGGATGGAAGCGGTTACTCATCATAACTTCGTCGGCTGATTGCAAAAAAAAAGTAACAGCGGAGGCGTTATTGTGAAAGTTGCGGGTTTTTCTCGTCGTCGACACTATTAACGTATCTTTAAACAAATAAATAAATTAAGTGTTTGTAACGTGAAAATATTCATTTTTTTTCGTCAGCTTCAGTCAAGCTACACACATATTTGGATCGGCACAGACGGTTCTTCCTGAACAACAGTAAGTATTTCCATAACAACAAAACCAACCAAAAGCTAAAGCACCGAGAAGCTTAACATTTTTAAATCCATCCAAATACAGACTGGAGCCCAAGTTTGCTTAACTTTATTCATTCGGGTAACACTTGCAAGGCTAACTTTGGGCTCCTCATAAATCTCGTAGCAATTACCTAATTTGTTCGAAAATGGTGTTTTGCGCTCACACCGAACCGTACCCAACAAGGCTTACGCAATTTAAAATTTCAAGTCATTGTCACCTAAAAGCTGACAAATCAGATGCTTTCAAAGTAGATTATGAAGGTTCATTCTTCATAAAATCAGAGAGTGGCACATTACAGCGGGTCCCATCACCAGCAGGAAATTGGCCCATTACGCAACGTTTACTTGGAGGTTATTTACTGCGAGACGTATCTTGTTAGCATATTGATATTTGTCACGTTGAACAGGCTGGATACCTAAAATGTTTCTTCTGACTACTAATATCAGACTACATACTAAGTTAATTTTTCATGAATAAATCAAATAATAAATGATCATTTATTATTCACGAGCGACTTCGTCCGCAAGAAATGTTAAAATAAGGATAACTCCTTTTCCTGACATGCGATTTAAATGAAATAAAGCCTATATTCTGCTCCATTCCGAGCTCTATCTTCCTGTGAAAACTGCATTAAAATCCGTTCAGTAACTTAGAAGATGTGCGCGTTCAAACAGACAGACAGACACGCAAAAAAATCGAAATTTTTTTTTTTTGCTTTTATTACCTTACTTTAACTGTTCACTCTCCATTTTTGCCAAATATGCCCAATGTACAGACATATCGGGGTCTACTGTTTTATTATATGTATAGACGAGCTGTTACCCGCGACTTCGTCCGCGTGAAATGTTAAAATAAGGATAACTCCTTTTCCTGACATGCGATTTAAATGAAATAAAGCCTATATTCTGCTCCATCCCGAACTCTATCTTCCTGTGAAAACAGCATCAAAATCCGTTCAGTAACTAAGAAGATGTGCGCGTTCAAACAGACAGACAGACAGACAAAAAAATCCAATAAACATTTTTTTGCTTTTATTACCTTACTTTATCTGTTCCCTCTCCATTTTTGCCAAATATGTCCAATGTACAGACATATCGGGGTCTACTGTTTTATTATATGTTTAGATTTACGACTGTAGTTTATTCACACAATTATAATTTTATTATTGTAATATGCATGTTGTGCATATCTGTACATAATTGATTTAGACATAAGTTGTGAGACAATGTTGAATGTCTGAAAAATATGTGTGTGAATATATCCGCAGGCACAGCGCAGCGCAGCGTTGTTGTGCAAATAAATAAAAAATTAAAAATTAATCATAAGAAACCGTAGAACCGTAATAGAACTGTTTATTACTTGTTTTGTTTTTTTTTTACCTTATATATAAAATAAATTAATGCTGCCTTGTTATTAAAATAAATATAATTGTAAAGATCGATTAAAAGAAAAATAGTGAAGAGCGCGCTTAAAACCTCTGGAACAATGAGTCGTCTGTGTTCCACCTGACATTATAATTGGTGTTAAAAGATAAAGGGTTGTTTAAACGCTAGGGTCTGAATGAGCACTATAAAGATGCTAAAACTATGTTTATACCGCTATCTAACCCAACTATAGCTTTAAAAGGGTAAAGCTATTTATTGACTCAGGTTCTTCATTGGTAATATAAAAGTGTTCGAACACAGTTTTTATAACTTTTTATTTATTTAATGTACTCAAGTATACGAACTGCTGTTTTAACTTAATTGACCACTACTAGAGTTAAGTATTCAAGTGCTAACATAGTTGAACTTAACACTAATGTATAACAGAACAACATTTGTCACCTTTATTCATAGCTTTTTGATTATACGAGACAGAAAGGTAATACCGGGATCTTTTAATTTTATTTTTATTTCTACAACTCATTAAAAATGTTTTTAAAGAGATATTATTTTACCGGAAGTGACACGCTCCAAAATAAATTAAATAAAATTGAGCTTCTAATTTCTTACAAGATCGAAGAGAGATACATCTGTTTAAAATAAATATACTAGTGTACAATATTATTTAAATTGGGTAATAATTCTTATAAGATATTACTATGTTAACAACCCTAAATGCGCAACAAACTTACCATTATAATAAAAATATCTAACTCGATATAAAGAGTCCTTCATTAATAATTTCTAGTTCAACAGTTTCCTTCCAGAAGTATGGTTCGGCGATACTTTACTTTAACACCAAAGGCAAATCTCACCGTTTTCTACTGAATAAGCACGCAAATAATAATATTCGTTGAGCGTACATGTGTAGGCGTTCTTCAGGTGTAAAAACTGAAGGAAGAAGGAACTTTTATAACATTCCTTCGTTATTTATATTTGACAACGTGCCCTGGGAGATTCATGTTTAATATGAAACTAATAATAAATCAAAAACATTTTAAAACAAATGGTTTTCGTAATTTGTTTTTATTTACGAATTAATGACGAGCGGTTGCTGAAAACATTAATTGGAAAACTATTATTAGTTTATACTTTTAATTAAAATGCTAAGGATGCTGAGTCAAAATTAAAGTAATTTGCGAAATACAAATAAATTACGGTTTGACGACACACTTCATATAATTTTTCAACGTTTCAGGAACTGGGTGTCAATGTAACAATTATTTTAAATAAGTTACTACTGACGACGATGCTTAGAGCAACATTACGATCGGCATAGCCAATAACAGAAATACTTAATTTACGTTTTAACCCAGGACACTACCCAATTATCAAAAGACAATAAGTCGGTGTAAATATTTATGAGAACTATCGAGGTTAAACGAATTCATAAAAATTTACAAAGGGGTCAGGATTTTTTCTATCAAAGCGGAACGAATAAGTCCGTAACAGTGGGATGCGGAGTTAAATCGACGAAGTTGAGACAAACTGTGCCATCCGGCATTCATAGCGACGACAGAAAGACAAGTTTGAATGAAAGCATTCAAAACTTGTGCCACACCACTGCCTCTAAACTATCCCGTCTTCAGATGAATTAAACTGAATTACTAGAAGACAGATTGCATATCACACATCATTTCTGGCTACCTTTCTTATTACTAGATATTTTTCTTTGTTGCCTAAATAGTGTAAAAATTTGGTAGATTATGTTTTGTACGCATTTAGGTAATATTTAATACAAATTGGAAATGACAGAGAATATGAAGGTCTGTTGGGTTACTCTTGAAAATAATCCATATTGATTATTCAATAAATAAACTGTAAAACAGTATTAAAATAATAATAAAGTAAGCTTACTTTTAACGTTTAAATGTGTTTGTGTTTTTGGTATCAGATAACCGATAATATTATTGTAAATATACTTAATGTACATAGAAATACACATCACATAATGTTTTCCCCGTTCGCGGAACGAACATAAAGATGAAATAAGTATTGAATACACAAATAGTAGACAAAATAAGATAATAAAAAAATCTATAAATATTCTAAAGGAAAACGCACACTGGAAAATGCATGATCTATAATTTGTATCTAAAAATTCTAAAATGTTGAAATGACTATTATCGATTTACTATAACAAACTGACTTTACAATATAATAAAATTCATTCACAGAATACAGGCTAGGCTTTTGTATGCTGACCCGAGCTTTAGCTTTCACTCCCGCATCATGTCCAATTACTATATGCTTGATCAAACCGAATCCCTATCCTTTTATAGATAAAAATATTTTCCCATAGGCCCACGGAATGTAACACTATTTTAGGATTTAATTTAGGCAATTTCTCACTAAAAGTAGTTAATTTTACTTTTTTATGATTTTTATTTATACTTGTTAGGCAACTAGCCATTCATAAATCTACATCTAACTAGTCATTTTTGAATTTGATTTTTGAAAGAAAAATTACACCTTCGCCCAGGTGGGGGATCCCCTCGATATCCGGCCGAGTGCTCTAAGTACTGAGCGGGAAGGTTTGTGGTGAAATTTCTCATTCCTTTTAAACTGCGTGAGTCGCAGAGCACGCCATATACCTGATAGTTTTACAAGCAAAGCCAAAATACCAAATTTTACTTATTCCAGAGTTATGAAGTTAAGGTGAAGTATGTCGATATCGGTTTCATACATTTCTCGGTAGGATGTCATAACGCTCTACGATACACGTTGCATGAAATTCTAGCCATAATTTAATGTGTGAAACCGGTATTCTTCTGTAGCGATACGACACACCACACTTTATCTATGTAATTCTACCTTATACCAAAATACATATGTAGCGGCGAATTGGTTGAAGAGTTCAGATTGAAGAGCGAAGAAAAAATAATGTTTTTAAAATAGCGTAAAGGACGAAAATTGAATGCGTATTATACTATTATATTACAAGAGTGACATGACATTCATTATCTTAAATTATAAATACATTGTAAATACACAACGGTGCTGCTAATCCCTCATATGACCTAGTGCAAAAGCTTGTTCGCTGGAGCTTTTAACCCCACACCATCGGGCGGGAGTTGCAAATTCAAATAAACTAATAAACCACAACAATTTTGTACGTATAATGTTGGTTTAGGACAACAATATTGTCTTGGCGGTGAGAGCCCTACGTTCCCGCAACAGTCCGGTGTCTCAGAAGAGGGTGTTACTACACCCGAATGAACTTTTCAATTAATAAAAATAAAAAAAAAAAAAAAAAAAAAAAAAAAAAAAAAAAAAAAAAAAAAAAAAAATAAAAAAACAATATTGTTGGTTATAAAGTAAAAATATTGTGGCAACTATCACTTACTCAGCACGTCAAAAGGGGGGTTAGATAATGAAAATGGTGATGGACTGGACAATTATCATAACGCTCATAATTTTTGATATTTTGGCTAAACTTGATTACTGTTTAGACTTTCCCTGCCACCCCATCATGAATTTAGAAGCGCGATACAGTATTGTTTAATTTATAAATAGGAGGATTTTTAAATTCATTGTTAGTCAGCGAATGGTATAATTTTATTATCACAAATAAGGATTAAACGAAGGTATTGAACAAATAATCCTTTTATTTGCATTTATCTAATTAATTCCGATCAAAGTAAATTTGTACGTAGACGGTCCACAAATCTGTCAGTATTAGGCAGGAGTAAATTTTCCGCAAGTCAATATTGAACAATTGTGTTCGTTGCCCAATTTGGTGGACACTTCATTTTGTTCCGGGCGAATATTGTGAAACTTTTTTATTCGGCACGCGTTGCGGTTCCTTTAAATAATGTTAGGTACCTATATTACAAAATCAGTAAAGCGCCTTAATTTTTTTATTATCTATACTAATATTATAAAGAGGAAAGATTTGATTGTTTGCATTGAATAGGCTCCGAAACTACTGGACGGATTTCTAAAATTATTTCACCAGTAGAAAGCTACATTATCAGGGAATGACATAGGCTATAGCTTTTCCCAATGTGGTTCCCACGGGAACGGGTCCGGAACTTTACGCGGACGAAGTCGCGGGAAAAAAAGCTAATTATTTTATTAAGAAGAGAAGTCAATATTGTAATATTCATATTGCTTTAAGTTTTTTTCGTATCATCTTGGATATGTTGCGTTAGTTTGAGTTTCTTCTCGTATCACTAGTTTAGTAAACTGTGCCTTTTCCGCAATCTCATATTCGTTTATACGAGTATTCGGAAAAGGCACTTTCTTCTAACCTCGTCTAGCTTCGACTCGTTTAACTTTGCGAGCAGTGTAAAATGGAGCTTTACCTATTCAAAATGCTGTTGAAAGTTGTAGTTTTTGAACATATGCTTAAAAAATATCGTTAACTTCAATCAAAATCATTTATGATTATCTGATATATCCGAGTGAATGTCTGCTACAGATGTGTTTCAAAAATTCATTCCTAGTGTCAGCTATGTGAAATAATAAAATACGAGAATGTATTTTATTAAAATAAGCATCTGTCGTCGCAGCGAGAGAGCCCCTGTTCGTGACATCTTCTTGATTTGTGGATTCCGATGGTTTTAATTTGTTAAAACATTATGCTCCTACGAAAGAACAAAATTTATTATTGAGGCAGCCTGTACAAATAACTGTAGACCTGACTGTTGTCAAAGTTTTATTTGTATTCTTAATTTATTATTATAGTTAATCTAATGCCAAGGTTCAACCATATCGTTCACCTCCCCAATTTAATAAAAACAAAAATTCAGAGAAATAAAGAACAAAATTACACAAGAATACTTAAAAAGCAATTAAGGATTTTTTGTGTATATTCTTAAACAGATTGGATAAAAACATTTCTAATATTCCGTTAAAACACTTTATGAGGTTTGGGAAGCACGTGGCTGTGAGTATTCGAAACATTTTTGAAGACTTTTTCCATTTCATCATTCAAAAGATAAAAAGACGTTAAAAGCTTTGGGAAAAGGCGAGACAATTCACAGTTGCTGCAAATACATCTGTATAGGAAATATGAATTTGAATTGAAATAATCCAATACGGCAGGATCGTTTGTGAATTTTGTTTTCCTTTTAAAGCAGAATTTATGTGTGAAACGAAACATAGTAAACAAAAAGTAGCTCTAATGCCGTTGAATATAAAACATAATAAAATTATTATTCAACGAACGTTAGCGAGAAATAAAGAACATTTAGTTCTATATTTCGTCGTATCTTTTAAAATATACGATATTTATGATCATTCCACAAAAAACACGTCTTTGTTGAATTCATCAAAGGATCACTAACTGATCGTTTGATGTGAACGTTTTTTTGTCTCAGTAATAACAATATATTATCGTCTTTTTATAAAATTAAAAATATTTTTTTTACTTTACTTTTAATACTGTTATTCACCCACTTGCCATTTCAACTCCAAACACATCAACGGAAACAGTGATAGAATAAAATATAAGCATTTTAAATAGGAATTAATTCTGAATTTTTTTTTAATACTTATTGCAAAAAAATCTAGTCTTTTAAAGGAGTATGACCAAAACGGTCGCAATATTTTCCCGCAGAACTTCTAAGTTAATCTGCTCAGCTAGGAAATATCCAGCTTTAGTCCCCAGTGGCCTGGAATAAGGTTACGATATAATATTTTATATGAATGTTTAACATTGCATCACTTCGTTCCATTTATAAAAGAAAAATGAAATATAGAAACATTTAATATTTTTCTATAAGAAGATTATAATATTTCTCAAACAACACAAAGCGCAGCCTAGAATAGAGAACACCTAAGATGTTTATGACACGTGAAAGAAATAAACCATAAGCAAAACAATGTAGACGGGTTTATGATATTTGAAGTCTGGAGTGATGATGGATTGGTGTTAGGGAAATAGGATCTAATCTATTGTTCTTAGACGTTGTGAAATTTTGCTCGTAAATGTCCAATACTACAGTACATTAATGTATGCATTCATTTGTTTTTTTAGGTAAAAATATTTTTTTAAAAAAGCTTGCACACTTGCATATTTTCTTTGAGTATATAATAAATCCTGGTACCTTTTTACCGGACTGCTCCAAAAATGCTGTATTAATAATTATATTAACACATTATTAGTAATTCAGTCCGTTGTACTTTGCAATTACTTTATAATTTTCTGGGCAATAAATGCTCCAATGAGATCCGTTGAGCTGAGGTTTAGCGTGCGAATATAGGACAATAAATTAAGGCCCAATTAAAGTACCTCTTTGACATTGACTGATATAAAGCCTCTTTGCAACTTTATCAAGCGCATTTTAAGGGATCTACATTATGTACCTTTGGTAACTTAAACAATGAAACGACGTTTCTTTTTTAGCTTGCCATTTCACAGCAGATATATATTATATGCGGTATGATATCATCTATGCATAGTTGTCTGAACGATACGCTGAGTGCAAAATCGAATTGAGCGCGCCAAAGCAATATTCTCGTATGCGGTAAAGCCATGTAAGGCGCACAAACGATAGCTCACGAAAATAATTACACCGTTGGAATCTGTAGCGTATAATTCCATATTAATGTCACACATATTGCATCTAGAAGAATCGTTTACTAAAAGATTACCTATTTATTGCGTTCCACAGAGCAACTAAATTATTATCTTAAAGAGATTTCACGACCTCCGTGGCGTAATGGTTACCACGACTGACCGCCACCCCGGAGGTCCCGGGTTCGAATCCCGGTCGGGTCATGATGCAAAAAGAACTTTTTCTGATTAGCCTCGGGTCTTAGATGTTTATCTATATGTATTTGTTATAAAATATAGTATCGTTGGGTTAGTATCCCATAACACAAGTTTCGAACTTACTTTGGGGCTAGCTTAATCTGTGTGATTTGTCCCTATATATTTATTTATTTTATTTTTTATATTTATTTCTCACAGAGATACGTCAAATATGCACTTATACCACCGAATAATAAATAGTACTACGTACTTATACTTCTTAGTTGCTGTGGTTTATCATAAGGCAAAGCGGAGTCAATATTATAGAAATAATTTATCGTGATAAAGTTCTTCTGAATAATAATCCAATTTATTTTTATAATACATTGTAGAAATTTGCATTAGGGTTGACATTTTAAATTTCCAAGTAAGATAATAATACGCCTGTATTAGATGGTGTTCCACGCCGCTTGAAAATTGCGATATTGAGATTCCAATCACGATTCCATTAATTTTATATTTTTACAAGATTATGTTGAAATAAAAATTTATGTTTATGTGATGTAAAGCGTTAAAAGCAAGTACATATGTAAATTGAACACCATTTACAATCATGCAGATTGTAGGAGCCCCTTTTAAAAAAGAAGTCTCACTAGACCAAATTGACAAAGGTTCATTGAACTACATAGTAGGACCAAAGGTAACCGTTATCTGTTACTTGTTATTCTTGCTAATAACTTATCCGTCAAGTAATGGTAAACAAGCCCTAAATCTATCAAGATTTACAATACAAAGATTGAATTTTATTGTAAGACAATTAAAAACCCCACTAATTGCACAGATTACTTACGTAGTAGTAAGTGCTGATAGTCTTTGCTTTAGCGCAAGGAAGGAGTATCCGAGATTAAGGCAGTGTAGTGAAAATACTTTCACTTCAAGAAAATACCATTAGACATCGTACCTACCCTTCATTCTATGTGTTTTATTTTTGAAGGATAAAAAAGACACTTAAACTGACAGGCAACATAAAGTATTGTATGCCAACTATACTCTCTTTTTTATTAAATAATATAATTTAATATTGTTAAAGAAATAAGCCTATTTTAGTACTAACCATTTGAATAGTTTTAACAAACGGCCCTCAAACTTCTCATTTCCACGTGCATTAAATCACGTTGTGATTGACATTTGGTTCAATAAACAGGATTATATTGAACTCATTACCGCCGCTGAATCAAACAACAAACAGGCCGGGCCGAGATATAAACGGTTCTCTATTATTCTGTATTCTCAGCCACAACAATAAATCTACATTTTAAGATGTAGGTAATATTGTAGTCCTTCATCTTAATTGTAACATTAACATACTTTAATTTAATTTATGAAACAAAGAGGTCGATCAAGTCGTTGCCCATATGTAGAGCATAATATAATGCTCTACCAAAGCGTTACTATCTCTAAGGAAGGTAAAGAAAAACGGATACACATTATAATACAGAGAAAAAAGGATAGGAAAGAAGGATCCCTCACTCTCCGAATGAAACACATTTCTATAATGTCGCAAATCTATGTTCTACAAAAACAACGACGCTGGCAGTTAATTCCACTCATTAGCAGTTCGCATTAAAAAAGATATAGCTTAGACTCCTACAAAACGACCCTATCTATCACTTTATCTATATCTTTATGTTTTTTAATATTATATTAATTCATTTGAAATAAATTTTAACTTTACCAAACTATAATATACAAAATTAGACAAACATATCAGTCATGTTCTCCATGACTATGCAATAGGTATTTCCACGTGTTTTGTACTGTTACCATAACTCATAACGCCCTCTATCGCGTGAGGAAATAAAACACAAAGCGGAGACTATCCAAAGGTTGAGAAGCCTTTTCAGCGATTCAGTGAGAGCATTGAGAGCTTGTGAAAGCTTTCAGTTGCGTTTTGAAACTTTCCTGGTAGATGGCGTTATATAATGTTTCAGGCAACATTCAAGTTTGATACTTTGTGTAAACTTTTGCGTCACCTTAAACTTGCTTACAAAGCTCACGATCTTGCTTGTCTTCTTAGTAAGAGATAACAATCGATTTTTTAATAACTTTTTAAAACAGCGTCAATCTTAGAATATTCGACAGTGTAAGTAGAGTCTAAGAACGGGCTTTGTTTTTAACCGTAGAACAATGGATCAAGTTCTTATGGTTAAGCTAAATCAATCTACATTACAGTATAATTTTAAAAGAGCAAGTGCCGTCTGATGTCTGAAATAATCTGAACTGGTGGTAGGAAAAAATTGTGACGATTCGAAAGAGCTTATATTTGAATAAAAATCTTAGACTTTGTTATTGTATACTTAACTACTTTTATAAGATTATGTATTTTTTTTTTAAATATCTAAATATAAAATAAGTCCGTGATTTGACACAGAATAAATAATAGTACTACGTAACGTTGAGCCGGCTGTTGTCGATAGATGACAGTATCTCTGCCAATCCGCATTGGAGCAGCGTGGCAGAGTACGCTCTAATCACCTTCGATTGAAGGGAGACCCGTATCCCAGCAGTGGGATGATTATGGGTTGATATGATGATGATGAAATAAAAGGCTTTAATATATCTCGATCTAGTTGCTAAATCATATTTAGTTTGAAAAGTAAAAGAACCTGTAGCTCTCAATATTGTACGAATTCCATTACCTTCTCGAATATTTCAGGCATGACGCAATTATTGATATATCAAATTAATTTTCGATGCCAATTACTGGTTATGCAACAATAAACTAATAGAACGTATTCGCTTGATCGGGCCTGCCGAAAATGTAGCATTGCGGTGAACAATCAAACGGAGGCTAATTGCCTGCGGACATTTAGATCGCCTATGGCTACGTTCATATACTAAATGACCTTGGCCTTTTAGTTCAATTAAAAAGTATCATTATTTTCGTTTGATGATCATGGGGCTACATAAACCATTCGCCCTTACACACACAATTAACTACACAACAATCTATCGACATTTTTTTAATGTAGAAAAAGTGCTTTTTTTGTTTTAGTTTTACATAATAATTTCTTATTGACTGTCGTTGTTTTTAATATGTATCGTTATAAGTAAGAAATCATTTATTCGAGATAGGTAAACTGAATTAAAATATAATGTATACCCAGGTTTAACTACGTATAATTACAGCCGTCATAATTTTGAACAGTAAGAAAAAATAAAACATTTAAAATTTGTTCGCACGCGACCAAGGGTGGCCCCTGACATGTTGGCATTTACAGGTTATGATATAATAAGTTTTTAAATACAAAGTCATACTAAAGTTATTTTTAGAATTTATATTTTCAATACTTAGGGTATTAATTTTAATGAGTTAGGGCCGGGTTAGGGCAGTTTATTCTCAATGTCCTAGTATAAACTTCATAATTGTTCATGAAAGAAAAACAAAACATAAGTTTTAAAACATAATATTAATAGTTAACATTTCTTTATCATCCTTTCAAAACCTTTAAAATTTATTTAGATAGATGTACACGACGGCTTAGTACATAAGCACTATGTAAACGTAACGGCCTATTATGTAAATATTAAAAATAAGTTGTGAATCGAGTATATCGATAGGTTGTCTCGCTCGCACGCGCCTGGCAGCGCTGCGACTGGCTGGGCCCGTGCGAACCAAAAGTAAATACACGTTTTTTCCGATAATTCGCTATTGAATTGAACATTAATTGCGTGATACGTAATAGTTGGGAAGTAAGGTGTCCATTTCCAATAAGAATGTTCAATAAAAGCTAAAATAAATTTGTATTTATATGGCACGTGTAGGAAAAAACCGGTTTGAACCGGTTCCTTACACGTGCCAACTTCAAGAGGTCAAAAAAGGTACTTCTACTAAGAATATAAGGAAAATGTTTGTTGTTCTATACACGTAGACTATAGAACTCTGTTGTGAACGTAATTTTATTAAGAATAAATGAATTTTGTGTTTTCGTGCTTCGGGCGAAAATAGTATAAATAGGAGGCCAAATTTGATACGGTAGTCAGTCGCCGAATAGCCACCGATAAGGAACAAGTATCCCGCCCGAAGCACAAGCGCTCTTACCAAGAACAAAGAAAAAGTTTTATTTTACCTAGAAGTTTAGAGTCAGTTTTTATTTAAGTATTAGAGTCAGTTTTTATTTTCCAAGTATTTAACGTAGAGTCACATATTCTTCAATAAACACCTAGTATACAGTCCACACGCGTAATAGACGCAAAACAAGTGACCGAGGGAGCATCCAAGTCGTTTATCACGATTAGCTCTTATCAGAGCTGGGTCTCCGGATAGGTAGGCATCAAGTCTACAGATAGCATCATATGTGGAGTGGTCCGGTCCTCCACATTATATTGTCCTTCGCGAGCCGAATTTTGAAGGTTGAAGAATGCCAGTGACGAGGAGCAACAGGGGAGGCGCAGACGAAACGTCGGAAGAGACGACCACACCGACAACGTCTACAGGGACGATGGCTACGACGACCACGGACACCACGACGACGGCAGAGACGGCGCAAACCAGCGGGACCGCGGTCGACGTTGACCGCGCACCTAGCAGGCCCGCGACAGCTGCCGCTCGGTCACGCTGTTCCCGAGCCAAACGCACACAGATCCGTGCGGAGTTGGAGGCGAAGGAGCAGCTGGCTCAGCGGCGCCTAGCGGAGTCACAGGCAGCGGTAATGCTGGCTGAGGCACAACTGGCGCGCGCCCAGGCCGTAGCCGAGAGCGAGGATGACACGGATGAAGAGGACGACGGCGGCGCGTCCGTCGCTAAGGTGAACAGGTGGCTTCAGCAACAGCCACCGGGCGACGCAACGCAGCCACCACCAGCCACCACAAAGGAAGAATGTAGCAGCAGTGCCAAGCCTGCCAGGGGTGAGGGCGCCTTCGACTTCGGGGAACTAGCGAAGGCCATCACCATGGGAATGAAGCAGGGGGCCACAAGGATGCCTACCCACTGCCAGGACCTACCTATCTTCAACGGGAACAGTGGAAATTGGTTGGAATGGAGAGCCATCTTCGAGGATACGTCATCAAGCTTCTCCGCATCAGAGAACGTGGTGAGACTCCGACGCAGCTTGAAGGGCGTCGCAGCAGAGGCAGTCAGCGGGTTGTTGATTCGTCGACCCGAACCCGAGGAAGTACTGACTGCGCTCGAAAGGCGATTTGGAAGACCAGGTGCCCTCATAGAGTTGGAAGCTGAGAAGATCAGAAGGCTGCCACGACTAGCAGACTCACCGAGGGACATCTGCATCTTCGCATCGCAGGTGACCAATATCGTAGCGACGATGGAAGCTATGAAGAGCATACACCATTTGCACGACACTGCGATGGTGCGCACGATATTGGAGAAGTTAACTCCGGCGCTTCGGGAGAAGTGGTATGACTACGCAGCGGTCAAAGAAGATGGCATCCCCGACATGAAGAGGATGGCCCTCTTCCTGGGAGTAGAGGCCGACAAGCGGACGGAATACGCACCACCGGAGCGCGCCGGAGACATCAACATAGCGCAGCCAGCAGCGAGACGCCGCACGGAGCGGGCGTATGCGGCGCGCGACACAGAGGCGGAGAAGGAGTCGTGCCCACTCTGCAAGGCGGATCACAAGTTTTACACTTGCAGGAATGTGATCAAGGCAACGACACAACAGCGATGGGAGCTGGCGCGCAAGCACAACGTGTGTTTCAGATGTTTAGCAAGCACACACCGACGTTTCCGGTGCCGAGCCGCGCCCTGCGGGCTGCGCGGGTGCCGCCAGCCGCACCATCGTTTGCTGCACGAGGATAAGCCTGCCGCTACAGAACAGCCGGCAGTGGAGCAGACCAACGCCGCCGGGACAACGCAACGAAGACGGCGCGCTTACCTAAAGATAGCGCCCGTCGTGCACACCGGCGGCAACGGAACGACAGCGGAGGTCTACGCGCTGATGGATGAAGGCAGCACCGTGACCATACTAGACGGCGGCATAGCGGACGCGCTCGCGCTGGACGGGCCTAAAGAGGCAATGCGCGTGCAGGGAGTCGGCGGCGAGGAAACGCAACACACCAACAGCAGGATTGTGAATGTGAAGATACGGGGCGCGCACAGTGACCGCGAGTACACACTCGCAAACGCGCGCACAGTGGACAAGTTGTCATTCACAACACAGTCTATTTTCCAGGACGAGCTAGAGGACTGTTGCCACTTAGACCACCTGCCGCCGCTCACCTATGGAGAGGCCTCGCCAAAGCTGCTCATCGGTCAGGACAACTGGGACCTCATAGTCAGCCGCGAGGTGCGCGCGGGCCGGCGCGACCAGCCGGTCGCCTCACTGACCCACCTAGGATGGGTTATACACGGATGCCGAAGTTCGCGCTGCCACCCCGTCGCCTTTTGTGGGTACATTACGGAGCCGATGGACGAAATAATTAAGCAGTATTTTTAGTCTAGATTCCATCGGGATTACGGCGAGGAAAACAAGAAGCGATCCAGAGCAGCGCGCCCTCGCAGTGCTAGATGCGACGAGCCGCCGCCTTCCAGATGGCCGCTTTGAAACAGGACTCCTGTGGAAGCAAGAAGAAGAAGTCATCCCGAACAACTATGCGAACGCATTATCACGGCTTCGCAACTTAGAGAGGAAACTGGATCGGGACGGGAACTTCAATGGGAAGTACACAGAGAGGATCGACCATCTGCTGGCGGCCGGGTACGCTGAGCGAGTCACCGCCGCGCCCACACCGAAGAGGACTTGGTACCTGCCGCACTTTGCCGTTGTCAACCCAGCGAAGCCCAAGATACGTGTTGTGCACGATGCCGCAGCGAGCAGCCACGGCCGCAGCCTCAACGACATGTTGCTGCCGGGCCCCGACCGCTTGCAATCGCTGCCGGGCGTCGTGATGAGATTCCGACAACACAGTGTAGCGATCTCAGCGGATATAGCAGAAATGTTCATGCAAGTGAAAGTGCGAAAAGAGGACCGCGACGCGCTGCGCTTCCTGTGGCGAGGCGACAAACGAGGCGACGCCCCACCGGAAGAGTTCCGCATGACGTCGCTAATCTTCGGCGCGACTTCATCACCATGCACTGCGCTCTACATCAAGGACCGCAACGCAGCTGAACACAGTGAGGAGTACCCTGAGGCCGCGTCCGCCATCGTCCGCAACCACTACATGGACGACTACATCGCAAGCTACGCCGATGTGACAACAGCGCAACAGGTAACGCAAGCAGTCGACACAGTGCATCGGCGCGCGGGCTTCGAGCTGCGCGGGTGGGCGTCCAATGTCTCGGACGCCGTGGCCCCCTTGGCAGCCAGCCGCGCCGATATCACCATCGCCATCGGCGGGAGCGAGCTTGAGAAAACACTCGGCTTGCTCTGGAACACGCAAGAGGACACGCTGAGCTACAACTACGGACAGCGTGCGACGCCGGAAGTGCTGGCCGGCACCCGGACGCCGACTAAGAGGGAGGCCCTGAGCGTCGTAATGTCTTTATACGACCCGCTCGGGCTAGTAGCTCCAATCACCACACCGGCAAAAAGGTTGTTGCAGGACACATGGCGACACGGCACCGGGTGGGACGAGCCACTACCACCAACACTGCAGGCGAGCTGGCTCAGCTGGCTGGCTGTGCTGCGGCAGCATCAACAGCTGCGCATACCGCGGTGCTACGACATCGAGCCCGCAGAGAGCTACGAGCTACACACCTTCGTCGACGCGAGCGAGGAAGCTTACGCCGCCGCCGTATACTGGCGAATGCGGCGCGCCGACGGGTCGGTGCGGGTCGCGCTGGCAGCTGGGAAAAGCCGCGTGACCCCCCTGAAGCCGACATCGATCCCGCGCCTCGAGCTGCAGGCCGCGCTGTTGGGCGCGCGGCTGGCGCGCTCAGTCACTGACGAGCACGACTTCACGGCGGAGCGTCGGGTCTACTGGAGCGACTCGAGCACGGCGCTAGCGTGGATACGCGCCGAGCCCCGGACGTTCAAAACGTTCGTGGCCCACCGACTCGCCGAGATAGAAGACATCACAAGGAAAAGCGAGTGGCGTTGGCTACCCTCAGCCGAGAACGTAGCCGACGACGCCACCCGTGCAACACCAGCGGACTTCGGCGCCGGGCATCGGTGGTTCCATGGGCCCGCGTTTCTACGCCGGCCGGAAGAAGAGTGGCCCGCCGAGCGAGAGAAGCCCGCCGCCCGCATCAACACTGGAGAAGAGAAGGAGTTAAGCTGCGCCGCCGTCGCGACGCCGCCTGGAGGACACTTGCCAGACGTCCGACGCTTTTCGCGTTGGCCGCGCCTGTTGCGCGCCACTGCGCGAGTACTACAGTTCATCGAACTTTGCAGATCACATGTTGCAACAGTGGCCGCGACCCGCCGCAAGCGAACGCGAGCCAACGCAGCGAGTGACCCCACATGGACAGCGGCGCGATCCCGCGCCGACGCCGCAGCAACACCCCGAGACATCCAACCTGCTGCGCGGAGCCACGTGCCACTAGAGGCGCGACACCTTCTCCGCGCCGAGCAGCTGTGGGTGTGCGCTGTACAGCGCGACAGCTTGACTGACCCGAGCCGGCTGGCGGCCCTCACCACATTCCGCGACGGAAGCGGAATAGTGCGAGTGAAGTCCAGAGTGAGCGCCGCCGCCGACATCACCGAGGATGCAGCAAGCCCAATGTTGTTGTGCGGGGACCACCCGTACAGCAAGCTGTACATACAACACGTGCACGAAGAGCTACACCACGGCGGCACCGAGATCGTCGTCAACGAGCTGCGACAGCGACTGTGGATTCTGCGAGTGCGGCCCGCGGTGAAGAACGTCATAAAGAGCTGCCCGCGCTGTCGCCTGTTGAAGGCGAAACCCGCAACACCTCTCACGGGTGACCTACCTCACGCGCGCCTGGCTCACCATGCGCGCCCGTTCACATTCACCGGCCTTGATTATTTCGGGCCATTTGAAGTCACCGTGGGGCGACGTCGAGAGAAGAGGTACGTCGCGCTCTTCACCTGCATGACATCACGCGCCGTACATCTGGAGGTCGTCGCATCGCTCAGCGCAGACTCAGCTGTGGCCGCCCTGCGCCGCTTCTTTGCGCGCCGCGGCCACCCGACTGAAATCTGGAGCGACAACGCGACGTGCTTCAAGGCTGCCAACAAGGAGCTCAGCGAGGCAGCGGCCGCCGCAATGCAAGCGGTGGCCGCGCTCCGCGAGGCAGCAACAGCACGACGCATCACGTGGCGCTTTCAGCCCCCCGCCGCCCCGTTCATGTGCGGCGTGTGGGAGAGGCTGGTGCGCACGGTGAAGACAGCACTGCGCCACACCCTGCACGTGAAGTACCCGAGCGACGAGACGCTCGCCACCCTGCTCGCCGAGGCCGAGCACACCGTGAACTCCCGCCCGCTGACACATGTCGCGGTGGGACCCGACGACGCTGAGGCCATCACGCCCAACCACATCCTGTTGGGCGCGAACTCGCACTCACCATCGCCTGGCGTCTTTGATGCCGGCGACCTAACGGCGCGCCAACACTGGCGGCGCGCGCAGTACCTGGCCGACGAATTCTGGCGCCGGTGGCTGCGCGAGTACCTTCCGCTGCTCCAACACCGGCGGGAGACGCACACCCGCGGGACAACACCGAAGGAGGGCGACGTCGTGATCATTTGCGACAACAACTTGCCCCGTGGGACATGGCCGCGCGGACGAGTGACGCGGCTCTTCCCCGGTGCAGACGGCGAAGTACGAGTCGTCGACGTCAC
The DNA here is from genome assembly GCA_905163395.2 of Endotricha flammealis. NCBI lineage: Eukaryota > Metazoa > Arthropoda > Insecta > Lepidoptera > Pyralidae > Endotricha > Endotricha flammealis. The sequence continues at coordinate 10,996,337 of LR990853.1, forward strand.
CACCAGCAACGGCAACGTGTTGCGCCGCCCGACCAAGAAGATCGTCGTGTTGCCAACAGGAGATCGCGAAGCGACGGCGGGAGAATGTACACGACGGCTTAGTACATAAGCACTATGTAAACGTAACGGCCTATTATGTAAATATTAAAAATAAGTTGTGAATCGAGTATATCGATAGGTTGTCTCGCTCGCACGCGCCTGGCAGCGCTGCGACTGGCTGGGCCCGTGCGAACCAAAAGTAAATACACGTTTTTTCCGATAATTCGCTATTGAATTGAACATTAATTGCGTGATACGTAATAGTTGGGAAGTAAGGTGTCCATTTCCAATAAGAATGTTCAATAAAAGCTAAAATAAATTTGTATTTATATGGCACGTGTAGGAAAAAACCGGTTTGAACCGGTTCCTTACACGTGCCAACTTCAAGAGGTCAAAAAAGGTACTTCTACTAAGAATATAAGGAAAATGTTTGTTGTTCTATACACGTAGACTATAGAACTCTGTTGTGAACGTAATTTTATTAAGAATAAATGAATTTTGTGTTTTCGTGCTTCGGGCGAAAATAGTATAAATAGGAGGCCAAATTTGATACGGTAGTCAGTCGCCGAATAGCCACCGATAAGGAACAAGTATCCCGCCCGAAGCACAAGCGCTCTTACCAAGAACAAAGAAAAAGTTTTATTTTACCTAGAAGTTTAGAGTCAGTTTTTATTTAAGTATTAGAGTCAGTTTTTATTTTCCAAGTATTTAACGTAGAGTCACATATTCTTCAATAAACACCTAGTATACAGTCCACACGCGTAATAGACGCAAAACAAGTGACCGAGGGAGCATCCAAGTCGTTTATCACGATTAGCTCTTATCAGAGCTGGGTCTCCGGATAGGTAGGCATCAAGTCTACAGATAGCATCATATGTGGAGTGGTCCGGTCCTCCACAATAGATAATAAAAAGAATGGGGTTTTTCGGAATTGCCATGGAATAGCGAGGTACATGACTGTATACAAAGTTGCTTGGGTACCGCTTGTTAGTATTTCAAAATTTCTTTCTTTCTTTAATTCTAATATTGAATAATTTATCTATTAAGGAGTCAAAAATAATAAATAAATAAATATAAATATTCTTGGACAAATCTCACAACGCCATCTAGTTCCAAATTATGCAAAGCTTTTACTATGGATACTAGGTTGCTGTAACATAAATACTTTTTTTTGTAAATAAATACTTATCATACATAGAAAACAATTAGACCAAGACAAACAGACATGTTCATGCACACAACTGTTTGCCTTGCGCAGGATTTGAACGGCGGCCCTTGGAACAAAGTCGCCATTGCTAGCCACTAAAAAATCTCGACAATCGACCTCGACATTATAAGTATTTGAAAGTATATCAAACAGAGTTTAATACCAATAATTTTCTTTTGTAAAATAATTTAGTTCTGTAAGTTTATTATAAACTAGCTGACCCGTGCCCACTTCGTTGGGCATAATGTTAAATGCCTTTTTATTTTTTGGTTTTTTATATAACCTATGACACTCAGCAATAATGTGGCTTTCTATTGGTGAAAGAATTTTTAAAATCGGTTCAGTAGATCCCGAGATTACCCCTTACAATTTAACAAATACACAAACTTTACCTCTTTATAATATTAGTATAGAAGTATAGATAAATACTTCATGGTAGAGGTAGATGTCAGACACAGGTGTTCTGATGAGTTTTCTGAGCGCCTGTCGAGTATCTGACTATTTAAGACCGTACATAAATATTAATACATATTATTAACAAATATAAAATATTATATTTAATAAGTTCATATTTTTAACATTAACTTTTAGGCAATAATGTAAAACTACTGTTTGTATATGAAATATTCTTTTTCCGTGTTTAACCGTGTTCCTAACTCCAATTGATGTTGCCAGTTAGCTAGTGTTTTGATGCCATCTAACATCAGTGGTATGAAAACGACAAAATATCTTTATTCTGTGGGCATTCGCAGACACTTAGGCACATTATATTAATTTTATACTTACCGTAAACACAATATTTTAATGGTTCTTATGAACTTCATATCGCAATGTCACTTAGTCGATTAATTTGTGTAAGATAATACCGAAATAAATATAATAAAATAAAATAATTCTGTTCGCGTGTGACCGTGGCTACATAGTTTACAACGAAGAGACGTTTCGTGACCAACGTTGGGACTGGTACACGAATCACGAGCCCATATTTTATACGTGGCTAAATATTCGTAAAAATATTACAAAAGTATCAGATTAATTTGAACATAGAATTTTCAATTCTTCTTCTTTCTTTTCTTGGGCTAACCGCTTTTTTTTTTTTTTTTTTATCGGAAATAGGTTTGCGTTTGACCACAGCGTGCCTGATGGTAAGCACCGCTGTGATCTACGATGTAACACGCTCACCTAGTAAAAACCTATTTACTCGAGATTTGAAGACCCCTGGATTGTATTTTTCAGGAAATACCGATTCCGGTAGAGAGTTCCATAGAACCGCAGTCCTTACAATGAAGGATGAAGCATAGCGCTTTGTGCGCGTCCTTGGAACCTCCACCGTAAATCGATGTCTTCCATCGGATCTTCTAGTTGTTCGGCGATAGAACGGAGAGGGTGGAATCAAATTGTGCAGCTCCGTTGCACACTCCCCAAAATGTAGCCGATAGAAAACCGACAGACTGGCAACCTTACGCCGATGTTCAAGACTTTGCAACTTTTGAAGCAGGCGAGGTTGACCGATGAGCTTCTTGGCTCTGTTCTCAATCGACTCCAACGCTTCAAGTTGGTACTTAGCGGAGCCATCCCAAAGGTGCGAGCAATACTCCATGCACGACCGAACTTGTGCTTTATAGAGTGCGAGCAACTGTTCCGGCTTGAAGTAACGCTGCACCTTCGAGAGAATACCAAGCTTTTTCGCCGCCAACTGAGCTTTGGACTCAATATAGGAGCCGAAATTGAGAGACGACGTTAAAGTGACACCAAGAAGTTCAAGTTGGTCTGTCAGTGGTACGGATACATTTCCGAAAGTAGGGACCAGGTCAAAAGGTCTCTTTTTGGCGGAAAAAAGACACGCCTGGGTCTTAGTTGCATTGAATCTAACCAGGTTGGCATCGCCCCATTCGGATACTGCCTTGAGGGAGAGATTCAAGCGCTCGACCATGGCCTCTCTGAGTGACTGGATTTCAGCCGCTCCAGCTCGCGCGTTAGAAGTATAGCTCTCTACAACCGTGCTGTCGTCTGCATACCCAAAGGTACCGGGCTTAAGCAGATCGTTGATGTGCAGCAAGAACAGTGTTGCAGAGAGAACCGACCCTTGAGGGACACCGGCATTAATAGCCTTTCGATCAGACGAGCAGCCATCAATGACCACCCGAATAGATCGATCCCCCAAAAAGTCAGAAATCCACGCACAGAGATTAGAGGGCAGGCCGTAAAAAGGAAGCTTGCTAATAAGACTATCGTGCCATACCCTGTCAAAGGCTTTGGAAATATCGAGGGAAACCGCAAGGGCTTCTCCGAATTCCTCAATAGCCTCATTCCAGATGTGGGTGGCGTACACTAGAAGATCCCCAGTGGATCGATTCTGGCGAAAGCCATATTGTCGGTCACTGAGGAGGTCATTCGATTCTAGGTACGCCAGGAGCCTGCGGTTCAGAGCACGTTCCATAGTCTTACAGAGTATGGACGTGATCGAAATGGGCCTGTAGTTGGCAGGATCGGCACGGCTGCCCTTTTTGGGCACAGGCTGCACGTTAGCGAGCCTCCAGGAATTCGGCACTTTTCCAGACTCTAGAGAAAGCCTAAAGAGGCGGGTCAATACCGGAGACAACTCAGGCGCACATGTCCTCAGTACAATAGCAGGGATACCGTCTGGACCACTAGCCTTGTTCACGTCAAGATTGCGCAGCGTTTTGCGAACCTCAGTCTGGCGCAATCGGATTTCCGGCATTACCGCCGTGCTGCCAGGTAAAACTGGAGGTATCGCGCTACCAGCATCAAGACGTGAGGACTCCGCGAACAGAGACGCAAACAAGTTTGCTTTCTCTTCAGCGGTGTGAGCAAGTGATCCGTCAGGTGGGGTTAATACAACCTCCGAAGCACAGAGCATCTAAACCCTGTTTCTTTTGACTTGACCAATGTAGTAAACAATCTTAGCATGTCTTTTTAACGAAAATAGGCAATTAAAATTATCATTCACACCCAAATAATAATAATATAGTTAGAAATGGCGTTTAACACAACACTCTTATTATTCTGGCGATTTATCGATTTTACACATGCTTATTTGAATAAAAAGACACGCTAAGATTGTTTACTACATTGGTCAAGTCAAAAGAAACAGGGTTTAGATAATTTTAAATCCATCCAAATAATGACTGGAGATGTAGTGGCTCCTCGAAAATTTCAGTTGTATTCCACTAACTGTAGTAATTTGACAGAATTTGTTCATATTATTATAAAGATTACAGCAACAAGTTTTACATGGTCAGTAAATAAATAAATTGCATGCATAAAAATTGTTCTATAAAAACAAAAGAGAATGAAACGATTTATTATTTTTTCTTGATGAAAACAGCCAGAGCTATATTAGGGTCCTCATAAAATTTTATTGTATAATATACAGTTTACGATAATTATTTTGTCTATTAGTATGCTTCATCTAATAGACAAAATAATAAATGAACCTACCTAGGTAGGTTCATTCTATCAAGATTAGGAAGGCGTCTATCCAACCATAAGAATTTAATGACAATACTACTTTTTATATGAAACGACTAACATCAGATTCCAAAACTAAGAGGTGTCGCCTAATGAGCTGATTAACGATCCAAGTATAACTAAATGGGTTGAATAACGAACCAATCATAGCTTCATATAACCTTTTATATGTATAGACAAATTTCAAAATGTCAACAATCAAATATGTAATTTTTAACCCACTCAAGCAAATAAACGTTTATTCCTTTGAAACATGATATGTCAGCTTCATATTGTTCCTGTTTTGTTGATTGCACCTTTGTAGAGAATAGAATTCAAACAAGTATAAAATATACGACAGGTCACAGTTGTGAATAATTTAATTTATTTTTTTTAGTTGTGAAAAATATAATATCTGGTCACTAGTCTAGATATTAATTAATAAATAGACTTTTTATATTCTAGTGTTTAAACAAAATAATCAATTCAAGATTGCCTGCAATAATGAATTAGTCACTGTTAAATTATGTTCCAATAAATAATAGACAGTTATTAGGTGACCTAATGACACAACTTACAATGCCAGTGAGCGTGGGTTCGATTTCCGCATAAAACAAACATTTGTATTTGACATGAGATTAGGTGTTTTTATGTATCATTAGTATTAATATTATTCGTTGTTGTCGGTACTCTGCTATAAGTACCCTTAACATAAGCAGATTTAAACCTACTTTACCTTGAGACCAAGTTGTAAACAATTAAGTATCAAATTTCCTTTTTAAAAGAATACTGTTTCACTAAGTACCTGATAAATTCTAGTTAGCCTGTCAGATAAATTAAGGGCTTTTGTAAATTTCATTATTCTTCTGTGAGGTTATATAAGTAAATGTATATCAGAAGCCTATGAAACATCTTCTTCATCTATCTATCTATATATTTATTGTTAAAAACATAGCGTGACAGGCACGATAATTATTAACTTCAAAAAAATTCCGTGCAGCTTTTAACGCCTAATCATAAAAACTTATGACACATAAAATAAATTCATGATAATGAAGACTTATATAACGATATTGACCCATATTGCTTTCAACATAAGAACTGTTTCAAAATTTAATAAGATGCAAAACGGTCTTCCCACAATCAAATATTATGGCACAGTAAAATCTAGTAATAACTCTGAGAACTCAAATTTAAAAAGAATGCTTAATTAAGTCCACAACTCACTGAAACGTTAAAAATCCAGAAAACTGTTAGTACACTGTTCAGGGATTTTACTACCATTATAATAAAGGGTGAGGACGGCGTCTACATCCGCTAAAACTTTAAAGAAGGACCCCCAGATACTCCATAGACTCCATATTAACCAATTTTTAACAAGAGATTTTATCAAAACGTTAACTACGCTGTTGTGCTTGAACTAAATAAATCCTTGTAAAACAAAATTCTCCGCCGCATTCATCTGTCGGTTTGTCCTCAATAAACTCAAAACGATTGAATGCATTTTTATGCGGTTTCTGTTACGGTCACTATGTATCCAGCGGCTATCCCTTAATACCACTTTCACAGCACTAAGTTTCTCAAAGACCTCAGGAGCTCTAAAGGAAAAGTTGATGGGCCTCTATAAGTATAAAACGAAGTAGGTCAAGTAAGCATAAACAATAAAATAAGTAACACAGCCTCGCTCTCCGTATAATAACGAATCGTTGAGGAAACTCACAATAATAGTTACTGTGTTCTCGTCGTATTTTCAAAGCTTTATTTGAAGGGTTTATTGCTGACATGAGAGATGGACACTAAGAAATTATTACCTTCGTGGATGTTTCATACCTCAGCTTTTATTCCCCTGTATATGGCCATTGCAATTTTTAATTTCTTCGTGCACTTTTGCCAACAGCCGTTTTATATAATTAAGCCAGAACTTTCTACATAAAAACTCATGCATATTTTAACACTTTTATACTACGAATTGTTATTTTGGTAAGCTTTAATTCTTATATAGCTGTTTTCTGCGATTTCGGCAGCTTAGATATGATGTACCTATATTTGAAATATGCCAGACAGATGAATGGAGTTGGAGTGGGAAATGGGCTAGTATTAATATTATATTTAAAAAGACAAAATTCTCAACTCTATAAAAACTAATTTAAAATTATCATCTTGGAATTTATGTGCACTAAGTAAGTCCTAGAGACAATGTTAATATATTTACGAGCTTTATGTTACGTTCTCCGAAGCCAAATTAAAACTATATTCAATAAAATAATTCAATTTGAATGTTGAAGCAGATTTAAAATATAATATTTGAAGCCTAGCAGATGTATGATAATTTAAAATGTAATATTTTCTGCTAGACATCGAATTCCCAAAGCTCATGAATTTCTACGGCACATGCATTAACAAAAGTGTACTGAAATAAATATTAAGTATTTATGTTCACAGAAATCGAATTTAACTTTCCTTTTACAGTTTCTAAAATCTTAAAATTCCCAAAAATTTTTGAATTATATAGGCAAAGAAGTGTAAGGACGCGGTTAGATCTGAAATTTCTTTGCGGAAGTTTCTTACAAACAGTTGACGGAACTAAACCGATAATCTGCGAGAACTATCGCCAGATGTTGTAAATACACACAGACATGTTATTAACAAGTCGCAGGTGCTGCCTGGCAAGCTGTTGCCAGCGCACTTACGTGCAATTTATTACAAATGTAAACGCAGCCTAAGAAACATAAAATACACTGAACTATTAATTCTCTATAACGGGGAATAAAATTAAAAAAATATTTTCTTTACATCGTTTTCTTATGCAAAGACGATATGGCTTTACAAAGCTTATTAATATAAAGCATAATATTATATAAATCTATATATTTAAAATAATAAATAACAATTAGATCCATTACTTTTTTTTTAGTTAATTGATCAATATACTGACTGATATAAAATGCTAAATTGCATTCTCAACCAGTCCACCATTGCGAAGTGAAGAATATAAGAATGCCGCTTATTTAAATTATTAAAAATAATAAAAATCTACTAATGTATAATATTGATGATTCCAATTTTCAAGCTTGTTATTATTCATTTTACAAGCTTGTTATTGAATTATTCAAATATGATTAATTGGTTAGGTATATTTTCATATCAGACAGAACCTTCAATGAAGCGTAAGGGCGTCACATGCAGGATGATTGGACCCCGTTGTTTGATTTGCCTGACCTGGTTGCCAGTCACACATCGATGCCTCCACTTACCGCGTCTCTCTTTGTTTATTTTTCTATATTACATCATAAAATAACTCGTATTTAATTCTTAGTGTATGTATACTTCAACTAAGCACGTATTATTTTATTTGTACTTTTATCACCTATTTATTTTCCTACTATGCACCCTCTATCTAGTACCTCTATTACCGTAATAAAACGTCTCGAAGGTAATTTGAATATTTAATTATTTGTTTATCCACAAAGAAAAGAATACATGGCACAGATATAGTTAACCTTTACATAATATACTTTTATATCGAAAAATACCGCGATTTTTTTGATATACACCAGTGAAATGGCTTGCAAAGGTTATGATATTAATATTGGTAAAATAGCATTACGTGTTCCAAGTGTGAAGTAAGGAAACCATTGATATTATCCGTTCCGCGATGCAGGAGTAATTATAGGCAAAATTCATATTTCATACGAGCTAGAAAATGATTTGGCGTATAATCATGACATAGACTTATTTAACAGCAAAGTTGCTACTATTAGGAAAATGTTGAGCGATAAATTATTTTTTTCATGTTTTTGATTTGTTTGTGTTTGATGTTTAGTTGAGAACTGGTACATAATTAGCTATTTATGTGCATATTAGTGAGAACTTGTAATTGTCCATTTTCTTTTACTACCGATTAAAATGTTGCTAATTGTTAGACGTAAGATTTCCAAAAACTGTAAAATAAAATATATGTTAATAATATAATCATCGTTTGTTAATTGCTAAACTGTGGTATTATCAGTTGGTTTGAAAACCACCATCAAATCAAATTGCGGTAAGGATACGAAAAGAAAGACCCATTATTCATGTAAATTATAAAGAAAGTAATGTAATTAATATCGAAAAATAAAGAGTATACTATCAAATCTATGACTTAAGAGCTTCATGCGTATTCATATTGTTATTTTTCCAATAAATCGATAAGGTATCATATTTTAAATCACTGTATGGCGTGAGTCTGTTCTATGAATCCGCGTTGAATCATTCAATTATCCCCAATTTCAGTTCCAATAAGAGAGCCATGGCGTGACAATAGAGATTACGCCACGATCGGTTATTCGCTTTTACAATAAACCTTATTGCTATTGAATTTTACGTATATTAACTGAATGGAAACAAAAAATTGGATACCATATATCTGTTAGATTAATATCTATACCAATTTTCTATGACATAGAAAATTTTACTAGTTTTTACTTTTTATTACAATGACAATAATGTTAATGTATATGGACCTAGCTATAAAAGGTATAGACGTAGCATATTATTATAATATAATTTTATTCATAAGCACGTGACGCAATTAAAATAGACAAAAATGTCTGAAACGCATACCCTTAACTCTTTCTATCTTCAACCTGTCTCTTTTTATAAGATATCCCCTGGATATTACTGTATTCGTTAAGAAGAAATTGTTGAAATTTTTTGCAAAAAAAACGTGCCGTTGCGTTGGCGACACGGCAATGCCACACAAGTGTCCATCGACGCAGATGCTAGCTAGCAAGACCACGCGCGACGTTCGAAAGACCCTAATGTCTCCAAAACCTAAATACTACATTTTCTAAAATAGCTATGTAGAAAGATGTAAATAAAAACTATCAATCCTATTATCATTCTAAAATTAAATTTTAATTATTTTTTATTTTGGGCACCCTGCCACAGGGTCCATGTCTTTTTAATGCTTAGTTTTAGTTTTTATTGTTAGTTTAGTTTTTAATTTTTATTGTTAGTTTAGTTTTAATTAATTTTATTTAATTTGTCATTTAGTAAAATACATTACCAATAAATTTTAAGATTTACTTTAATTTAAAAAAAAATCTACTAAACACAGCGATTAGATTACATGTAAATAAAAGCTATGTAGAGAGTTGTTTATAACTTAAACCATTGTTGTCGACATATAAAATTGTAAACATACCAAAATTATCTTGATGAATTACCCAGTAACGTTACAGCCTACAACTGCTACGCCGTAGCAGAAACTCTACACATAAAATCAGTCAGTGTCTACGAACTTTACGCCCGCTTCAACTTTAGTAAGTAATTGTTGTTTTGTATTTCATTTGCATTCTTATAAGATGTTTTAGTATAATCTGGCTAAATTTGGATCTAGAGAAAATTGATTTATTGTTCAACCTTTTATTATTATAGGTACTTAGTAATTTAATTACTCTGTTGCCTGTCTTCACCAACAATTCCAAAAATTTTAATGTGTCTTAATACCTTTCTCTATGTCCAAATCCTAATTCTTGGTGTGCGTATGACATATAAAATTACCGAATAAGAGCGAAGCCCCCTTAGTGCGTTCCGGTGCGTTGCGGTGCGTTGCGTCGCGTTGCGTCGCGTTGCGTCGCGTCGTCGCAACGGAACAACGCATTGTATGCCACACCTGCGTTGCGTTGACGCTGCGACAACGCAACGCAAGAGGTTATGCACTACGTCGCAGCTGCCTCTCAGTTCACCCTTCGCAATGGATCACTGTCCGTCGTCGCACCGGAGGAGCTCCGACAACGCAGCGCATCACCCTCCCTCCCGCTTCGTCTCTTGTCCGTCGATCCGTTAAAACATCGCGCGCGACTACGCAACTGTCTAATGGGACATGTCATAACAAATATATGGAAAACGACGCAGCGACGACGCAACGCACTAATGGGGCCTCGCTCTAAAATGTACGGTTTTTAAAAATCGAATCTTTTATTGACGATTTCATGTGCCGTGACGTCATCAAGTGACTTGAAAGTTCTTTTGTTAAACCATAATTTAATACACATATTTGTTCGATTGTACCTAAATATTATTATGGAGTTGTTAAATATACTATCCGTATATAGTTATGCAGTGCAGCAGGTCAGGACTGGTAATGGGTCACGTGCGAACGCCGCGGGTAGCAATTAGTTCGTGCGGTATTGGCAATCCACTCGCGGACACAATAAGTTCGCGCCTGGCCTGGCACAACTCTATTATGTACACTACCTACATATGTATTGTTTAAAATAATATGAAATCTGTATTTTTTTAATACGCGCTACAGACTGTAGACAGACGCAACTAACATGAAGTAATTGAACAGTAATTAATTAATTAATTAAGCTCGATTTCTTTTATTCTAAGCTTCGTAGCCTGTAGTTTTTATTTATGGCATTTATAAAAAACAGAATATGCCAACTGTTAGTATATCGTTAAAAAACCGGGCAAGTACGTGTCGGCCTACGCAGTGTTCCGTATTTACTACGCTTTGCTTGCTTGCAGATTAGTGCAATGTCTAAATTCTATGACATTTGCACGTTTTCATAAATTGTGTTATGGACCACGGATAATCTTGATATGTAACATCCAAAGTAAATACAAACATAAAAGCTCATCGCATTTTACTGGGTTTGAAGTCGCGTCCTTGACACAGGAGGTAGAGTTTTAATACATTTGATACTTTCAGGGCTCACCGCCGTGATCCCATAATGTTCACATTAATTATGAGCGATGCAATCTATACTTATATTATAACGAGTAAAGATTTGTATTATTGTTTGTAACGAATGTACTCAAAACTACTGGGCCGATTTCAAAAATTCTTACATCGTTGGAAAGGTACATTACCCCTGGATAACATAGGCTATATTATATTTTCGAATACGAATCATTACTAAAACCCATGTGAAACTGGGGCGCTAGTATATCATATTCTGGTAACGTAATAACTAATTCCTGAACGTAACGTCTACGCTATGCACTCGCAGCACTTGCATACATCAGTTCGTTCTCGTCCAGCTAAGTTAATATTTAAACTAACCCGCTAAGTTTTGGCGGATCTGCATCACAAATAATAAAATTAAATACTTTACTTTCATATCATATTTAGAGTAGCTATGATTATTTTATGAACTGTGTTTATGTTACAGAAATTAGTTTGATGGATTTCTTTCTGGTGTGTGTACTAGTGTGTCCCTGGTTTTTTTTAAATTCACTTTAGGCCGTTGTCCACCACCGTCACCGTCACGTCACCGATATCTACATAATAAAGCTAGTGATACATACATTTACCGTAGCAGTGTGTCCACGACCATCAACGACTTTTCCAAATAAAAACAGAAAATATATTTTTACGCGTCAGAGAATAAATTATCAACGTTAAAAAGTTAATAAAAAATACATGAACATTTTGTCAAAAATATTTACTATGTATACTGTTGGAACATTTTTCCTAGAACTACCAGCTAAAATATGTTCCTATTTTTAAACTAGCATGACAAATCTACATAATGTGAAAACATTATGCAAGTAATATTTTATTTCGCCCATTAATGTTGAACAATATATTTTTAAACTCCATTGCAGCTATATTTTGTGCTATGTTAAATTAAAAATTAATTTCGGCCACAAATCTTCAAATGTAATGTTATTTTTAAATCTGATAAGCTGCTTTATTTCCTTACCTGGCCCATAAAAAGAAGTTAACTACACTGCTCGTACCATACCTTGGTTTCGTCGTAACATTACCATTTATTTATTCGTTCATCTAAAAAGTTAGTAATAAAAATAACAGTATACATAAAACATTTAAAAAAAAACACAATCACAGTGAATCGTCGAACATAAACTTATTTTATAAGCCAAACCAGCTTATACCGTGACGTTTAGACATTTTTCATGTAAACACCATCATAATTTTCACTCATGTTTTGAAGAACCCCATGCTGTGATTTCCCTAAAGGCTACAAAACCCGACATTATAAACGAAAGGGTTGAAATGTTTAGAATAAATAAATAACTCAAAATAATGTAAAGGTTCTATATCTTTTTCTATAAAAGATTATCAGAAATCAGTGCTACATATTACTAATAAGTTCATACAATAACCTAACTAAACCATTGAGTGAATTAATTAATCATGACAAAGGAAGTAACCATGCAATCACCATTGTCCTTTGTGTTATACGATATATATTATAACCGAGTATAGCAGCTAATTCCACTTAAGCTACGTCATATTTTATTACAGTTCCAATATGAACTTAATAACAATTCGATTTATTTATTTGTAATCTGAGATTAACATAACCCGTTTTATTCATTTAATTATTTTCATTGTTGTCCGTTGAAATGTACTGGTATAAAATTAACGTGTAAATATGATACTGTCAAACTCACATTCGTGAGTCATGCATCCAATACATAGCATAACAATTTACTTAAACATTTTATAGTAGTTAATTAAACAATGATGGCATGGTATGATTACGTAGGCACGAAAGGCCGAGTATCCTAGAGAGTGAGTGAGTAAAAAAGATTAGATTGGTGCAATGGTATGAGAAGACAGGTCGAAAAAATAAGTTGACACCTAGAAATTTTCACTATCAAATTATATTTTTGGCTTACTATCCTATAACCTGTAACTCACCGACGCAGCTTCACACTGTAATAGAATGCAAATATATTTAAAATATGTGTGTTCCCTAAGTATATTTACCATAATATTTTCATTTATTTTGTTAGCTTGAGGAAAAATACGAATATATCACATCGCGTGGATGCTAAAATGCATATTTAAAAGAATGGAAACATCTAATTTGGGTATGATGGATGGACCATTAGTTCCATAGTAGTAGAAAGTTATTATTAAAAAGTGTTTTGTGCCTGTAAATTTGTGTTCATAGTTTCATTAATAACGGGTTTAATTCGTTTTACTAGTGTCGGCGCCCGGTAGAAAATTATACCGCGCTCAGAACGCGAAGCCTCGGTTAATCAGATTATGAAAAGTGGTCGTACGCTGACTATGCATTTCTTGGAACACTGTAACCCTATCCAGAATAGCACAATCACAATATTTTATACTTTATTTTATATCCCTTCACACTGGCGTTAGTCCGCCATCGGCATTAGATGTATGGTACCGCGCACGTCGAAGTGTCGACACGGACAACCGAGTAAAAGACAAAGTGGCGATGCGTCTAATGCCCGTTTTCGAAAAAGGGTAATTGATGAAATTTTAAGAATAAACTTGTATATTTATAAGAAATCTAAATTATTCTTAGCTCTTTATAGGCTGTTTAAAACCAAAGTGTTAACTCGTGCCAAGTATACTAATATGATTAAGGTATCTTCCCCCCCCCCCCCCCCCCCCACAGCGTTCCCCTGTTCCAGGGGTGGCGGTGATTGACCCGCGTGTTCGTTTGCTAACCTTTTACATAAAAAAATCTGAAATCAAATTTAAAACTATGATCGTTATCGTTTGAAGATGATAGGACAAAGCCCTGATGGTATCAGCCTCTTCACCGCATTATGACCGGAGGCGGAAACGCTCCGGCCGCAGCAACAGGTGCCTAGTCTTAAGTTATCACTTCACCTGTCCGATTGTATCGGAAAAATACGAGATGAAACTAAGATAACATTTTTTTTTTTATATAACATTAAAGTGGTAAACATGCATACGGCCCGCCTGATGATAGACGCTTTCAATACCGGGAGCACCGGCCGGGGGGCAACATTCGCGCGTTGCCGACCCTGTAAAAAGTGGAGCTCTGGAGACCTTACTCACCGTAGGAACACAGCATGGCCGAGATCAATGCTATTTGGCTACGATCTTCTGTAAGGTGGAGGTCCTTCCCCAGACGGGCTGCTCTGATTTGAGCGGATTATCCACTGTTACAATTCGAAAAACATAAATGATTGTAATGATAATCATCATTACAATCATTTATGTTTTTCGAATTTTCTCCAACTGGCTGTTGTATTTGGTCAGATTCGTACTAAATTACCATAAACTGGGAAAACAGCCGAAAGAAATAAACACTGTTAATTGAATGAACATGTATTGCGGCTTGAGGTGTTATTCGATAAATTAAACTGCAAAATCGAATAAAATGTTTCCTGTGGCTACGAAGCTCGCGCGCACTAATAATTTCATATTCAATGTACCGTAAAAAATGAAAAACAGCGATATAAAAATGTTAAATAAATGATGAATCGTTTCAAAGTAATTGGAGCAGTAAATTAAAGATACTTATTGGGACGAAATGGTGTCATAGGTATATCATGATAATAATAATATTAAATCAGTTACATAGAGTTGGCACGCGCAAAAGTTTTGACATTTAATTATTATTTTTTGTCTGGAGAACTTAACAGCTATACAACAACAAGATAAACAATCAATTGTATAACTTGGAGTCTTATTCCCATATTGAAAGACGTACTCATAAAAGGTTCTTTCTATAAATTGTTCATAATAAAACTGTAGCTAATTCATTTATTCTTACCAATAAAGATGCAACACAATCCTGAATTTATGACAGAAAATTATTAATACTAATGACTCTTTATAAACCCTTTTAATTGTCCGCCGCCTTTTATTTCAAATGGCTAACTTTGAAACGGGAATTAAGTTGAAATCGGCGAGATCCCAACTATATTAACGTTTCCTACTGAGAAAGAGTAACAGTAATTTTGTGCCACTAACGAACTCGCCGCAAATTATTTCCACTAAATCACAATCTCGTTTCTTCCAGTTTGTGACTCAGTAAAGCCACCTTTAATTAACTTAAACTTGATTTAATTTAAATTTAACTTTCCACTCTACTTTCAAGTTACCGCCGTGCGCTTGGAGTCTCCAAGGCTGCGGTCTCGTGTATCTTTCAAATGGCACTGTTGTAACAAACATACATAACTATCCAAACTACTATCCAAACCATATTACACATAATATGGTTTGGTGTATTGTACTCAAAATAGGAATGGACTAGCTTAGAATTTTTGAGTCTAGCTAGAGTGCCTAGAGTAGTCTAGTGAGAGAGCCGGAAGCCTAATATGCGTCATGCTGATTACATCCTTCGCCTTCCTTCCTTCATATATGGGCAACGTATTCAAGGTTCATGTAGTTGTCCATTGTCTATGGGCAGCGGTGATGGCATATCATCAGGTGACCCGCAAGCTCATTGTTTTCCTGTCCCGTAAAAATATTATTATCATTAACGAGTAAGTGATAACTCGAGCTCTTCTGGAGACTAACCTAAAGAGGTGAAACGATGTTCGCCCGCCTAGCTCGCTAGCCCCCTTAGCTTCGGTGTGGCTTGCGCTTAAATCAGAACATATAAACGTGTAGCATCAAATACCATAAGTAAATAGTTGTAATATCATAATATTATTAACCTATCCTGATTGAAAAGTTGACAGAAGAACAGGAACTCAGTTGAATAATTCTGACATTACATGTGCGGTGATGCATTCCAACGTAGGATCTGACGTATTCTAATAACCTTCACGCAAATAAACTACACTAAAGTTACAGCAATCTTACGATATGATAGGTCACATTGGTCCTATCTGACTTAAACCCAGACCTAGGAATTTGAAATTATGTATAGAGACTCTAAGAGAAACGTTTGATCTTTGAGATTAGTTGTTTGTTATGTCTCAGGCAGTAACAAGTACGTAAATAAAAATATCAATTGCGGTACACCAAATCTGGTCCCCGTGTTTCATCCGATCAATTTAATGGTCCGTGTATGTAAGTCGATTCCAATCGCTCGCTTGTTGGGCAATAGCACTGAGGAAAAATAAACTAATTCCTTTATTATTTCTTAGCTGTTCTCTCGGTTTTGTTATAGTTGACCGGTACTAAATACAATATATTGCGAAACACTCATATCCAGATGTATTCAATAAAAGTGGTTTCAAATAGCTCACTGTTAATATTTCCCTAAAGGCTCCGCCATTTCAGGCAAGAGGCGTTAAACGTAAAGTGTAACCCAGATAAATTTTACAACACAAGTTTTGTAAAAGAAAGCAACTTCATTGTAATATAATATTGTTATTTCCTTTATTAACAATTTATTGTTTGTAAAATCCTAAATATTTGCATGCCTGTATAAGTAAATGAGTGCAGAAAGAAAAACTTGTAATACCATTATACACTACCACTTTGTTTGCAAATAAATTTGATTTGATTTGAAGCAAAGGAAAGCGCAGGCAAAAACTAGTTACATATTTTACAAGATAGAAAACAAGTTCGGAGTGACATCTGTACAACTTTTACAATGCAACGCCGCAGAATGGAAGTATTACGAGGACGCCCGTTGGCGACGCATCGACGCGCCCGCTATATTGATATGCTAGTGGTAACAAACAATTTGTAAATAAGGTATTATGTTAATGGAGAATTATAAATACATTTTCTGGAAAATAATATAGAACAACAAAAACATATTTATGACGTGTCGTGTAGAAGTCACATAAAATGTAACGACTCGTACCTTATACGTATTCAAGTGACATAAAATTATGGTTTATTTTTTGTTGTTTTGTGTATTTTTTGAAATAAATATTTGCTTTTAAGTGGCTAAGAAGGTAGTGAGTACCGGAAGTTAAATCGCTCGTCGAGACAAGAGTTAACCATCCACTGTTTAAAATTTTAAAATTTTCAATTCGTTCAACTACCTGGTGTTCCATTTTGTATATAGGTAGTTTGGTTGTTTGGGCATGTCCAAGACAAGTTTTGATTTCCCCTGAGGACATCCAGCGCTGACCAACTTTTATATTCTACGCCAATATTTAACCGCAATGTGTCAGTCATTGTGGCTTACATGTAAATTTACATTGGGGCCCTTAAAATAAAATACTAAATATAAAAATAACACACGCTCGTATCAAATAAAACACCAAAGAAAATAATACCACTTATTGGTATAGTTGTTACAAAACAAAAGTAACCAACCTTTGCCTTTCTTTATTAATATTCATACAATCATTCATCATTGTTGACCTCTGTGTAAAAAGTTGTTCAGTACATACCACACACATATTATTTTCAAGGATTTTTCAATAGGACTACTTCACTGTGCGCTTGTGATATTAGTACAAAACGATACTAACTTGTGACGCAGAAAGCTACAACGCGAAATCTGCACAAATACGTACGGCGAGGCTTTTCTCTTCCTGTGGTTCGGATTACCAAATTTTATTTCGTACATTTTTGCGATGCGACAACGCATCACAGTATTATGTTCTTTAATGTATTCAAACTATTTCAAACTCCTAGTCGAGTTCCCACAATTCCAGTTCCGGTCAGACTATAGGAAAGGGTGCGCAAAAATATATTTGATAAAAAATATTGCGTACAATTTGGTTCTGGCGCTTCGACGGCCACTACCGCGGCATGCTCGCTTCGCTCGCTCGTCTCGCGCGTTGTTGTTCATGTCAGAACCTAACCTTACCAAAATTTTCAAAGTTGATTTTCTCGAAAACTATAAACTTTAGTAAAAAACGCAAAACAATAAAAAGTGTTTAACTAGATCATATGTAACCAATTCAATGATTAAAAAAAGTCTTTTTGCCTTTGTAATGAAAATTTTTCAGAGTAGATTTTCTCGAAAACTGTTAACTTTAGCAAAAAGACCAAAGGGTAAAAAGTGTTCAACTGGGTCATATATAACCAATTCAATCATTAAAAAAACGCACCCATTCTAAGTCCTGGAATCGATCGAAATTTTAAGTCTTAAGTCATTTTAAGTTCTGCGCCTTTTTATATAGTCCAACCGTAAAGTTGCCTACATTCCTTGGAGGTCAGTCTCACTTTCCTTTTATGAAAATAGATACATTTTTTTTATATAACGTAAGAGTATTAAATGCTCATGTTACTCTTAGAATAAATAAATCAAATATATTGGATGTTCGTGCCCATTGAACAATATAATACATTTTCTCATAACAATGACCTACTTTTCTGTCCTACCGTTAATGTAATCCGCCTTTTGAAATGTAATGGAAAACGTATTGCCTTCTGGAAATTGTGTGTATTTGCGCTAATGCCGAACAAGAACATAAACACACATTAAGACCGTTTCAATACATGATCGTATGGTCTCATTAAACAACTTTAAACATTCACAAATAGCAATTTAATTAACATATCTGAGTTGGCCAAATATTAATCTATCTAAGTTAAACCTCATTATTTTGTAATTAATCATTACTATGTTTGTACATTTTTGTAACTATTTACAAATCAAATTAAAACCAATAATTACATAATATTAATTTTAACTTATCAAACATGGTACCTACCTACCTACCTACATTATTTTTATTTTTTTAAATTTTGCATTTTTTTGCACACAAAAAATATTAGATTTGTATTATCTTCAATAATCTTCTATTCATATATTTCAATATTACATTGATATTTAACAAAAAAAGAACTAAAAATATTTTACAAGAACTTTATGTAGCAGTACGAGTAGCGAGTGTATCACACAAGTTCAACAGGTTGTTAAATAAAGTTATCTATGGTAGCGTGCCATGGTAATTTGTATAGACAACGCCTCTTCACACAATACGGTCTACGGTCCCGTGCCGGCTAGTAATTCGATTTTCGTCACCCTATAAATGAAATTAAGGACTGCACCCTATACTATAACATAATTTATGATTTTCTAACTGTTTAGTTACCGATGCCTCGCCAGCGTAAATTAAGATGGTTTTATCCTTTCGATGTGCAAAAAAATGCACATCGAAAGTTCATACACACATTATAAGGGTTAATATAGGATAATGGTAAGAGTTTGAATAGTTTGCTACAAAAAAATACAAAACCCGATATTTTTGAAAAGTTGTCACTTGTTCGACAACTTTGTTTTCAGTGCGAGAGTGTCACTTCTTCCAACTTTACAATGCATAGACCTGAAAAAAACATTTATCGTAATGGTTCAAGTCCGTGTCAAGTCAACTTATATTGTACTGTGGCCACTTGTTTACTACTTTCAGGCCCCCCTAAGAAAACACAGGTGAAGTATTTTGTCAATCATTACTGCGCGGAGTGCGCGGCGGGAGGCCTTTAGTGCGGCAGTCGAGTGACGGCGGCCGCGACTCTCTCGCGGCTCGCTTGCGACTCTCACACACGCGGCACGCGGCACTCGAGACGAACAAATGCGCGTTGCGTGCACGTGAATACGTCTACGATCTAATAAGCCCACAAAGTTACATTGTAAATACAGTCCACTGACTGATAATACTTTTACAAACTTAGTTTCGAACTTTTAGACGGTCGTCCGAAACTTTTAACTGACAGTTTAAGTAGTATTTAAACAAAGTATTTAATTAATTACAAAGCACAAGTAAAAAGGACAGTAACTTTACAATATAAATGTATTAAGAAATAATATTACATATATTTTTTTACTATGTGATAAAAAATATTTATTGTAATAAAACATTATTAACATTCTACTTATAAAAAATATTCTTCAATGTACTTATTCAGTTAAGTAAAATTTCATCTTATTATCATTTATTTCAGAAAAATTATCCTCTTTGACTTCCTAATTTTTTTAAATGTAAATAATATTTAAACTTCTTAAAACGCTGGAAAATTGTAACCTGTTTAATATTTAATTCAATTAGGAGACGTTGTTGCTTTGTTAAGTCTCAAAGAGATTTTACCAAATTAATTAGGGTTAAACGTGTTTTCTTGTAACGTTGAGTTTGAAACAAGTCATTAATATAAAAAAATGTGACAGGAGGGACCCTTAGGTTTGAACTTTTAGCATTTGTCATGATAATAGGTACTTTATTCATTTTCATCGCAACTTGGTTTTTCGGGCGCATTTTATGTTCGGCATTAATCCCTGCAGATGAAATGTGAGATTCACCTAAAAACATAAATCATATTCGATGATCTAATGAATTCGAGTGACACGCTGCGTGTATGGCTTCTTTAAACCATCAATCTTCTTTATTGCCTTTTCTTCAACAAGTCACAATTTAATCTAAATCTTTTTAAAGGGCTTTTTGAATACGTGCTCGAATATTTCCATATGGAAAGCATGAAAGAATAGATTGTAATCCCCATCGAGTGGGATCGTGTGTTACTCGCGAGGGCTCGTAATCCCGGACAACAGCTGCTAAAGCCGGGTTACTGGGCACTGTCCCAGGCTAAATCCACCGCCAAACAAAGAGGATACAAATCATTTCGTCCTCTATTGCAAATGAATGGTCCGACTTCTCTAACATCGTCTTTTAGTCTATTCAATTATTCATTAGGATGTGTCTTTTTTACATTCAGACGTTCATGTAATTTGTGGTAAATCTTATAGCTTATATAGCTGTTTTGTGCTCAGTGTAGTTTTTTTAAAATATTAGGTACTTACTATAGATCTATGGGATAATGTAGAAACAATGTCTTTTTCAGTATAAAAAGTGACCTTTTTTACTCCAGCTTTAAAAACTATCTGTGTGCATACGAATCCATATTTAAAAACTTTAACTTTAACAATATTATTAGGATACCTATTTAATGTCAATTTCCATACATTTTTGTTTATAATATAAAAAAAGATTCTTCTTCTTCCTCCTAGTGTTAGTAGGTATCCCGTTTGGCGGGGTCCGCTTTGCTAGTTTTCAAGGTAGAATCGTTCGATTTGGCAATCAAGTAACGTGCAACGGTAGACTATGAGTTTTATTGACATTTTTCGACTATAAATATATCAGTCTCCTAAATACAGAAGGAAGGAAAGGGAAAAGTATGTCAAAGATAGAAAATAAATGACGCAAACTAAATATGGGAAAATATTGATAACGGTCTTTATTTGACGGTTTCAACGGATGTATGAAGTTAGGCAGCCTTCCAATAAACTGAATTCACTATATTTTTTTCTAATGCGATTTCACCAAATGTATGTTTCTTTTAAAAATAAATGGAAATAAAAAAAAATTGCGGGATATTTTTTTTAGCAATATTCCGTATAACAAATATATGTATAATATGGATTCTGGTTACACATAGGGTGTTATCAAAATCCATGGTGACGAGAGCTTAGTTCTAAATCAACTTTCAGCTAAAACGTGCTAGGTATTTCTTTATGAAATTATTTTAAAGCACAATTTAGGTACTAAATAAAATGTTTTAATTTGTAGTTTAATATATATATATATAAAAGGAGAAGCTGACTGACTGACTGACATATCAACGCAGGGCCTAAGGGTTAGAAACTTGAAATTTTGCACAGGGGTTCCTTTTATAACGTAGGGGAGCATTATAGGATTTTTCAAAATTCCCACGGGAAAACGAGATATACGCAAACGAAGTTTCGAGGGATTTACTAGTTTAATGTAAAACATTTTTTCCGTATAAAAATACTTAAATACCTGTTACAAAATTATTCAGAACAATTTATAAATTCCGAAAGTTGAACAATGTATTTATACGAGATTTGAAAGAATAAACACGCGAACTGTTGGAAAGTACATCAAAACAGAACAAGATAAGCAATCTTATTGTATGAATAAGATTGTGTTCAGGCGTTTCTTGTTCTTTATTTCGTTAAACCCTGCGGAAGATTATCATAAGGCCCCGCTGAACCCTTTTTATTCCCTCCAGCCAGAATTTACGAGCCATGAAAATATTTAAAACTAGCTGATGCCCACGGTTTTACCTGTGAAATCCCGGTGGTTCCGTTCATGTAGCGTGATGTTATATACACATATAACATCAAACACATAATCTTCCTTGATAAATGGACTATTAAACAGTGAAAGAATTGTTCAATTCGAAGCAGTAGTTCCTGAAATTAGCGCGTATTCGAAGCAGTAGCAAACAAACAAATGCTTCAGAATTAATATAGATACAACAATAAACTTTAATAACAGTAGGCTTTTTAATAAAGTTCAGTACTATGATCTTACTGAGATTTCTTAGTATAATGTGATTCGTAAAGGCAGTTTTGAATATTTGCTTACCAATGGGGACATGAGTGGTTGTATCATGTAGCAGCGGGAGAAGACGGCATGGCGGGAACAATTCGACATCACTCAACTTACCATCATGAAACGGAGCCTTCTGCTACCTCGGTGAGTTAAATTTACAGTTTTATTTATCCTACACCATTCCGGGTCTATCACTGCGTTTTGCCAATTACAAATCAATACTTCTTAACTAAAAAATAAGACTGATTTTTGTATTTAATTGTATGTTGTACTATTTGGTCTACTTATAAAAAAAATCTCTTTGAGAAATTCCAACAGGCCAAAGAGTTTTCTTCTGGCCGCTGATGAATGTGTCTGATCAGAACAATTTTTTTGTGGAAGTCAGGAATCATTGCTACTGATCTAGAACTGACTAACTTTATATACGAAATATTATTATATAGATGCCAATTAATACCTTATTTCACTAGTTATATTATATGCAGTGATTCTTTGACTTCGTAATTGGATAATAGTATGTAATCAAACTCTTTGTAAGCTTACGTATAATATAATGATATCTATTGAATAGCGTATATTATACGAACGAAGATAAATGTGATACGATTATCGTCAGTAAGGTCTCGCACAAGATCACATATATCTCAGTCGTCGGCATTGAGAAGAAATTTCTGGCCATATCAGTATGTACATAAACATAATGACATATTATAGATAATGTAAATTCTGTAACAGACATTACTAAGTCAAACCAAGATATACCTTATTAATTTTTTTGAATTGGGAAAACCTTGGTAAAACAATGAAATGAGACGACCTAGGCAGTTCAGCTCTCTTTTAGAATGTATCACACAAGAAAGCTTATTAGTGTAAAAAGTTCTCAAAGTCTCTTGTGCTTACGACAATACCTTTTTACGTACAGTGAAGTGCAAGTAAAGCTTTAAACTTGCAGTGGGAAAGCTCTATGACACACAATATAAAATGGTACAAAATGTAGAGTGGAAAGTTTGACGTAATCTTTTCTCTACCTAGCTACTTCATAACTTTTACATGTGAATAACATTTAAAAATTAAATCTATCGTACTCCGTCTCGAAAACACCCAACTGGTCCATCCCATATTTAAACGACAAAAAGAACGCATAAAAACATAATATGTGACAATAACACACGACGTACTTGGAAACTGACAAACATTTTGTATGTGTGAAACATCGTCGTGTCTTGAATTTAAGCCGAGAGATTTCTTCTAGAAGAACATTCATGAGAATGGCTCATATAACAAATGAGCCCCAATTACAAAACGACATTTATAGCAACCCTGTGGTGGAACCTTCATTTATAGCGCCACATGACAAATTGCTACTGTAAACCTCTTCCGTCATACGTACCAACATTTTTGCCGTAAAAAGAGAAACCTCCTTATCATAAACCTTTACATAATAATAAAAAATGAAGTAGCTTTCTCTGTCTGTTCGTTTAGATCTTATAAACTACTCGCGCAGGTTTTCAGAAAAAGGGAAGTGTGATTTTCCAAAATATCCACGGGAAAGCGGCATAGACGCAAATGAAATTGCACATGATTCGCTAGTAGACTATAAAATAATAAGAAAAACATTCCGTACCAATCAAATCAGCATTTTAAAAGCGAAGCAATTTTTTTTATGAAGTAACAAGTAACATATTATTACAGGGTATTCTTTCATTTAATTGATTTCATAAAATGTAAATTCGGTTTCTCCAGTAACCCCGCAACATGCCATGGAAGTTACTTAGGGGACCGAATCAAAGCTTATCAAAAATTTTTTCATTGAGTCTTAATCTATTTAAGTAATAAGCTCTTACCGTCTAATTTAAAGTCAAGAGAGGTAGGGCACAGCGGATAATCCGCTCAAATTGGAACAGCCCGTCTGGGGAAGGACTTCCACCTTACAGAATATCGTAGCCAAATAGCATTGGTCTCGGTCATGTTGTGTTTCTACGGTGAGTAAGGTCTCCAGAGCTCCACTTGGTGGGGGTTGGGAGGAGGGTTGGCAACGCGTCAGTGAGAAGTATTGCAAACGTCTATCTGGCAACCCGTATGATTATTTGCCAATTTTGTGGCATAAAAAAAATCGTAGACTTCATGCTAATTCTATACGTGATTACGCAATTATATTATACGGTTTACACGTGCCAGGATGCAATGGTTCGTTTTTATATTTCCACAGTACAAGAAAACGACACTAATGAGCTCTACGTCCCAAATTCATTAAAGTGTATGTTAAAATTGAATGAATGCGCACCTTCGTTGGAACACGTGTGGGAAATACCGTGTTATCCTGTACACATTTGACACACAGTATAAATAATGAGGTTAGCGGGCTTTAGGGCTGTCCCTTGACTGTATTTACCCTCATAGGTTAGGATCGGGAAGGCCTTAGAATAGTTTTACATTAGAAGGCAAAACTGTCCAATCCAAGTGGTATTTTTATATGGAAAATTTCAGTAAAGTCTAGGCACGTAATTTTTGTAGCGTTGATAAGTAGTTGACAAGTGTTTGCACTTTGCTATGAGGTCTGGAATGTCAACTAACCTGTCAATAGCGATAGATTCAATAAAGATATTTTACTCCTACCTTAAAAAAGTTAAAATACATAGTTTTTGACGTCCGACAATGGTATAAGTAAAGTGTGATTTTACGTTTTAGTTTATCAGACAGGACCCTGCATTCGTGACTCGCGTGTTATAAGCTTTATTTATGAAGTTGTATGTACCTTTTATAGTTACCCAATATCATTAAAATGTATTATTTAAGCGTGTAATACAGAGAGGGCAGTTGGAGCCGGAACGCGTGACATATAAATTAGTGGATAGAGTCGAGAGTGCACCCGTCCTTTGGAGCAATTCACGTAACAAGAACCGATTCTAGTTCGATTCAACGACACTCGCTGTCCCGTTCAATTCCTATATTGTATGAGTGAGACAGCGAGTGTCGTTGAATCGAACTAGAATCTGTTCTTGTTACGTGAATTGCCCCACTTGTCGACTCACAAAACGCGACCAATTCCCTCTGTCACAGAATATTATAATTTCTTGATCTGTGTGTTGCGGGCATTAAAATAGTTTTTTGTCAAGAGTTTTAAGGCGCTGTCCCACTGCTGCGCACGAAGAGGCTACGCACGTGTGTTAAGCTTTGCTTTGCAAGAGGATGTACGTGATTGTTTCCACTGCAACCCACGGACACGTTAACCATCAAGTGACGTCATTGATACACGCGTGGCTTGCTCAACATAGCTCAACGCTGTCAACGCCATGCACGCAGTGAATGCGGTACACAGCTTGTTCCACAAAGCGTGCACATCGCTGCGCACGCTGTGGAAACGTAGACCCACGTAGTCATCCACGCACGTGGCCCACGTGTCCGTGCACAGCGTGCGCAGCAGTGGGACCGCGCCTTTATTCAAACGTGGTAACCCTCAATTGCACTCGATTACGTTTGTTTATTTATTTAGCTCCGAAACTTTCTGTAATAACGTAGGGTAAAAATACGTGGGGTGGGGAGTTGGGATACCTCCACGCGGTCCACCCTGGTAACGTCGGCGAGTAATTCCTTAGTTTCTGGACCCAACTCTGGAATTACTTGCCGACGGCCAAATTCCCGACGCGGTGGGTCTGCTCCCCGTGCTCCTACCTTGGATGGAGTACGTGGGATGCGGACAAATCCGCTCCCCCTTGCATCCGTACTGGTGCTGGGGGTGGAGCGACTGAGGAGACAACCTCGTTAAAAAACAAGAGGTGGAGCCGGCCGCGCTTGGCTCGGCCGGCTGTATGATGAGCGGTGGTGGACTCGTTCGCTCGCTGATCCTCCCCAAAAGCGTCTTCGCCCCGACTGGTGTCCGGGCCTACTCCACCCGTTGATACCGGGGGCGACCTCCGTATGGTGGAACGCGGAGGCCCTGCAGACACTGGGTCTCGCCAACCCAGACACTGCGGGGGGCGTTAAGGGTTGGGTCACATGGGCGAATGAGACCACCCTGGAAGAGGGAGTGCGCGGTGGCGCAAAGTGTCACAGAGTCCACTAAGTACGTAGTGGACGCTGTGGCACTTGGAGTGGCGCAGGAGGCGCGGTGGAGGAAGAAAACCTCGTTAAAAAATTGAAGAAGAGGGGCCGGCGGCTCGCTGAGCCCGGCCAGCGGTCGCACGTTGTTGCGACCGCAGAGATGGAGGGGACCCTTGCCCAGCCGAGACGGCGAGCCGGGGAAGGCCCGTCGTCTTGAGGGGGCAATGGTCCTCGGTGTCGGCAGTGCACCTGGATGCGGTGTGCTGCTGACGGGGCGTTCCGGGGAGAGCGGGTCCGGCCAGTTTAACTTTGGCCGGACGGCCCTGGCGGGGTCGCGGATGTATCACAGTACCCGTGGCCCCGTCACTTAGGGGGCGAGTGGCATCCCGTCAGTTTTTTAGTGGTAAGTCCCACAGTCCCCACCGCATATTCCCCGGGCGGTGGGGCTGCTGCAAAGCATTTTTCTGACGATAATATAAAAAAAAAAAAAAAAAGGGTAAAAATACGTATAATGAATATCATGATGGTAGAAAATCACGCAATCATTGCTGAAACTATGGACTATTTTAATTTTAGATGGGATGTAACGAGATCCCACTCATAAATAAGCTCAAACTCGGTGAAACGGGTAATAAAACAAATAACATGACTTTTAAATGTTTTTTATAGTTGTTCTCATTATCAAAATATTATTGAAAGAAAAAAATTCACCTCCCGCTGTGGTGGGACGAGGAGGGGAGGTGAAATTTTACTTTTTTCAAAATAACTTAAGTAATATTTTATTGAATGGAGAACACCTGATTGATTACTTAAGTTTTTTAGACATTTTTTATGTCATACCATACGGTAGGCAGACAAGTAAGGTTGCCATCTGATGGGAAGTGGTTACGTTACCACCGTCAACATGTGGCTACCAATGCGTTGGGAAAAGGAATAGGAAAGGCGTTGAGCTTTCAGATGTCTCACTCACCGAACGAAACGCATTGCTGTTTCACGCCAATATTCTGTGAGATGGTACTTACCCGGTACTTCCCCGGTCATCCCAGTCCATATCATAACTGCTCTATCCCTCCAAAGTAACTATTTTATATGACAAATGTAATATAAAACATTTTTCAATAGTTTGTTTCAATGTTATACATACAGCAGTCATATAAATGTTGACTAGTTATATAAGTTTGTGTTATATTGGAGGCACCTTTACTGGTTGCTAACACATTGTGCTCGTATCGCTCGTATGTGCAAATGTATAAACCTAATGGTGAAATAATATCTGTCCAGAGGAATTGGCGACGAGATGTCCTCTTTTACTTTATAATCTATTTTGTATGTTAGTGCTCTCGATCTTCGAGTATTAGTACGTCATTTTATCTTGTGTTTCGTGATGATCTCATTACGTATGTATGTAATCTATGTTGGTAAGTAAAATATCTATAAATATAAAATTCAAAGTCCTGACTGATTTAACTATATATCAACGCACAGCCCAAAGCGCTGGGTCTAGAGTAGGTGGTCTTGGAATGTAGGTTCCTGACGACGTCTAGGCGTGTAGTAAGAAAGGATTTTTCTCAATTCCCACGGGAAAGCGAGATATACGCAACCGAAGTTGCGAGGGTTTTACTAGTATAACTTAAAATATGAATATAAAATGTGAGTATCTTCCATAGTATTCCATACTATTTTATTTTATACATAATAATAACAAAACCGGGCAAGTACGTGTCGGGCCACGCACAATATATGGTTCCGTATTTGCTGTGTTTTTCTTGCCTTCAGTTGAGTCCAATATCAAATTCCATCACATTTGTAAGTCATTGTCAGCAAAGAAATTTTATTTTATTCGTTCGTCGGCTATTACTCGGTAACTAGTAGAGCCTACTACCATGATTTTCTCCAAATTTCTAAACATAAGACTTTCGGAGATAGAGGGGGGGGACCACCGTCCAAAACGAAAATTGACACGATAAATGTAAATAATTCCGAAACGGATCATTGTATCGAAAAAAATAATCTTTCCACATCCTTAATGTTTTGCAAAGACCTATCTAACGATACCCCACAACAGGGGTGGGCACGAAAAAAAAAATTTATTTCCACTTTACATGTAGGGGAGGCACGTCAAATTTTTTTTTTCAAAATTTTCTTCCTGCACTTTGTTAACATTGTTAATATGTGTATACATACCAAATTACAGCTTTCTAGCATCAAGCGTCTAGGCGCTAGACCGCGGACAGACAGATTGACGGACATGGCGAAACTATAAGGGTTCCTTGTAGTTTACCATGGAACCCTAAAAAGGTCACTTATCAAAACATCAAATCTAGTAAACTAGTTAATGTAAACGTTAAAACGAACGAGCACGCAAGTTAAGCTACGACTATTCCAACCAGTAATTGAATGAGTATAAAAAAATCGAACTTCTTCGTGCTTTCAAATGGTTCCAACTGTCGATAGGCCTGACCATTAAGTGGCCTGAAAAAGTTGACACTAGCAAACTTAAAAGTTACCAATAAATTATTAAGGTGTACACAAAATCATCATGATAAACATTATAATGTAATAAACATTGTAGTAACTATTTTATGGTATACTATTTATTTTTCAGTAACTGCTAGTAATGAAACAGTAATAATAGTATGTAAAATGTATGTGATCACGCTTCAATTCTAGAGAACGGAAAAAAACAACAATAACTGCATTATTCATCATACAATATTCGTAAATACTTATTTGTATTCGTCAATATACGAAAACATAAATATTTCAAGAGTAAAACTCACGAAGCACAACGGAACCAAGCGATCAAGGGTGTGATAAATGACAGAATTGATCATTTTACGTGCGTAAGCCGCCTCTCACCTCTAGTTATGGATGATACGCATGTGTTACCAGTGTTCACAACGAAATGTGCTTTACCTAAAATATTTTATTCCTAAAACGAACGTACACAACTTAATGATATTAATTTCTTACATTTTACTTTCGATTTTATCTGAGACAGAAGAGCGATTAGTTACCTATTTTACAAATTAAATAAATAGTATTTATTTAAGAAAAAAACAATTATTTCAATATTTGTTAAAGTACAATAGGTACACGTGAAGTTCGATTGACAAGTCGAAATGAATGATCGGCATTGCACTCGAGCATATTTTCTGCATAGAATAAAGCTGCTTGTGGGCAGCAGGTTAAAGTAGTCATGAAGGAAAAAGATATTAAATCCTCGCTCTATTTTTCGAAATATATTAATTTATAATGCTGTCACATTACTTGTAATATTTTTCCGTGCATTGATAGATTTTTCATTTGAGTCTGTACGCAAATCTAACAGAGCGTGAAAGACACGCTGAATCCCCGGGATTCGTCGCGTCTTTTCCTCGTACATACGACGCTTATCGTGTAGTCCCTGCCACAATTACTGCATAAAAAACATATTTTCTTCTTAAATTTACACAGTAAAGTATGAAATTTGTTGGGTCCATATCATGAAAGATATCACAGTAGCACTCATGGAGCTACTCTTCGTAGCACCTTCAACCTTCGTCTTGTTACCCCTTCTCACTCCACAGATTTCTACTCAAATTCCTTTTTTGTCCAAGCAGTTCGCCTTTGGAACTCCCTACCTCTTTCTATTCGTCAAGCCCAGACCCTGGTTAACTTTAAAAATTTGGTTGAGCGGCACTATATTACTGTGTATACAGTGTCATCTTTTTTAATTGTCCACAATTTTGTTATTGTTCTTTACATTAACTATATTTTTGTTTTTTTTTTTTATTATTTGTCATTTTACTTTATATTTATTATTTGTATTTGTAGCTTTGTTTTTGTCATTTTTTGTTTATTATTTTTGTCAATTTACTGCGCAACCTATCCCTTTTTTCTATGGCAACGTTCCTTTGCAATTAGGTTGCCTGAAAGAAATTGCATAGCGATAAGGCCTATTGCGCTCTCTTTTCATTGTTACTTTGTTCTTTTTATGTAATTCATTGGTGTAATAAAGAGTTTGTATGTATGTAATGATTCACTACGGCAAAAGTTACATGTTTCTGGTTCTAAAACTTCTAAATGTATATTGCCAAGGAAGTAAAACCCCTCCGACAACTGAAAAAAAAAACTCAAGTATTTTTTTTCACACAATTATAGAAGCATTAAAAATATTTTTCATTCTGTCTTTCAATCAAATATAATTCCTATTAGATGAAACGAACACCCACCCACAGTTTCCTAGCGTCGCGTTCGCAAAAAAATACTGTGGGAAAAAGCGTTGTGTTCCCATTCGTGGGGGAGGTGGGACGCTTGTGGGGATAAACGATAGGTATTGAACGTGATTACGGTGTCGCCATCAAAACGATAATTAGTAGCGTTTGTTGCTCGCATGCCAAACTCCATAATTTATCGTGTACTGCGTCATTACGCTTTTTCGCTCGATTTCAGCGTCCCTAAACGGAATTGATTGGGATCGTAATTCGCTCTAGCGTAAACTGACTGATTGAAACTACTCGTATACGTTGTCCTTTTGGTACAAAATGCAAAGGTTATCGGTTAGATTTTTCAATTGGGATTCGTAATAAATTATAAAGGGGGAGGGATCGAGATAGTGATAATAATATATTTTACTCGACAATACATTTTTGAGTACATAACACAATAAAGCTCGATAAACAAACAGTCTTCGACTTGAGGTCAATACCTAATAATAGTTGTAAAAGTGTGATAGGCGAGACATGGCATATATATTTATAGTTTTAGTTTCTTTTAAAGATATTTTATACTATAAAACGGAATGCAACTGTGCCAAGTCTTTTGAGATGAGGTAATACAATTTCCTGTGGTAATGGCAACAGACATATAGTTGCCAAAATGTTCAAGGACACACATACGGATATACTTTGTGCATTCACGAATACATTTTATTATTGCATTAAATGGAATATATTTAATTTGAGGGATGTTTTAACTAATTCATCGAAAAACGAAATGAAATATGATGATTGGTATTACTTTATACATTTGGAAACCAAACCAAACGGGTTAGGGAACCATAGTGACCATTGAATAAAAAAATATCAAAATCAAAAGCGGGTCGCGGTCACATTGGGTTCACAAACGAAGTTCGTTCCGTTTCCTGATATATACTTTGGTTCATACCACGATCTAAGCGACGTATGAAAATAATAATAATATATTTATTTATCAGATAATTAAAATCCATAATATTGTTAGTGTGTACATGCCACTTACCCTATGTTAGTTTATTTAATTAATTCTGTGATCTGTGATTTATTTTATGATCTGCCCCACCCAATGTCTCAGAATGGGACAGTCAACTTTGTCAGCTATTGCCATCAGGACGCTGTTAGCCTGTTAGAGCTGTCCCGCATCCTGCTCAGCAAGGACGCTATACGTTTGCGTCTTATGGCGAAGAAGTCGTCAGTGCGCTCTTGTGCAAACATTAAGGACGCGCTACAGTAGCGGGGCAGCCTCAACAGCATCCTGAAGGCATTGTTGTATTGAACCGGAGAGCATTGTAAGCTTTCTGAGTATAGTTGACCCACAGACTGCTCGTGTAGAATACTTGACAGTACGCCTTAAATAGGTCATTTTAACTTGTTTCGTACAGCGAGCGAACCTGCAGGCCAACATATTACGTGAAAAGACACGAAACATTATTACTTATATTTTTTAAATTCGAATCATTTATTGGTAAAATACATAACTAAATAACATGAAATTAATTAAAAACTAACAATAAAAATTAAAAACTAAATAAAGACTAAACTAACAATAAAAACTAAAATTAAGCATTAAAAAGACATGGTCCCTGTGGCAGGGTGCCCAAAATGCTAGCAGCGTTACCTCGCTGAACGGCGATATATATCCGTTGAGCGAAGTAACTGCCAGCCTTTGGTCATTACTTATAATATTAGTTTCGTTACGGTTTTTTAAAGTGAGAGGTTGACAAACGAACATGCTGGTCATCTGATAGGAAGTAATCGCCGCCGCCCGTAGAGCACAGAGACACCAAGAGTCCTAAACCGTTGCCGACAGGAAGAAAGGAGAAAATAAAGATAACAGGGATAAGGGGGGAGTTATTCTTCTGGAACTCCCACTCACCGTACGAAATGAGTTGCTGCTTCATGCCAATATTCCGTGCGAGTAGGTACTTTCCCGATCAAACTAGCCCATTGAATTTAATGCACTCCAACCCCGCTACGCTTTCGATTTGCATAAATTTCAAAATCAAAGGGGCATTAAAAGATTTTAACAGGGTCGGCAACGTGCGAATGATACTCCCGATGTTGCAAACGTCCATAGGCTATGGTGACCGCTTACCATCAGGCGGGCCGTATACTTGTTTGCCACCTAGTGGTATAAAAAAATTATAATGAGTAACATTAATGTCTTGTTCCCAGTTGATAACGGAGATCAACGTCCAGCTGGCACTGTTCCGTGACCTGCTCATCCATATTGGCCAACCGCATGACTGTCCGGAGCTGAGGGAGCGCGTAAGGCGATTACGACGCGCCTGCGTCGAAGCCACCAAACAAACTAGCCAGCTAGTTCTTCCCAACTGTAAAAAGTAATTGTTTTTGTTTAACAAATATTGATTAAGATAGCTTGTTACCGAATAATAAGAAATCAGTTACCCTGTATGACCAGTGAGATGCCAGAGAGGTAATTGATAATGATAGAGGAGCGACCGGAGAAGGAGTTGGACCTCCTGGTCAAATATCGAATGCCACTGCAGACTGTCACAGTAAACGAGTCAATAGGGTACCTAGTTTAGTTATTAGTTAACAGGTAAAACTTAAATAGCCTCTACTTAAAGTAATGTTGCTATCATTACTACTAATACAAATTCAGAAAGATCATTTTTCTTAATCATATAACATTTTGTACCTTATACTCATAACCATGAACATGAACCTAGAACAACTGTTTTATTGGTCAAATACCAAAACCGATAAAACAATAACGGGTTACTCGTGGGTTCTAAATCGAAGCTTGCCCTTGGGGCAGCGGATCAGTGTCCAGAGTTAGATTAATGTTCCCTCGCGACCAGATAAATAGCCCCTGCTCTTACACAAAACGAAACATACATAATTCAGCATTCTATGTGGTACGTACCAGTTGTACTGCGACACAGAGCTAGCAAAAAGCTACTTTCGAAATAGAGATCTTCCCTCTTTAAATTTAACGCTTTTATAACAATTTTTAACAATTACTAAAATATTTAATTTGGCTAAACGCCATTAGATAGCATGTTGCTCATTTGGAGTTTCTTTCCTGAGATTTTCAGGAAATAAGTAGATATATTTAATTTAACTGTGAGTGACAAAATATATTTCATAATAAGTAAATAGTTACAGCATTTATCAAATCAGAACCTTTGGTGGAAAGTGTTGGGAAAAGCATAGGCTTGGATATAGATCCAGCATTGGGTAGATACAGGCTGCTAATAATGATGATCACCCTAATCTGCCTGTTGTCATCATTCAAATTATAAGTCAAAAACTATTAAATAGATTTCATATTTTCATATTGGTTTTACACTATCACGACATGAAACGTAGGTACCACAGTATAGCACAAAATTTAGCTCTCCAATCGCAGAGTTGGTTAAACAGACCCCTGTTTAACCAGATTGAGCTCCGAAGAGTAAACCCAATTCAGCATTTTCGGTTTTGCGTTGATGAGGCATTGAGAAAACTCGCGGCGACAGGAAGGATTGACGCGTACACATTTATTTGTGTTCGCTTGTCCCTTTTGCTTGCCATAATGACGTCAAATTGAGGCTTAATTCAAGGCCAAAGTGGATTCCAGTGAAAAGTTCGAACCTTTCAGTAACAACGCAGTTTATTTCTTTTAGCCTGCGTTTAAAATTAGTTTGGAGTTTTGTGGTGTCACTATCCATAGGAGTTGGCTAGCCTCAAAACCCAAAATAGTTCTAAAACGTATTTGTATTAGTGCCTACTGTAGTAAGTGAACTAAATATATCAAAACTTCACTTGCTGAGAAAAGTCAATTATACGTAATAACGTCGTTTAATTTTAACTTCATTAAATATACAAACAATATGTACAGCCGACACCCAACAATCTAACTAAAGGACAGCCATTGTAATTTACATAGAAATATTTATGACGGCAACCAACAACCGGCTCAGTATACAAATTTTGTAAAATTGTGATCTACGCTTTTATGTAAAGTCAGGCAGATACCTCGTACCCAATTATTTGCATTTCAAAAGGCCTCCCCAAACTGAAATCCAAAAGAGAACTAATTACGGGTCAGAAGTTCCACCTTTACATGTCCCATCAAAGCGATGGTATCTCGAAACTAATAAATCGCTCGTATACGGAAATTTCGACAGACTCATTTGATTAATTTGGTGCTAATGAGATCAATTTAGTCAAATTAATTACTGTGTAGCGTTTTATAATAGCAGTGAGAAGCGGCAGGGAAACCGCTATTATAATTAGCAACATGCTGCTTGCTTACTAATTACAGTCTACAGATTAAATGTGTTCACATTTTCAAATGTTTCTTTGAAGATACCTTAGAAAATTAAGCTTTTTTTCTACATAACAAGCAAAAATTGACATCAATAAATTAAATTTTTATGCAGAAAACTACGAATACCGTACAGCATATTGTACTCTTGAAGATTATGTCATGACATTCTAAATATAACTTTGGTACATTTACTTGAACCCTGAACATTAATAATGAACAAAACCAACCACATTCGCAGTTGGCACTACAAAATGTTCGCAGTTTAGGCGCAGCTGTAACAGACTAGTGATGGCTAATTTATGCAATATGACAGCCGAAGCAATTAACAGCAATCATACCAACCTAACCCCACAATGGTCATGATTAACGATCCCACGCCCCGCCTCCACTAAAAGCCGTGTACCCAGACGGCATTGTTTGACAGGAACCCGCTTTTATCCAACTGTTAAAACAACAGCAAGGACGCACAATATATGTTTTTCAATGTTGAAATTAATGATTTGCGGAGACAGTAAAAGCATTGAAATAAAATGTTCAAACGAACAGAGCTCAGAGTTTTTTAAGGCAATATTACTTACTTATTTATTTGAAAAGAGTATGGGGGACTGATATTGAGTATTTTTCACAGCAATTTCAAAATTTTAAAATTATTACGTAAAATGATTTAATTAAGTACAATGATTTTTAATACATTATTTAATGTACACAGATCCACAAGTGAAGGCACTGAACAACCGCAACTGGTGCTGCTGTACTTCATGGCCCAACTCTTGCTTCGTGAGCTCGCCAAGTGTCACCGCCTCGTCCAACTTGTGCCAATGGATATGACCTCATATTATGGTATGACATCTTCTAGTGCTAGTTTTTTAAACAGACTATTAAATGCATACCTACATGAAAAAAATTATGAGTTATTATTTCATTTTAATTTCAAAATGGGTCAAAAAATTTAATAATGGACTTCAACTCCTTGGCTAAATTATCGAAAAGAAAAATAGAGCTAATACTTTTTCATCTTTGCAAATTAAAAAAAAGCCTTGAAAATTGTCCTGCGAAACGAAACGACAAATTCGTCTAAATTGAAATTAACGAAATTGCTTGGCAGGTTTAGACAAGAGGGTTTTTAATCTTATAAACGGTTTGGAATTGCTCGTTTTAAACTTTGTATGTCTTTCGATTTAAATCTTTAAGACATCATCAATCAATTAAACTCTATTTCATTTCGCGATAATTGTTATTTCTGCTACTTTCGTAAATTATTTTAACGTTTTCATTTGAAATCTTTTTGGTGACATTGCATTCGCTGACTTAGGAAGATAATCACGGAAATTAGCATCATCGAGTATATTATTATATTATGTATCCTAATAATTATTCAAAAAATAATATAAATATTTACATTTTTCCCTATTAGGATACATACTTCATGACAGTAGATGAAAGTAGCATTGAAATATCTGTAAGAAAATTAACTTAAAATTATTTATTAAATGTTTTATCAAAGAATCTGTTAACGTGAAGTATGAAGCGAAATCTCAAAGTATCCGTTTGACAAACTTCAAATTATACACAATGGTGTCCAGTGAATAGTGGCTAAGTAAACGACTCAAGTATTCTCAAAGTCGTAATTTTCCATTCAACTATTTGCTTTCAGTTTTACTCAGCGTTTCAAATTGAGTACCTCCTTAAATACTAAAGAATTAATTTCTTGAAGATGGTACGCTGTTAGTTCGAAACATTTTTGATGGAGTATGAGGAACGAGCTAGCTGGTCGGCAGATAGTTCATATTATAATGGAGCATCTGATAAAAGCTAGCACCGCAGTCCGCAACTCATCTGCACTCGTAAGGAATTCAGGCTGCAATGTTCAGGCTCTTTATACGAAGAAATAAGGATTTCGGATTTCTCAATAATTTTATTATAATGTCTACATATTATTTCCGTTAGACACAAAATTTCGTTCATACGAAATTAAGTTACAATATTGACCCTCGGAAATCACAGTTGGTATTATCGCGTAAAGTTTTGATATTAGTTTACGTACGTATAATAAATGTACCCTTTGAATCTGATACCTTTACTATCAATATTTTATCAAGTCATTTCGGTATCTATTTGTACCTTCACTCTATATATATTTTGAATCGTTTGATACGTATACCAAACGTTTCAAAATACCAATAATGCTAATAAAGGTGTGATTAATGATTTCGTTATAAAATTACTTAATTACGTTTCATTGGTGCGTTAAATGAAATCTAAAATAATAATTTTGTGTGAAAAAAAATGATTTATTTTGCAAGTCGATTTCCAGGAAATAGTGTTGCACGTCAATTTTTTTTTATCCTACTAGCACTACCGACGTGAATGGCCTGTTGAGAAAAAGAACCACATGAAACTCAACTAGCCAGTATATTAGTAAATCTTACGTACCAAACTAATACTAATATTATAAATGAGAAAGTGAGTTTGTTTGTTATTCCTTCCACGGCTTGACTAAGCGGCCGATCATTATGAAATTTTTTATACATATTGTCAGGGGTACACTTTTTATCCCGAAAAGTATATCATTCCAATTGGAAAATATTTTTTCTAATATAGGTGGCCCTGCAATTGCGATTTCGGCCAACAGATGGCGCTACAAGTCGCGCTATGGATGTTGTCAAACGAGATCTATGCCATAAAATTAACCGCGAGCGAAGCCGCGGGGAAAAGCTAGTTTATCATAAAAACATGCTGAATTGTTATAAAATATTCAACGCTTTGAGATTTGTAAGTCTCCAAAGTATCCACAGGGCTATTGTTTTCGTAATTTGTCTCCGAGTGACGAGATGGCTGGTAAAGACAACTGACAGCGCCAGGGAATTGTAAATTGGAACACCTTAGAGAAGATATTAGAGCGCTAGAGCTGTGTCCGCAATTTCGATTGAAGATT
Source organism: Endotricha flammealis (assembly GCA_905163395.2). NCBI lineage: Eukaryota > Metazoa > Arthropoda > Insecta > Lepidoptera > Pyralidae > Endotricha > Endotricha flammealis. The sequence continues at coordinate 11,034,505 of LR990853.1, forward strand.
TAAGCAAAAATAAATTTTTAAACAAAAACTAGACTACAGAACAACCATCAACCATACCCAATAATCCCCATCCCATGCTGCGTTTCATACAAAAAGCTAAAAAATATCTGTAAACTATTTTCAACACGAAATCAATTGAATCGCAGGGTCAAAGCTTTGCACATGTCGATAAGTAGCGGTCTGCACTTGTCAGATCAGACAGCTCATGCGTCGTCAGTCGAGCACATAAAGAATGACTCGACACTCTTTACTTAGCATTAGGTACAAAACTGGAAATGAACGCAAAACTTGGGATATTCCGGGAGCATTCAACGGACGGATTTACTTGCCCGTGATTTATTTAAATACGCATACATTCTGTTCCCAATCCCGGGCGGGTAAACCTGTCCCTGCTCAAGGCCGAGAGTATCAAAAATATCTAAACCAAAAAAGCCTAGTAAGCCAATAATACTGTATCCCTTGAATACTTGACAACCACAAAATCGGACACGAAACGTGTTTATTGAGCAATTAAATAGTTTTCAATACTGATAAGCGCTTACACGGACATTTCCATAGATTGAAAAAACATCAAACAAACAGAACAAATGAACCACGTTTTTTAACAAAAATTTTTTTACATTTTTTGAAGATTATTTGTATACAAATTGAGAGATTTCTTTTCAGAGAATCGAGCAGGGCCATCCAATTTCGGTAACGTCATAAGTCAAATCCTCCTGTGTAAGCAGATCACGCCTGATTTCAATCAGGAGGAGTTGTGCAGTATCGCCAAGGATACGCAGGAAATCACAAGGATAGTAAACGACATCCAAGAATATCTGCCTCAGCATGAAAACTTAAATCATCTAGGTAAGACATACATAAGTGCAAACATAAATTATGAATATTTTCTCTTTGATGACCCTCTTCACTGTTGTATTCGTATTGTATAATAGAACTATACTTATTCTTTACTGTGTAATATGTAAGTATTTACTTATATTATCTTTTCATTATATGTTTGTTTGAACTACTCAATTCTGTAATAGAATTACGCATTCGAAAAAGGGCAAGACAGAAGGCATACTAGCTAGTTTTATTAAAAAGCGAATGTTAATATATTTATATATGCTTAGTTTAAGTATATCTAACAGTGAATAACTGAAAGCAAAGATGAAAAAACGGACTGATGCAAAACAAAACTTCTAAAACTACTAAAACATAAATAGTACCTAATTCATAAAACGTACTATTTAAGCTACAACTTGAACAAATTCATTTTATTATTTCCGTTATATACACCAACAGTAATAAAGTTTCAAATGTGGCTTTCAAAGGACTAAGGTCTCAATTAGTCAAATCTTGTAGAGAAAATCCCTACCTATCTCTTCAATTACTTACCACTAATTATTTCGACTTGGGCTGTTCTTTTGGTCACATTTTACAAGGTACCATTTGCATAAAAGGATTACCGCTAAGCCTCTTTCCACTGATAGTACTTAAAGACATTCAGGGAAGTGTGACAAAAATGTTTCCTTTCTTTGCTACCTGGCTCGACGTGAATTTATTAATAAACACTTATAAAGTCGGATCCTTGTAAGTAGTTTTTTAAACAACTGTCTCCAAATATATATAAATAGTTTATTCATTTTACTTCCCACAATAAAACCATAGCCGTAACAAGAGCTTCCTAACTCTATTATGTACTGTGCACACATAATTTATAGCAACACATCCTACTTCGTCATTAATCTTAGTCCAATTTTAGCACAGTTCGACTTTATGGTCTTAATCACAAACAACGTGTTAATTTACAAGATCAACCGCAAACTTTTCAGAAGTTAATCCTCAAAGTTCACGAGATGTGGGTATATCAATTATCTGATGTTGTTACAGAGACCAACGTAGCGCTGAAAGGCGACGACGTCAGCGGCCTATGGAGGAATAGGCGGAGAGGGTCACTGTACAAAGGCATGGGCGTACTTTGTTGCGTGTCACGGCCCAACTACCTCTGAGGGTGACGCGTCTCGCCCTCCCGGCGGCTCAGCACCGAGCACAAATAACCAACCGACGAGCAAACATTATAGCTTAAAGCCAGTGTTCAGACATTGTAGATCCTGTAAGTGGTAGTGAGCGTGAAAAGTGAAGTATAAATACTTGTACAGCATAGAAATTGAAGGGTCCATTAATATGTTTAATTAGTAGTCGATACAACTCCGAGGGAATGGTTTGGAGCACCGGATCATGGCCCATAAGTTCAATTATGTATTGACTAATATGATTGCATGTAAGAGTAAAAGTATGTGGACTTAATTATCATGAATTGCCTGGAATGGGATCAATTGCGTTTAAGTAGTTATGTACATAATACTATGCAAGGTATATCGATTGAAACACAATTTTGTTTTGCACTGTGAATAGATTTGTAAGTAGACTGCATTTCTTAGTTTTATCATAAAAATATGGTACACGGTTTTATTAAATATATACGTTTTACGTAGATGATTAGGTGCTAAATGAATTACTATAGACTACGGAATATATTATCATAAAATTTTATGTCAAACTGAAAAAAAAAACACAAAGATCATAAAGTCATTGCAAAATGAATAAAAAAATAGCCTAAAACCTTAGATCATATACGTGATCTAAGCCTAAAACCATATAATAACAAATTTTATGATAAAAATCTCGCGAATAATATGAATGATTGTAGAATAGTCAGAACTTTGCAAATACTCATTTTATTATATTATAATAATAGTTGTTTTAAATAAGTACTTAAATTGCCAAGGACACTCATTATAATTAATATGGTAATGAGACGCAATTTGTTTAAAATTTCAAACATAATATTTTTGTAGAGACTACTTCATAATTTTCTAGATCTTGTCTTCCAATATATTTTAAACAATTTTGAAAAAAACAATAAAGCCTAAATTAATGCTTTGCTCAATGGAATGCAACCATAAAATAAATAGACTAAATATCCAGTACTTAATTTGTACGCTCTACTACTTCCATTGATATAAGTATTCATGTGCTCCTCTTTCTTACAAAATGTGAACATGACGTCATAATTTATTCAAATGACGTAGGTTCGTAACTACAGTTAGGTCTAAAGATTAAATAGGTCGGGGTACACTCTAAAAGTTAGCCCAAGGCATGGCGAGCGAAAAAACAAAAGATGCAAGCCCAACAAAACCTACCCTGCCACAGCTGAGTACCCGATATTGCTATCGAAGGGACACATTTCAAAACCCTTGACAAAACAAAATTAACTAAACAATTTATATTTATTAATTTATAATGTGTTTATATAACATCGTGTGTAGAAAGCAACCTAGACTCCCCAAATTCACCAATAAAATATATTTTTAATTGAAATTTTAATACTTTTGTACGTTTCATTACATAAATTGATCTTTCTGGCGTGTAGTCAGAAAATTACACGAAACTGAGACTTATTTATATTTTAATACGTTAATATATGTATAACAAATAAATAATGTTTAATTTGCTAAAACGTGTGGAACAAATCAGCCACTATAAGCTGCATATTAGTAAATAAAGTAAATATTATTTACTTCACAATATTTCACACCCTGCTCCTGCTGATTTATTAATTAATACCCAGGGAATGGTGTGCCCAATACCTACCCATGGCCTAGTCAGAATAGTGAGACAACTCGATTATTCTAGTCAATTATCTTATTACCCTCAATGCATGTCAAGTTATGTCCACACTAGGGCAAAGCCACAAATGAAGATCAGTAACTGTATCAAAAATTATATTATTTTTAATTTATCTGATTCAACATTCGCGATACTCATTGGTTTTTTCTCCATTGTTTACTAGAGAATTTTCGCGTTTTTGTTGTATCGTACATGTAACAAAGTGTCGAGCGTCCGCGCTCTATGTTTGGCCCATAGATAATACGTTTCTATAGATTTTGTAAGAAGGAAATGTACTCATAACTGCATACGTGTCTTCTCTTCACCAAATCTTATTACGATTACGATAAAAAGTGTTCCCTAGTGCGGGCAAAGCTTTACACAGCATGTGATAAAGACATTATTTATTTACTACATTAAAAATGAGGTACCTAATACGGAATATAATGTTAAATTAATATATTTAATGTTAAGATAAATATTAATAATATTTATTGCAGTATTTATAAATAATTATATTAATTAGTAACTATAACAATAAATGAATGCATTAATTAGAAATATCGAATGTATTGTGATTTGTGAATAAGCTCACTCGCACACGAATGTTCGACTATGCATATCCTAAGTTAGGATTTCTACGACACTAATTTACACCACACACGTACAGCTGGAACTATCTGGTCACGTAAATATTTGTGTTTTTAAAAGTCAAAGTCAAATTTATTGAGAGAGTAGGCCTTAATAGGCAATTTCTCTAATCAAAGTGAACATACAATTGTTTAATTAATCTACAATACAAGCTACCACCGCCCGTTTCGAAAACAAAAGCAAAATGACCGCATAAAGAAACTTTATCATATAATTCATATATACCCAGCTAATCAACACATACTTATGCAATTAGTTGCATAAGTATGTGTTGATTAGTTAGCTACTCTTGGTGGTTTTGAGAAGTTTTAAAAAGGGTTGATTTTATTCTGACTCAACATCTCTACAACGACGTAATTGGTGAAATTACATGTTTTTATGTTATTGAAACGTATAAATATTTTCTTTATAAACAATTTAAACAATATCTTAATATCAAATATGTATGGTGGATGTATCTGAATATGTTCTGTAGATGTTTAGCTATTTTATATCATTTGTATCTAAGTAATTTTGTTTCTCGGCCTATTTCGCTTTGACACAAATCGAGCTTCCTCAATCAAACTTATAAATTAAGTTACAAATTCCTCAAACATGGGTACTTACCACCTGCCTACGCACCTGTCGATATTGCTTTATAAGATACAACTTGAAGTTGAGATCGTCATATAAAATTAGTTTTACATACTTGTGTAAAACGAATATTTGCGAAACCAAGATAAAAAGAAATATCATAAGTGACTGACTTACTGACTGCTCAACGTCCAGGCCAAGCCCTTGACTTATGGTGTAGACAAAGATAGTCAGAATTTTTCGTAATTCCCCCTCTGCCACAGATTACTTATTAGTTACTTCGTACCCCTGCTTCAACTTCACATGGCATTGCGTAGGTGTTATTTGGTGGTTGTTAATGTGCGTCCGAAAATCGACAAGCGTGCGGTACACGTATTTCTTTATTTGATGTACAAATAGGCACATAAGGCAAGTTCTTTGTCAACTTAATAAGGTTTACCGAATAAGCCAATACGCTATGTCATGTGCCATCACATACTGGCGGAATTCCTACACTCCAAAGAAGTGGTACGTTTTTCGCTAATAATTAAGTAGGTGAAAACGAGCATAAATGTGCAAATTGAGTCCCTTCTTGCACACTGCACCATATTAATTATATTATATTAGTAAATAACTAATTCATAAAATGTATATTATATTTTTAGAGTAATATGCTCAACTAATAGCTGGTCAGCATTGCATAGAACTCAAAAGCAATCAATAAAGCCATTTGTATATCTACTACGTGAGGATGCAGTAGTGTTGGTTTGAACTACTAGTACTACTACTAAGGATAGCCGTAATCATTTCATTTATAAATATTACATTTAAAAATATTATAAATTAATTGCCTATAATGGGAATTTTGAAAGAATGAACTCGTGTCAACAATAAATATCAGATGAAAATATTTCCACACACGAAAATATTTTCTATACAATCTCATTTCTACTATCAATACTGTATATGTAAATGATATAAAATACACTGGTTTTAGAAACGCAACTAATTCGTGTTTAGATTATTGCACGTTACACCTAGTCAATAGTATGAATCAAATATTAAATAATTTGTTTACTCAGATTGTTTTAAATCCAAATACAAAAAAATGTTCTAGTCAATATTTTTTCGTGTAAACCAATATAATTATTATAATAATGCACTTACTAAAGTGATGACTGTGATATACTCGTAAATAAAAAATAGATAATATGTATTAGTAAAGACCATATAAAAATATTTTAGTTTTTTTTTATCTCCCAATTTTCTCTACTCAACGATGAATAATTGTGACGGTCAATAAAAATGTTAACCGACAAGAAACAGAAGCTGGGGCCCGATTCTCACGCAATCGAACTTTTTCAGTGTGGTAATTTTTATACGAAGATTTCTACTACAAAGTTCGAATGTTTCGAATATTTCGTATTCTGGGGCTTACTACTTTTCTCGATTGCGTGAGAATTGGGCCCGGTCTGTGAAAATCACTTACAATATGCGAATTCTCGCAATATTTTATCAGATAAATAATACCGAACTACAGACCGAAAGAATAATGAGAATACGCCGCGATTAGCGTGTACTCTAAATCAACCTAGAGGAATGATATCGTGTAATGAAAATGTATGATGTTATTGATAAATTATTAATTTCAGGAACTGTTGAATGACAACAAACAATGACTTTTATTTTAATACTTTTCGTATATATCTCCTCGATGGCCAATGTAGGGGATGGCTGTGCGAGATCCACCGCGTCCGCCGCCGCCGCCGCCGCCTCCGCCACGCTCGCGCTGTCTGTTCCGCTTCGGTTTGTAATCCTCCTCAGAATCTCCTTTGGATTTAAACGATGATTTTAAATGAATATTTAGGTACATTAATTATTATGGGCATATAAATAAGTATTAGTACAAAACTACTAATTAAACATCAAAAGTAATAAAAAGTTTAGTTCAGAAATAGTAAATAGTGAGGTTCTGTTCACACGCACCACAAACATCTTTATTGCTTGTACCTTAAAATCCTTATCCCTTCATAGGTGGACAACGTAACTAGATCCTTGTAGTTGTGTGTAGATGTCCATGGAAACCAGTGATTGCTTACGATTAGTTGGCAATGCTAACTCGTTTGTCCTCGTCTGTTATAACATACAAAAACCTTTGATACAATTTTCTAATGGAAATGTTACCTATATAGTTGATATAAGTACTCTACTTACATATACTTAAGAATAGTTTTAGTACCTAAAAACCAAGGTATAACTCACTAATCACTTACTTTCTATGAAACCACGTCTAGCTTGCTTGTATAAACTACTCGGTAGAGATAATCTGTAATTGTATTTATCATTTCCTCGTTCCTTTCGCTCGTTTACTGTAGATGCAGAGACCAGTCGAGTTATTCTGTAAAAAAATTTATTACAGACGTAGCAAATACACAATTCTTTTCAAAATGAGCCTTATTTTGTAACTAGCTTCTGCCCGCGGCCTCGCCCGCGTGGCCTACTAACAATTAGCATATTTTTCTTCAGAAACAAATTCTGGTCCGATCACGGCCCGGTACGGTACGGCGCCATTCGGTCCGATCAGGTCCGATCCGGTCCGGTCGGGTCGGTCCGGTCCGGTCCGGTCGGTTCGGGTCCTTATAACCTACATGTAAAATTTGGAATCTCTAAACCCAGCGGTTTGGGCTGTGCGTTGATATATAGTTAGTCAGTCAGTCAGGACTTTGAATTTTAAATATATAGATAAGGGATTGTATATTTTAGATACTTACAAATCAGTGAGCTTATTCTTGTTCTTGCTCGCTCGGACGGCACGGGGATTCAAAATAACGTAAACCTTTGAATATTGATTAAGATTTCCACCGTAGTCATATCTATTGTCTTTACTGTAAACATCCAATAACGTGCTCGGTAACTGTTTCACTTTATTCGCTACTTTTTTTCTAGGCGCTAGTAATTTTTCGAGCACTTTCTCAAAAGAAGATTGTCTCTGCTTTTGCTCACCGTAATTTAGACTATAATAATCCCTGTTCGTATCGAATCTGTCTAGTTTTTGTGGGCGATCTCTTTTAGATAGTTCAAATAGCAGTTTTTGAAGATAATCATTAGTCTGGGGAGCCTGGGAATCTAGACGGCTGCCTTCACTGCTAGTGCTGTCGGAACTATCGGAACTGACCCGTTCCTCTTGATTTTTCACTTGCCTTAATTCATTCTGAGACTGCAAAACTAACTCTAAAAGATTGTTTACATCAACGTCCTGCGATGGTTCACCGAAAATTCCATTTAATTGAATTATAATTGCTGTAACAAATTTAAAATATAAAGTAACTATTCAACGCTGTATAATTAAATTATACAGGTTTCTAATGTAAATATATTTCTAATATAATCAATCGGGTATCACCCTCTCACAGTATATCACCGTCAAGCAGATTGCTGCGTACACATTGGCGTTTCCTTCAATGAGTGAGATATCCGGATTCCCTTCTTTTCTTCTTTATCCCTTGTCTCCCTATTCTTCTCGTAGCAGGCAACGCATTGGGAGCGCTACTGATGTTTATAGACAGCTGTAACCACTTTCCGTCAAGTGGCCCGTTTGCTTGTTTACCTGCGATATGACATAAAAAACGTTAAAACAATTATACAAGACCAGTTTTAAAAACGTACCGATCAAAAAAATCGTGAAGTTGTTCATTATCATGGGGCTCCTTTGTTGGAAATGCCACAAAACAACTACATTTTGGTTCTATACATCATAAAAAGTTTTACGTATTTTATACGGCAATTTTCCATTTTAATTTTCTCTTATCAAAATGCTTCAGTTGTTAACTGGTAACAAACGCAACATAGAAACGCATTGATTTCAAAACACGAGCCACCTTTGTAAGCTCGTATAATGATTGCGATGTAATGAGTTTCCTACTAACAGAGACACTTACAACATATTTTTGTTCTAAGTATTTATGATAATTTTGTCTCAAAAAGTATCGACAGAATGATAGAATGTTTATTTAATAACTGGTACATAATCATCATCATCATCAGCCTATATCGACCCACTGCTGGGTATAAGCCTCGTTCGTTTCGTCTACGCCATCCTTCCCTATTCTGAGCCATCTCAATCCACTCTTTCCCAGCAATCTGCCTGACATCGTCGACCCATCTAGCTGCCGGACGTCCTATACTCCGTTTACCGTTTCTAGGGTACCACTCGGTGACTGCCTTACTCCACCTTCCGTCGTTCCGTCTAGCCAGATGTCCCGCCCAGTTCCATTTTAGAGCCGCAACGCTGGAGACCACGTCGTGAACTTTCGTTCGACGTCGTATCTCAACATTGCGAACTCGATCTTGCAATTTGATGCCTAGCATGACTCGTTCCATCGCTCTTTGCGCAACTGCAATCCTGTATGTGGAACTTTTTGTAAGAGTCCATGTCTCGGCGCCATACGTTATCGTGGGCAGAACACACTGGTTGAAGAGGCGTGTCTTTAGGCTTTGTGGTATTTCTTTGTTTTTAAATACATCGGCTAGCTTTCCAAATGCCACCCATCCCAATTGTATCCGCCGGTCAATCTCCTTGGAACGATGATCTTTGTCGAAGGATAAACAATGTCCAAGATACGTGTACTTCTCAACCACCTCTAGTCTCTCACCATTAACAGATATGATAATGTCTGAGAGACCAGGGCCGCCAACCATGACCTTCGTCTTCGACATGTTCATCCTAAGACCCACCTCAAGAGATGCATCGTGCAGCTGGATTAGCATATCTTGGAAATCATCCGTGGTCTTCGCAAATAGTACCAAATCGTCAGCAAAACGCAGGTGCGACAAATATGCACCGTCTATGCCAATACCTGTAGAGTCCCATTCCAAGGTTTTTATGATGTCCTCTAGAGCGGCAGTAAATAATTTGGGTGAGATCGTATCCCCTTGTCGCACCCCTCTTTTAATAGGTATGGGATTGCTGTTTGTATGTAGGCGCACCTGCATTGTTGCTGAAACATAGATTTCTCTTAGCAGATCCACACAGCGTGCGTCTACGTGACAACGATGAAGAGAGTTAAACACGGCCCAGTGTTCGACACTGTCGAAAGCCTTTTCATAGTCGACAAAGGCTAGACACAAGGGTCGGTTATACTCTGAACTCTTTTCCATCAGCTGTTTCACAGTATGTATATGGTCTATTGTGGAAAATCCGCTTCGAAATCCAGCCTGTTCTACCGGTTGGCATTCGTCTGACAGTCGAGTAAGGCGGTTGCATATTACTTTTGGTACAATCGCATAAAATTACAGTGAACAAAATATTGGCTGTCTACTTCATTGCCCAGATATCTTAACATTACATCCTTTTAAACTGCAGCGAATGTAGGCCTTGATTTAAATATACATTAGGTTTTATATCTCGAAGTAGTCTGCAATGCAGACATTTTATCTGAATAATGTAGAACTTTAGGTCACACTTGGGGCTTGTATAGAAGCTTAAGGATATATAATAGCTACTTACCTAATGTGTGCATAATGAAATAGTTTCACAGATTTTATTGCCCTTGAGTGTTATATTCAGACGTGTGCTACATTACTGCTTTGAAAGCAACAGAAATATTTGATAAATATTTGGTTAGATAGACAATAAGTAATTGTAAAACAAATTGCAGACATTATGACACGATATGTAAACGATATTGTAATAGCTTCCGCGAGAAATTGCATATGTAGACGCAGCTCTCCAATTTGTACTATTAACTTTAATCATTATCTATAGTTATATTATTATTATTTTGTCAGTGTGTTTTGTTTGATGGGCTATTGAACCAGTATTACAGTTTCGTATGCAAATCGTAACAAAAGCAAAGGCTAGTGCGGCGGCTTGCGTGTGTCTTTAATGGTTTTACTGAATTCCCCTTAACGGCCTTCGCGCACGGAAAACTCTGATGTAATTAATAACACAAACTAGATGTTAGCTTCGCCACAACACTGTAAATTCGATATTGTTTTATTTTTAACAGAAAACATATTGTACGTACAACAAATGAAAGAGGAATCCTGTAGGATTCTAAAGCAAGTAAGTAGTCTAAGGTAGTTAGCATATATTCGAGTGCTTTAATTGAAAAAATCATCAATGAGTGTTATTTTAGGGTGAGCACTCAGTTCATAAGAAAAGTCGACGAATCTACTTTTTTTTCAATCTCAGCCTATCCTATTAATATTATTTAGGCGAAAGTTTGTGACAATGTATGTATGGATGTTTGTTTCTCTTTCACGCAAAAACTACTAAACGGATTTTAATGCAATTTGGTACACGGGTAGACTATAACCTAGAATAACATATAGGGTACTTTTTATCCCGAAATTCCCACGGGAACGGGAATAATAGGACTGCTGTGTATAAATAAATTCACGCAAACGAAGTTGCGCGGGTTTCAGTTTATACATACTGTTACGTCGCCGGGGAGGCCGGTCGACGTAAGCAAGATAGGGTAGAGAGAAAGGAGAGATAATAGAAAGCACAAGACACGAAACAATATATTTATTAAGTTTCTCAGGGTGTGAGCTATGAGAATTTACTTGCAATCTCTTTACGACACTTAGCTTCGAGTCTTCTTCGGCGCACGGACGGCGGGAATGTAATATAGATGGGGTAGGTCCTCCTGGAGGGTCTGGCTCAGCAGCACAGATGCTCGACGCGGTAGCGGCGTCTTGGGGTCGGCAGCGCAGCGTAGGGAAGCGCTGACCGGCTAGGTTCCCGTAGTCGCCCGTGGAATAGACCTCGGTGTCGGGATGTAGCGCTCGCGAAGGGGCAGACTCTCCCGTAGCGTATTAGTGTGGAACAGGGGTTTAGATTAGCCCTGGCGTAGGTGTCCTGGAATTTGAGATTGGACGGTGTCAGATTCCGCCTTCCAGGAATTCTGTGGGCCGATGCCGACGATCTTCTTACAGGCTGGACGAGCTGGAGGTCCAGTCTATAATTGTCTTAGGCGGCCACACAGAATTACAATGAAGGTAGGCCCGATCACGCACGTCTGAGGGACATACGCGATCTCACAAAATAAGCAATATTTGAATTTAATTTAGATAATGAAATACACTAGTAGGATAGAAATTACACAAAGACAGATCAAAGCAAAAGAGAATCCTATTATAGGTAAATCAGTGCAGAACTCACCTAGCGGACAAAGAACTTACACACGCGAACAAAGTAACGGTAATCACTAGTTAAACAATACTCTCGTCACTATAGCAAACAGAATATGTCCGCGCTGACGGCGCACCGTGAATTTATAAACTCGCTTCCGTCTAGAATATTCCAACCGCCGGCATACGGCCGTTGACTGCGAGAGCCAATCAATACTGAATAATCGAATATTGTAACGCCCCCTCCGCACAACGCCAAATATGGACAACAGCTGATCCACCGGCGAGCCGAAGTATTGATTAGCCCAAGTGATCTTAATGCCTCGAGGAATACGGTCGAGAATCCTATGTAGGGACTCCCGAAATTCGTTATGGTGCAATTGTTAATTTCTATTGTTTTCAATGTTCTAATATTATTTGATATAATTGATATATTACGTGTGAATCTAGTTCACAACGTAACAGTACCCCCCCTCTTAGGGAAAAAAAAAAATCCTTAGCATTTTTTTTTTTAACAGACCTATTAGACTTAGCTATCTAATACGTACATTCGCAAGATTAGACTAAATTTTTACCGAAAGTTCGCCATTACAATTCCTAAAATGCTAGCTCCCTAAGTTGACATGTCCGGATGTTTAGCATCCGAATAGCAACAGAACTAACATGAACCTTTATCCGGGCTAGCCCGAACCTTGACAATAGCTTATCAAGATTAAATAGTTTGTCAATGAGTAGGCATTGACATAACTTTTTCCTCACGATTAAATAGGCTTTAGGCAATAAACTGACAGAACTCCCAAAAGATACGAACTTTGTCACGTTTAGGTTGTGATCAGAAGTTCTCATCTATATATCCAAAGAAAAATGACAAAATGTTGTATGACTTTATAGTTTGAATTATTAAGTGTGATTACACCTTTATAATGTAGTTCTAGAGAAAATTTTATAGAAATAATTTAATATGTCACTAGGATGACAAGGGAGAGAAAAAAAATTTAAAAATATTTAATGTGTCATTAAATTTTAATGGGTCATTAACTTTAATGATCAGTTACGCAATAGACTTAGTGATAACAGCGTGAGAACTGCGTGCGCATGCACCTGTGCGAGCGTTATCAACAAAACGAATTAGCTAATGGTGCACATTCCAATCGTTCAAGTGCAAGGTCACGAGTAAATCCGACGACCGCCGAGGGACCCCGAACGAAGATATACGAAACAACTCGAGGCAGCGGTTTGACGCCACTACGAGTTATTGAGAATGGATAAATACCCGCTTAGGAAATTATTGAATTAACAGCATTTACCCTGTTTTATAAATGTTAATGCATTATGATAGAACATTTTAAATATGAAGTTTTTATTTTTCCAGTTATAGCTTCAAGTTGTAAGTATATTATGATTACTAAAACAAATTATTATATTAAAATTAAAGATTTTAGTTTATTTTAGATTTAAGTAGTTTATTATGAATAGCAAAATTTATTATATTACGTTTAGAAGTTAGTTAACAAATATGCAGGTTTTTAAAGTATGGATTGAAGTAGTAAATGTATTTAGATTAGCTAAAAAAAATTTTAATTTTATAACAAATACAGATTTAGTTTATTATAGATTAAGGTAGTAGATTACTATTATTGAAACTTTACCCTAACATATAGGTCTCCACATAGGAATCGAACCCACGAATCATCACTTAGATGAGATTCTTATGGAATTTTAGTAGAATTTAGACTAGTTAGATAAACAAGTTTTTTGGATGTCGTCACCAGGATTACAAGTAAGTAGATAACAAAAGTATGAATGTATGTACTAGGACGCAAGGAGATCACACTTAGTGTATTGTTTTCTTATAACACAATGACTAGCACGATGCTTGTTTATGTTTTAAAAACATTTAGTTTTAGATCTTTTATGTGCCACGCACCTATATCCTTGCCATGTCTGTCCTCAAGAATGTATACCAATGGTGAACGTTTACCTATGACGCGACATTTTTCAAATTTAGGAGCCAATTTTTTAGAGAAATGAGCTGCTTTGTCGCTTTGGAAAAAACAACGCTTCCATACTACGTCACCCTCTTTAAACTCAACCTGTTTACGGCGCGTATTATAACGTTGTGACGCCTTTTGATGACTATGCCATAACGCGGTTTGAACCCTATCGAATACTGAGGCTAAATGCCCTAGGTTTTCCGCATAACTGTCCCTAGGCGAAAACACAAGTTCATCCGAGTCGTTATCAACGAAATGAGAGCCGCAAGTCACTAATTCGCGACCGAATGTTAGGAAAGCAGGCGTGAAACCTGTGACTTCGTTAACTGAGTTGTTAATAGCAAATTGAACTTTAGGTAAATTAACGTCCCAAGACCTATGATCATTATCAATTAAAGTTGCGATCGCCGTGACTATGGTTTTGTTGTATCTTTCCACTGTGTTTACCTGTGGAGTGTATTTAGGGGTGTAATGAATCCTAGGAACTTTGTATTTAGATAACAATTCCTTTAGTTGTGAACTTATAAATTGTGAACCGTTGTCCATGATAATAGATTGAGGAACGCCGTGAGTTAGAAAGACACTGTCCTCTAAGAATTTACAAATCGGGGCGGCGGTAGCTTGCCTTAACGGACACAATAAACAATATTTAGTGAAACAACAAGTCACTACAAGGATATAGCTATTCTGTTTCCGGGAATTAGGTAGTGGACCGACTAGGTCACAAGATATAGTCTGAAAAGGTCTTGCGCAATTTTTCGGTCTACCCATTTTACCTAAGGTCGCGTGCGTAGGTTGTTTATATGCGAGACAGACTTCGCACTTTGATATAAATTCTACCACATCGCGATACATACCCGGCCAGTAATACGTACGCGTCAACCGTTTATATGTTTTGAATATACCTAAATGTGCCGATGTTGGTGACGCATGGTTAGCTAGAATTATTTCATTACGTTGTTCCACCGGAACAACTTCTTTCCAGTCAAAGTCTTTAGTTAGTTTATTATTATTTTTTGAATAACGATATAATTTAGTATTATGTAGAATATAGTTAGGATAATTACTGGGATTGTTTTGACAACCCTCGTAAATTTTCTTGTAAAAAGTATCTGCCGTGTCCGGTGAGTCACAGACAGACGAATCCGCGCTTCCGTTATTCACCGTAGTTATTTCCGCGACGGGCGCGCGAGACAGTGCGTCCGGAATTATGTGGTCTTTGCCTTTTCTATGTTTAATAACGAAATTAAAAGAAGATAGTCGCACGCCCCAGCGAGCGAGCCGACCCGAAGGATTACTAAGTGACAGAAACCATTTAAGTGCCGCGTGGTCAGTGTATACGGGGAAAACTTTTCCGTTGTCAAGATAGCATCTCCAGTGTTCTAAGGCTACTATCACGGCGAGAGCCTCCCTCTCCGTGACGCTGTAATTACGCTCTGCTCCGTTGAGAGCACGACTCATATATGCTATTGGGTGCTCGACCCCGTCAACTGTTTGACACAGCATCGCGCCTACACCGAAGTCGCTGGCGTCTGTGTGCACCTCGAACGGTAAATTGAAGTCGGGGCACGCCAGTACTGGAGTTATAGTAAGGTAAAATTTCAACTTAGCAAATGCCTGTTCGGCTTCAGGGGTCCAAGTGAATGGAGGCGACTTTTTACCGCCTGCCGTCAGTTTATTTAACGGACCCGCTATAGTACTAAAATTCGGTATGAAACGACGATACCACGAGGCTGTTCCAATAAATCTTTTCACTTCTTTTTTATTAGTGGGGGTAGGAAAATTAAGTATGGCCTCCACCTTAGCCGGATCTGTCCTTAGGCCCTGACTATCGACAATATAACCTAAATACTTTAACTCGCTTCGAAAGAATTGGCACTTAGCCAAGTTAATAGTTAAATTAGCCTTCATTAATTTTTCTAGTACACGCCTCAACAAACTGACATGTTCTTCAAATGATTTGCTAACTATGATTATATCGTCGAGATAACAAAACACCTTTAATTCGAACTCGGGACCGAACAAAGTGTCGACCAACCGCTGTTGTGTCGCAGGGGCATTAGATAACCCGAAGGCCGTAACCTTGAATTGAAAAGTACCTTTGTTTGGCGCGAAGAATGCAGTTTTTTCGCGGTCCGCTTGTGCTATAGGAATTTGCCAGAAAGCTTTAGACAGATCTAAACTAGATAGGTATCTAGCGTCGCGCAAATTATCTAGAATTTCAGAAATATAAGGAAGACTGTAGGCATCCTTTTTAGTAACCGAATTTAGTTTTCGGCTATCCAAACAGAAACGGTGAGAACCGTCCTTCTTTTTGATTACTAGAACTGGGGAAGACCAGGGACTTTCGCATGGCTCAATAACATCAAGTGAAAGCATATCTTCTACTTCTTGCGAAATAATACGCGCTTTCTCCGGTGAGAACCGATAGTAACGCTGTTTAATAGGAATTGTTTCGCCTGTGTCGATTTTATGTTCAATTAAATGAGTCCTGCCTAAACCTTTCTCTTCAAAAGAGACTTGTTCGAACTGCCTCACAACCTCGTCCGCAACCTGTCTCTGAGAGTTGTCTAAGTGTGTATAGGACTTTAAGACTTGTTCATTTAACGACGAAACGGTAGGGCCAGCGCCGGTTAGGAAAGAGATTTCCTTAATATGTTTAGGAAAAATATTGAATTTGAACCAAAAGTCGATTCCTAATAGTAAAGATGATTTTATGTCAGGCACAACATGTGATTTTATAAAAATTTGTTTACCTTTAAAAATGATAGGTAAATTAATAAAACCTAATGACGTCATCGGTTGTCCCCCGGCCGCGGTAATATCAATACGCTCGCTATTATTAACGCGCAATCCGTATTTACTAAGTTCTTTATGAAAGTTATTACCTATTAAAGTGACCGCGGAACCCGAATCTAACAAACCATAGATGTCTAGTTTAATACAGTTTTTTATTTTAATTTTTAAATAGGGACGCGGATCCTTAGTTGGACGATCAATTGTAGCGGCACTATACGCTTGCGAGAAATTAGATGCAAACTTAATTAATTTTTTATGTTGTTTGCTGTTTAGCGTGCTGCTACAAACGTTACCTAGTTTTTTTGAATTGTTTGAATTATTATCGCGCGAACGGTTGCAATCTGGACAGTTTGGAAAAATGATCCCTTTCTTTCCGCACTTAAAACATAGCGGGAATCTTGGTTTGTCGCAGTTTGATAATGAATGTCCGTTAACACGACAACGCGGGCAGAAACCACCTGCATTATTTTTATTAATCGCGTTTACCGTCGCGTGATTGTTCTCATGCCTATTCTGACGCGCGCCTCCCGATGAGTTGAATTTATTATAACTAAAATGCTTCTGATTATTATTGTTATTGTGATAGTTGTTAGAAAAATTTTTTGAATACGAAGGGGCATTATTATTGTTATTGGACCTAGAATTAGGATTCGAAAAGCCAGAATAAGGCCTACTAGGTTGACTAAAATTTGATCTATTTTGTGAGTAGGCAAACTCAGGCGCTAGGGTAGCTGAGGTAGCTTTAGGAGGCTCCTTAAAATGCGTAGCCCTTATGTTATAATTCTCATAGTTGTTACATAGGGTACGTAAAGTTTCTAGTGAAGTTATAGCAGGGCAACAAGCTAACATGCTAGTATAGCAAGGCCTAATATTATGAAGAATGATTTCTATTTTCTCCTCCTCTGATAACTGTCTTGACAGCCTAGAAAACATGCCGTGCATAATAGACAAATATATAGTTATGTTTTCGTCCTCGCCTTGAGAGCGGGAACGAATTTCTGACATAAGTCGATAGTCGTAATCAGGGACTCCAAAATCTCTAATCAGTTGTGTCTTAAGTTCTTGCCAGGATTTTACCGTATGCCTAGTACTACGGAACCAATGCAGGGCATTGTCCACGAAAATTTCTGTCGCCACCGTCAAAATCCTGCCAGCCGGAATCGAACGCGCTTCAATGCACTCGTCCACTCTTTGAATGAACGCGCGCACGCATGATTTGCCATTGAATTTAATCTTACACAAATCGGAAACATGTCTCTCGTGACATTCCGAGACTAAAGGGCGCGGCGGTTCCCTCTGGATCTCCGATAGCTCGGAAGATCCTCCGACTGGTTTAAACTTATTAAGTTCATTTTGAATTGATACAAATAATTCCCTATATTCCTTCAATTTAACTTTCTCCTCCTTACTTTCCGTATGGATTCTATGTAACCTATGATGTATATGATTTAGCAGATTAACCGAACGTAGGTACAAACTTGTGTCGTACTCTTCCTTTAAAGTTCTAATATAAGTAATAGTTTTATTTAGGGATTCCCTGACGCCTTCCAGGTCGTCCAAGGGATCCAGATGAGATTCTAGAATCTCCTCAGGAGCGAAACCACGGCCTAACTTAGTGATTTGCCGACGCAACTCCGCGACGGTTGCTCCGGGCGAATCGCCACGTAACGCGACTTCGTACTCCAATTCCGCCTTTTGTAACGACAAAAAGTTTATTGAGCGGTCCATGATTAAATCCTACCACGTGTAACGTTAAGCTAGCGCAATTGAGAACTATTATTTTATATTGAAACCTACGTATGTGTTTGAAGATTGATAAAAAAAAACGTTGAGACAAAAAAAAAAAAACCGTTAGGGCAAAAAGACAGAAGAAAAAAAAGAAAAGAGAAAAAAAAAAACGTCGTTTGCTGTTGTGACGAGATTCATGCGCAAATGAATGCGTTATAGCCTATGGTGGACTTTTACCACCTGCCTAGGAGAGACGGCAACTGGGATACTCGATGTTTTTCTTTCGCCCCCAACCCAGTATGGGGGGAAGGTAAGTTCACTATCCGTACCTGTGATTAGCACTGAGTAACCCCTAATAGTGAAAGAAATAGCAAAAATGAGCTTACCTTTTACAATTCATCCCTAATGAGCGACTCCGTTATATATTTGAAATTAGAATAGAAAAATTTGTAGGGTAGTTTTTTAAAAAAAAATTAAAAAAATTAACGGATTTTTAGAAAATTGCTCCAGCTAGTGAGTACACAAATAGGGGACCGAGAAACAGTTTATAAGGGTGTACCCCCTAGCTGAAGAACGGAGAGGCTCGTACACTGCTAGAAAAAAATGTTAGCACACCTAGTACAATTAAAGACAAAAGAAATTTGCAAGCAAACTCTCTCACTCTCACCACGAGCGTGGGCGCCACTTGTTACGTCGCCGGGGAGGCCGTTCGACGTAAGCAAGATAGGGTAGAGAGAAAGGAGAGATAATAGAAAGCACAAGACACGAAACAATATATTTATTAAGTTTCTCAGGGTGTGAGCTATGAGAATTTACTTGCAATCTCTTTACGACACTTAGCTTCGAGTCTTCTTCGGCGCACGGACGGCGGGAATGTAATATAGATGGGGTAGGTCCTCCTGGAGGGTCTGGCTCAGCAGCACAGATGCTCGACGCGGTAGCGGCGTCTTGGGGTCGGCAGCGCAGCGTAGGGAAGCGCTGACCGGCTAGGTTCCCGTAGTCGCCCGTGGAATAGACCTCGGTGTCGGGATGTAGCGCTCGGGAAGGGGCAGACTCTCCCGTAGCGTTAATACGCTAATGTGTGGAACAGGGGTTTAGATTAGCCCTGGCGTAGGTGTCCTGGAATTTGAGATTGGACGGTGTCAGATTCCGCCTTCCAGGAATTCTGTGGGCCGATGCCGACGATCTTCTTACAGGCTGGACGAGCTGGAGGTCCAGTCTATAATTGTCTTAGGCGGCCACACAGAATTACAATGAAGGTAGGCCCGATCACGCACGTCTGAGGGACATACGCGATCTCACAAAATAAGCAATATTTGAATTTAATTTAGATAATGAAATACACTAGTAGGATAGAAATTACACAAAGACAGATCAAAGCAAAAGAGAATCCTATTAGAGGTAAATCAGTGCAGAACTCACCTAGCGGACAAAGAACTTACACACGCGAACAAAGTAACGGTAATCACTAGTTAAACAATACTCTCGTCACTATAGCAAACAGAATATGTCCGCGCTGACGGCGCACCGTGAATTTATAAACTCGCTTCCGTCTAGAATATTCCAACCGCCGGCATACGGCCGTTGACTGCGAGAGCCAATCAATACTGAATAATCGAATATTGTAACGCCCCCTCCGCACAACGCCAAATATGGACAACAGCTGATCCACCGGCGAGCCGAAGTATTGATTAGCCCAAGTGATCTTAATGCCTCGAGGAATACGGTCGAGAATCCTATGTAGGGACTCCCGAAATTCGTTATGGTGCAATTGTTAATTTCTATTGTTTTCAATGTTCTAATATTATTTGATATAATTGATATATTACGTGTGAATCTAGTTCACAACGTAACAATACATACTGATTCGTTGCGTCTAGCGTTTATGACTCATTTATTAATTATTTATTTTTAAGCACAGGTACGTTCTCTAGATTCTACATATTGTGTCAATTTTATTAATTAAATAATAAATAAGCTAGTTTATAAACTACCACCATTTCGGACACAAAGCAATGAGAGTTATGAAGATGATGGCACTAAATAAATAGTAGATTTTACAACAAGTGCACAAAACGAATCATTTCTATCCGAGACTTTTATCAGCCCGAGTCGAAGGCGAGGGCTGATAGTAATGTCGAGGATAGAAATGGTTTTGTGGACGAGTTATAAACTCTGCTTTTCACTTTGATTGCGAGGAAATAAATAAATAAACGCACGAAAAACAAGACCTGTTTCCCATTTCCCGCCGCTTATTTTTTTTAAATCTTACGACATTGAAATTAGGCTTGGGCTGCAGATCTATACAGCCAACTATTAAATTAATTTTGTATTAAAATAATTTTCTTAAATTAATTAAATAACCTACCGTACTTTAATTTAAATTTTAATATCTTTTATGACTTAAAAAACACATAAGGCAAATAAATTAAAGTAAATATTATAAAATAACAAATTCTATCTCTGAACTTTTTGTTGTGTTTGGCTGTATGGCTTATTTTCTTTGCCTTAATATAGATACATTTAAGAGTAGATACGTTTTTTGCCCTTGTGCACAAAATTCGATTTTGTGCAGCCTATATCCTGCGCAAATAAGCATTTTCTGAGCATGAGAAGTGAAAAAATATTTTGCTCTGTAATAAAAGAAATGTGACCATGAGAACAGTTGTAAAAATAATCTTTTATAAAATGTTTCGTCAAGTTATTATCATTATTTAGTGCTCGTATAAATTTTATGCCACCCAAAGTCTGCTTTGAATCTTCAGAAAATTCATAGACAACTTACTGAATTTATACTTACTAGAATCTCATCATAGGATAATAAATTAAATAATACAAGATCTTGTAAACTTTGAGTTATTCTCGAGAATGCTCCTTTCATTTGAATGAGCTTTCGAGAATAAGCTTTCAACATTTTGTTTCATTAAAACAGTATAAGTATAGTGAGGGAACATGAAACATCACCTATATTTAAAGAAGTGCATTTTGTTTAACTATGGACTTTTGTGCATAATACACCGTCTTTATTTCAGAGACCTTTATTTATTTCAAATTTTAATTTATAACTCGCTTTTGAGCGGTTTAATATTCAGAATTCAAAATTACATTTTAATACCATGCTGAATAATAGATCCATCGATTAATTTTATTGCTACGTACAACTGTACAACCAATTGCAGAAACGCATTTTATTTCCACGTATTTCGAGCTGTCTCTTTTCTTCTTCTTTAGTGTGAAAGTGACAATGCTTCAATAATTTGCTTTAAAAATTAAAAGTAAAAAAAATATATATTTAAAAACAAGCTTTTCTTTAAGTGCGCTAAAAAGAATAAAATAAACTTTTTTTTTAAAACTTTTACTATAAACTTATAACGTCATTACACAATTTATATGACATAAAAGCTTGTCGCAAGATTTACCTGTATTAGAAAACATAATTATCGAACTAAGTACGAGTAAATGTTAGTAATTAATTCTCGCGACTCTAATTTATTTTTTAGTTATTACTGGACAGGTTTCGCAGTGCCATCTATTGTCGAAAAGCGGTACTAGTCTAATGAATCATAATGCCCTCCGATACGGTAGGTACTGTTATTTGGGAACGATTTAACCCCATAATGTGTTATGCAAAAGTGAACCATTTTCGAGATATTTAAAAAAAATATGTTTAATTTTTAATTTCCCAATATTACCAGTAACCCTGTATACGAAAAAGCAAACCATAGCGCGATTCAGATTTCATACAGCGCCATCTATTGTCGAGAGGCGGTACTAGTCTAATGAATTTAATTTGTTAATTTTTTTGTAATTTAACTAGCACCACAGAATATATAATAGTACTACCTATCTATAATTTCCTGGTTTTACAACAGTCACCGTGTGACATACTAAACGGGTTTGTACCCATCAAAAATAAAAGACCGGCCAAGAGCAAGTAGAACTGGCGCATGAGGGTTCCGTACCATAATGATACTAAAATTATAAATGAGAAAGTGAGTTTGTTTGTTTGTTATTCCTTCACGGCTTGATTAAGCAGCCGATCATTATTGAAAATTTGTATACATATTGTCAGGGGTGCAGAGCCCAACATAGGCTACTTTTTATCCCGTGAAAGTATGTCATAACAATGGGAAAGTATTTATTCTACTATAGAGGGCGCTGTATGATGGGCTATCGGCCCACAGATGGCGCCACAAGTCGCGCTATAGGTTGTTCTGTTGTCAAAGGGCTATCAGCCGACAGATGGCGCCGCAAGTCGCGCTATAGGTTGTTTTGTTGTCTAACGAGATCTATGTCATAAAATTTACCGCGAGCGAAACCGCGGGGAAAAGCTAGTACAAAATGGAATACACTTTAATTTTTAAACCAGTATAAAAAGAGCCAATAGCAATGTAAAATGTACCAAGGGTAGGGTCACATTATATTAGAATAGAATAGAATAGAATAGAATAGAATATATTTATTTGCATAAAATATGGTTGATACAAGGATGTTGAAATAAATAATTAAAAGTTTCACATATTTTGCCAACATATTTGGCGTGCAAAATTAACAAATGTCATTTTGTCATTTGTGTCAATGTCATTATTGGTTGTTTAAAGAAGAAGAAGTAACTACAAATTTACGGTTTTCATATTTTATTCCTATACTTGTGCTAAATGATCTTGCTTATTGCCAAATTTCATGATTCTAGGACAACCGGAATAATTATTGGTTTTCGGTCGGCACGGTTTTGTACGAAAAACGGAACACAAACGGCTGTATCATAATTTTGTTATCATAATATTGTATTGTCATCTGGTTACATATTCATGCAAAATTTCAGCTCAATCGGTCTTCGGGAAGTGGTTCAAATTTTCGTTCCAAGATTCCACCCTTACATACATACATACATACAGTGCAAGTTAAATAAAAGCTTTTAAAAACAACTCAATTGTAGTTGCGTAAATCAAATTCTTTCGTCTGTCTTTATTAGCGTGTTAATTGTTAGCCTACTTACTTACTGGTTAGGTTAGAAGTGTAAAAAAAACATTTAAAACGATTTTAAGGTAAAATAGGCCCTTTATAAAATAAAGAATTAAATTATTTTATTCAAGTCATAATGAAGTAGGTAAGGATTGAAATAATTATAGCATTCGTAATGGCCTTATATAACATTCTTTAAAATAACTTCTGTCGGAATGATAGCGGTATTCTGTGCGCAAGTAACCCAAAGGGCTCGGTAATTTTGCACAGATTTATAGCAAGAGATTTATAATCGGGGTCTGAGGGGTTGGCGTCGGGTTCGAGTTTGTGTGATTATCGGAAAAAGTGAAAAAAGATAGAGATGAGAGAGGTCAATATTCAAATAGATATTTCTGGAAAACAACGAACAAAAATAAAGAAATTCTACACAAAGATCACGAAGCAAAGATAAAAAAACTTGTTTTGTCACTTTCTTATTTCATTTTAATTCTTGACAAAAAGTTTTAGATAATACTTGTTTGATTAATTGTTTTTGGGACTCCATAATGATTTTAGACAAAAAAATATATATCTATACATATATATAGGCTCTATAGAAATGAACTTAAATTTTTTATCTCTATGTTCATTGTAAATGACGTAAAAATACACCGTTTCCTCGAGGACCCGGTGGACCAACGCATTACCAAATTGTGAAACACTGTCTTTAGACTCTAGTATTACTAGTACTATAAAGATTGATAGAAAATAACAAATAACGAGGCATTTCATATGTTTGTCTACAGTGATATTAAAAAATAGGATCAGTCAGACATCAATCCGGCAAATGAAGCGCTGTTAATTTGTTCGGAAATAGTTTAATCAAGCGTAACTTTGGATTTGCAGTACCTAATTAAAGAACGAGTCGACGGGCCCTAACTGTATATTGCTTCCTCAGATTAACACAGGGCTTCCAGTTAATTTCCTGCGTTCAATTCCGGCGTGAAAGCCATTTACGAAACATCCCTGCGATAACTTGTACGTAAACTCCTAATAAAAGGTATATTTTGTAACTTGAGTACTGAAATTCAATAAAGATTTTTAATATATACTTTTTACTTTTATTTAATCCGTACCTTAAAGAGACTGCCCACGTGGTAGTAAACTGAATTTATGCAAAAATATGTACTATATTAGGTCAGAATGACAAAAAGGCTGGTCACACACATCCCAGCTCTGAATTTATCTTCTCATTTAAAGACATTCAGTGGTAATAGCGGATAAGCGAACAAACTGGTTTTTGATCTACTGGCTGCGGCTTGACTTGGGAAAGGACAGCGCCACTGCAACAGCTGTTGAACTAAAAACACATGTACCAACTATTTATTATTCTGTGCATGTACAAAGGATGATGGACAGAACCAAGTTTCGCCAACGACAAGGTCAGTATCGCATACCGTTTTATTTCGCATAACTTATGTTTGAACTGGTGATAGGAAAAAATTGTGGCGATTCAAACAAAAGAGCTCATTTAGGCCGATTTGAGTACAAACATTTGACTTTGACTTTATGCTCGTCATTGTTTCAGAGTGTAGGCAACCGAATTCATAATGTCTTTACGACTCTAATTGCCAGAAAATAGAACAATGTATTTATATAGAGGTAGAAATACCACTACTATAATTCATTGAGTGTAGTGCCTACCTGCCCCGGTCGTAATGTTATCTCTCCATTTGTCTGCTATTGTCTCCTCTCCCGATTTGCATACAACTGAGTGAATAGCTATATATTGTGTGGGCAAGATCCTTGATTAATACAGCACGCATCTAAATTGTTTAACTTAAATTATTATCTGTGCATGACGCGTGAGGGAAAACCCTGACGGGGACGTGGAGAGTTGTTAATGATGTCTTAATGACGACGCTGAGCTCTATTCCCTTTACGCAAATATTTCGGTATGGTTTAGGGTACTCGTATGAGTATATTACTTTAACGCGTTTAGCCCCCAGCGTGGTTTATTTGCTACGTTCAGAGCTACGAATAAATAAACACACGTATGTTACAGTGTAAAATATATAGATTTTTTTATATTAATAAAAAAAACTTTTATGAAAAAAAAATTGAATCGACTTTAAATAAAACCAAAGCAACTGCCAACCCAAACATACAGAAAAGCGTAGAATAATATGTGTGTAACGAAATGCAATGCTGTTTCATGCCGATATTCTGTGAAAGAGGTAGTAAACCCACTTACCCCTATCTTGCTAGCCTACTTCATTGTAAAATTGCTCTACCACTTAGAAAAATAAAAATAATTAAACAAAGAAAACAGAGATTACTTTCTCATTTGCAATGTTACTCAATGGATTAAATTGTATGTGATCCGATTGAAAAAAACATTACTAAATTAAATCTCTGATGGATGTAATATTGATAATGCAATTTATCTTTTTTCAAAGCCAACCTTTTTATCCTAGCCCATTGTGAATGATCTAAAGAGGCCGCTGAATGCCCTAAGGTTTTTGTGAGTAAACGTATGTAAAGTAATGTAAACGTATGTAAATACTGTGTGTATTTTATCCTACTTTACATGTTCGAAAAATGTGTGTAGGTTTCTTTATTTTACATTTTACGAAATCATTATAATAAGGAGCTAAAGTTAATCGATTAGTATACTTCTATTCCAGTAAATAGGACGAAAAGCGATGGAAAAAGATTTGAACTGCCGGATTTATCATTCTCCAAACATTATGTGAGGATGGTACTTCTTCAGACGAACTAGCCTATTTTATAAATACCCTACTACTCCAAAAAAGTATGCGTATAGAAAACGAAAAACAGCCCTCTATTCTGGTAACAAAAACAAATTCAAAATCAATCCAAACTCAATAGCTGTCTCACTCATACAAAACAGAAACGTTGTGAGTTTGAATCTGTTTTTGTTACGAGAATAATTTAAAATTTATATTTGAAATAATAATGCACCCTAACCAAACACACCGGGAAACGATAGAGTCATCATTAATTCATTATTGGCTAAGACACAATGGAATCTTTAGTGATTCAATGAATTAAATAGGCTTCTAATTTGTACAATTTACTTTGATAGGCATTGATGTACATATCTACATTTATGTCGTGTTATGGCGATTTACAATAATATTTATGTAGGTACTAGCTGCTCGTCCCTGCTTCCCCCGAAAGCAATTATTGAAGCCTATGTAACTTAAGGATAATGTACCATTCTATGATGAAAGAACTTCTGATGGACTAATTCATGATAAAAAAAAATATTATGCCACTTTTTTCAACTTCATAAATCATCTTATGGTAAGCAAGTATTTAAAACTGTTTCTCAATAATACTTATTTTGAAACAGTTTTACAAGTGAGCTGCATAAATACGTTATCACCTTGTTACTAGTGTTATTCTTTTTTTTCTTTTTTTCTATTTTATTCTGAAGTCCAAAGTAGGTATGTCAAGGCACTAAATGATTGTACCTACATACATATTTAAAATAACTATAAAAGATAAATAAATAAGATAATATGTAAATAATCTAGAGTCATTTTCATAATATCCTGATTAGATGCAGATAGCCTTACTATCAAATAAATTCCCAATATTTTAATTATGCTATTACGTCAAATAATCTTTTTATTGCCAACCTATGAAAGTGAACCTTGGTCTACAGAAGTATGTATAGCGATGTAGGAACTATGTTTACGCTCTGTCCACACTAGTTAGTTACCCAACTGCAACTCAATATACTGCCGAGTATACAGACGGCCTGAAAAGTGAAACAGTCCGTTCCGTTTATTTAAACTACGGTAGAGTAAATGAAATCGTGTAGTCAAATATGTCTTTCTCTAGTCTATATATGTATAATGTTCTAATATTCTAAGCACAAGATTTCAAGTAAAATTCAACGATTGTGTTTGATTTGGCTTGTCGTACCTTACTGTGGTAACATAATATTGTGTGTTTTAATGCAATAAAGTGATTTGTAATCGCGTCATGTTTATTTCATATCGATTTATATTTTAAATCTGTCGTTTGTTTGGAACTTCTGTGCTATATAATAGTGGAATCGAATATATGTATTGCATGGATTTTCTTTTGATATGCTCTTTTCAAAATATGTAGCAGAAAATTGTCATCGCGATTTATTTCATTCAAAAGAAAAATCCCACGTGATTAAAAGAAAATAAAAACGTGACTATTATATTAAAAATATGTTTCTCAGGTACTAATATTAAGTAAGTACCAGTAACAATAGGAATTCATAACACTAGTAATTATTTTACACTCTTTTGTTTTCTATATCTTTAGATACAGGTGTAACTGTACAGGTAGTAAACTTTTTTATGGGTGCGACCACACATCAATCAACTAACGTTGACATCGATCTTCAATGGTTACAATTGACGATCGATGTTAAATTTTATTATTGACTAGCGAAACCCGCGCAACTTCGTTTGCGTGTATCCCGCTTTCCCGTGGGAATTTTGGAATGTATGATACTTTAAAACCTTCCCCTTGAATAACTCTATCAATTAAAAAAAACCGCATCAAAATCCGTTGCGTAGTTTTAAAGATTTAAGCATACAAAGGGACATAGGGACATAGGGACAGAGAAAGCGACTTTGTTTTATACTATGTAGTGATCTATAATAATCAATCGATTGGTGTGGTAGCATCCTTAGAATGGTTTTTGATGTAGTAAATACACCTATTTTGAGCCCTTTTATTTTATTATTTGTTGCTGTGGGCTTCAAAGATACTGCTTCGACCATTGCTGATCTTTTGTAGTACCCTTTAATTAAATTTCCCTGTCCAGACCGGTTGCCTCTAGGAACTTACAGATGTGCTGGGCAGAGAGCTGTTGTATCTCCTGTGGAAGCAGAATATGCTGTCCCATGTATATACTTCTTTTGTACATGAGTGGTCCGCAGGAGCAGAGAATGTGCATGGCATTTTCTTCTTCTTCTTGGCAAAATCTGCACATCGCGGACTGGCTCATGTTCAGGTTAAACAGATGTATATTGAGTTTGTCCTGTCCTCCTTGTCCTGTTAGTATTCTAGTCACAGCACTAGTTTTCTGTCTTTTGAGCTCGATGAGTTCTTTGGAGAAGTTTTTATTGTGACCACTTATTAGGGCTTTGGAATTGTTTGTCCTGGGACAAATTTCCATAGTTCCTTCGCCATAAGGTCACACTGAGTTTTTTGGATATAGTAGGCTCGTTGTTTGGCTATGCCGCAAAAAGCGAAAGCTTGAGCCCTAAATATACGATGTAGCTATTAAGTAATCTGTGCCCTAAAGGCACGGATTTTATAGATTAATCGTAAGATAAATTTTTCACAATGTCGTGATGAGATCTAGGAAGCCTATCTTTCGGAAAAAATATCTAATATCATCTGAAACGCAATGTTCTCAAACTGAATACATTGCCAATCAAAGCGAAGACATTTTGTAAATAAAACATTTGTTAATCTAACGGGTCTCCTTCCACTTCTAGGCGATGGGCCTTTTAAACTATGAAATTAATCATGATTCATAAGGACGTGAGTATGAGGAATGAATGAACAAACACATCAATTAAAAAAATATTAAAATTTATTTGTTACAATCTTATTTAAAAAAATACATAATTATTTTCAGTAAGTGAAATTACAAATCAAGAGTTTTTCAACTACGTTAAAATCAAACCAAATCATATTCGCAATATAATAGTTACAACACATATACTTAATAATAATATAACTTATTAAATAATTTTTAATATAGTTGCGTTTAGGTACTTATCGTTCCGGGGCTATTAAAATGTCTGTACCGTGTGTTCCGTAGCACTTGTCACAAAGTATTAAGAAATTCTGAAAAAATAAAAAATATTTTACAGGAAAAGTCAATTAGGTAATTTAAAAAAATGACCGACACATTGCTGTTGAGTAACTGACTATTAAAATACATACTATATTTTTCAAATAATGTCATGTTAAATTAAGTAGATTTAGCATAGATTTTTAAAAAAAAAATTTTTGTAAATATTTCTTTTTCTGATAATTATTGCAAGTAAGCTACGTAATAATTAAGATTGTGTTTATTATTACTTCTCCCAGACAATAAGTTTAATTTTTAATAACTATAATATTATTTTAATTTATTTATTTATTTGGACTAACATCGGATCATGGGTTAGTAATATATAAAACTTAAAAACTATTGTGTATTATGTCGATAATAAAAATATATATTTACCAAATTATGCTGCGCCCGTAATAAATCCATTACTTTCTCAAACTTTTTGCTTGAACTCGGAAGAAATTCGTGTTCATCCATAATTTCTATTGCGCGTCGTGTCAATGCCTCCAGTTCATTTAGGGTGTTAGGTTCGCCTTTCAATTTCATGTCCTGGCGACGTCTACCATACCTCATGCCATACAAGCGATGGTTGCGGGTACCTCCTCTTTCCCCAACAGGTCTTGCTGGCTGCTCCTCTGGAGTCGGTAACTTCACCATTGTAATACTTCTTTCGGAATAAATTCAAGTTCAATCACGTTCAATATTTATATTGGCGATATTCACAACATACACATTAATTAATTGATTCTATTAACTAAGTACTATGTTTCCAAAATAACAAAATAAAATATTGAGATCCGAACCAAACCACAGTCGAAAACAAATGAGCAATGGTTACTGGTATTTTTGTGATGTTATTATTTAACTGTAGAAAGAGTGGTCAACATTTTGAAATGACAAACAATAGCTTTTTATTATTTATACTATGCCTGTATCTTACTTTTCAATTGTTACCTCGTGTTAATTTATACAAAAGGTTGCAAATCCATTGAATTGCTATCCCATCTTTCCTCAAGTATACTCGCCCTTTCCAGGCAAGAAATGTAGGCGTATTGTGATGAGTGTTGTTTAGGTAACCACTTAAAACATGGTGAATTTACCACTAATACAATTACTAAATTCATAAATTGCATCCTAGTTCTTTTAAAATCCAAAAGAAAAAAAGTGTCTCAACTCTAGGCATGTCCCAAGACCATGCATTTACCCTACATAGTTTTAATACAAATTTCACGTCAATTCTGTTTAATTTGATTAAATAATATATTTTATTTTCATTAATTAACTCGTTACGCTTAATGACGTCATGTTTATCTTCGTTCGAGTGTCTAACTACCTCTCCAATTTATCAGCAGATCAGCGAAATTAAATCGGAGGTTTGTTTGATAACAAACGAGAAATGAGCTAACTTAAACAATTAGTCAATTAAAAATGTTTTTGACTACGTCGAAAAATGTTTTGATGATCCTACATTAGCACCTACATTGAAATAAATTATTCACTAAAATCTCTATATAGATTCGATTCACATCATCGCTATAATGAGCTTTTCGGCTGGTTTCAGTCAGAGATCGATGGTCAGCGTAGGGCGCTCCTAATATGGCCGCTGCGCATAACCACGTTACTCGTCTCTGTGTCAAAGTTACGAGCATAACATAGTATGGTAGAGCCCTAGTTGTGGGATTTCTTTAAAAATATTTGTCTGTACATGGTAATGCTAGAGACTATCTAATAATTTTTCGTTAATTCAGCACTTAATTCGGCATACATATTTTTATATTTAAAAAAAATTATATGAAAAAAAGTCCTAAAATCTAGTTGTGTCGTGGGACAGTGGTGGTAACAGACAACTTCGCCAGCTATTAGCAATTTTGAACGATTTTGAACATTGTGATGGAAAGGAAAGAAGATTATAATTAATCACAAAATCGCATCCTACTTAGTGCTTTTAAAATCTAAAAGAACATGAAGTGTCCCACCACAACTGGTGCTGCCCCACGACTCCACGACTAGTGCTCTACCCTACTTACACCGTTTAAAAGATGTGTGCGGCTGCGGCATTACCTGGCTCGTTCTAAATATCCCCTTTCCCGTACAGAACCTTATTTACCATTTTTTATTGTTAAAATGTCCCACGTGTTAATTCAGGTTTATGAACTACCTGAATGGTATGATAATTAGTATGACTAAGGATGTGATTGTTTTAAGAATAAAAAATACGAATACCTAGGCCCGAAAAATTACAGCGAATGAATGTGAAAGAGAGTGAGACGTTACTATTTGTGACAATAATTCATGTTCATTATTTCAATTAAATATTACGGATTCACCTTAATTGTTTTATTTATTACAACTCTTTTATATTTCAACGATTTTATTTTTTCTTATTAGCAAGTGATTTATGTACAAATGTACTTTCTTTAATTAGCGTTTTTTTTTTTAAGAATTTAGTTTTAAATTCGTATTGTATGATTTTTAAATATAAATTACTATTTCCTCACACTGTGGTACATTCCGCTACAATAGTGGCACTAATATTATATAAGTAAGTATAAATGTTCGTGTTTCAGACATTACAAAATAGTGCGAAGTTGTTAATTACAATTTAATTAACAAGTGATTAAGTTGTATTAACATTATTTTTCACGGAAACCATTAACTAATGTAAGTACTTAAATAGACAATAAGCTTGTGAAATGTCTAGCCTTTATTTAATATTGTTATTATTTATTTCACACAGCAGACCAGCAGACAAATAAAGCATGCGGGTCACCTGATGTAAAGTGGTTATCGCTGCCTAATAGCCAGCAACACTACAGACGATGGCTATAGGGTGAAAAAAGACTTCCAGATCTACCATTCCTAATTTAACCTGGTACCAGCTCTACACCCTCACGAAGTTGAGAGAAAACGAGTGTCTGTGGACGGGCTCTTGGTCCCACTTTGTTATTAGTTTTCCTTTGTTTTTAACAGACTTCCAAAAAGGAGGAGGGTTCTCAATTCGACTATATTTTATAACTCAAAACTTACAAACGGGGTGAACCGATTTTGATGATCCTTTTTCATGTTACTTCATGACTAACTTCATTTCACTCCGATACTGTAAGTATTATAAATACCCTGTGACTCTGATCAATTTTGCGATAGTATAGTATAATAAAGTGTGGTGCTTGCTTGCTCTTAAATTTATCTTTACGTTTAAGAAAAGTTTGAATACTTTAAATAGATGCAGGCGTGATTAACCCAACAGAACTTGAGGAGAAACATTTACGGAGATGAAACTAAACCATAAATAAGCACAAACTTTGTGATGGGTGAATGACAAAGATGGATTCGGAATTTAAAGAGGTGGGCATTGACCCGGCTCAACATAATCCGTCATAAGCCTGCTGCAATTAAAATACTTATCCGTTCCTCCGTTCTATATTTCATCTCAACTGTATTTCATACATTTTATATACAACCGGTGCATTGCTCAAAACCATTCCTAAAGTTAATGACACATATATTATGGCTGTCACTTGTCAAACTAAGAGATGCCACACGTGGGAAGTCGCCCTAACGAAGAAAAAAGAGATAGCGTGCATTGAATGAATAATATAATAAAGGGAGTTTGTTACATTGTTTGTCAAATTGAAATTGGCGATAAAGGGTGCCCTTTTCTACCTTTCCAGCTACCACAAAATGTTTTTGAGCCAACCGATTTATTTAAGTCGATTTTTTAAACTTTTATGTGAAAAAAATGTCAACACTTATTCATTTTTTTTAAAAGATTTGGTATATCTTCAAAATTCTATTTTTGTTATACTAAGTAATGTTGCATGGTCTTATCAAAACTTGAATTACCTACTTGTAAACAACGTTTAGTTTGGTTTTTATTTATTGACCCGCAAAGTTTTTGAAAAAAGGAAACATTCATTGACTATGTCTAACTTAGAACTAAAATTTAAAAAAAACTGAATGATATACTTAAATCGCAGAATAAAATATTCCTTCCTTTTGTCTAAAATTAAATAACACGTGCAAAGCATTTAAAATTGTTATCTCACTCTTACAAAGCAAACGTAGTGTACCGTCACTTATCAACTCGGAAAGGGATCGTCACCGTATCAACTCGAGCCGGTCAGTATCCGAGTTGATGTGTTTGCTAGGAAACCGAGCGAATTGTTGAAAAATGGTAAAATCGCTCGCGAGTTTCATACGCGCGACTTGAAGTATATCTCTTTTACAGGACAACGGTGAGGTGACCAAAGATTATAAGAGTAGATACTAAGTAGGCATAATGACTTGAGGGTTGCACTGCACCTATTTCAAATTTAATTTGTTGCACAAAACTTTGATGACCAAGCAGTGGGGTGCTCGGTAAAAGCCAAAGTGATAGATATGCTAATGAATTCTCTCCTAAACAAATTGCCAACGACCTGATGAAACCGATTAAATACTATTTGTTGTTATAACAAACAACTGCTATCGATACTTGAACTTTAACGACCAGGCTTGTAATTAATCAAACGGTTCGCGTTTATTTAATGTAAATTAGTGACAATAAATAGAACTTAGTTTCTTTATTAAAAACAATAAACACGATCACTTATTACAAACTAGTGAAACCCGCGCAACTTCGTTTGCGTGTATCCCGCTTTCCCGTGCGAATTCCAGAGTGTATTATATATATATCCTTCGCAGATATGGTTAAGAAAAGCTCAGATAAATACATCCGCCCTAGTAATGCCAGCGCTGTTGTCATTTACCCAAATGACAAACAGAAAACGTGCGAGGAAACAAAAATTCTCGTCCAAAAGTTAATCCAGCCAGAACAGATGCAGCTGCACGTCAGAGGGCTACGAAAGACAAGAAACGGCGGAGTAATTACAAGCACTGAAAGTAAAAAAGATGTGGAGAAGTTGAAGCAGGTAGCGCAGCTAACAACCTCTGGCCTTATTGTTGACGAGCCCCACAAACGCAAGCCAAGAATAATAGTGATAGGTGTGCCTACAGCTATGCCAGAAACTGAAGTGCTGAAATGCATTTATAAACAAAATTTGGCCGAGAAAATTCAAGATATGACACTAGAGACCTTTTTAGAAAATATTAAACTGAGTCACAAGTCAGGAAAGAAAGACTCCGATACCTGCAACTTCATAATTGAGGTTCCCGCACTCTACCGCAAAGCCCTTATAACGCAGGAGAGAATATTTATAAATTTACTACTAATGCCAGGATACAATGTGCATTCCACCACCAAAAATTTCAATCAAAACGATGGTGTAGTTGCATATACCAAGGACTCATTAAATGTCACCGTTGAGGAACCAGCTATAGAAGGCTGTATTCGACTTCTAATTAAAATTGAAACAGATACAGCAATACTTGCATTATACAGGTCTCCCTCTTTAAGAAATACTGATAATTTTATTGAGTCACTAAATAAGATATTACAGAATCTTACATCTCATAAAAATATAATTTTAATGGGAGATTTAAATTTGAACATTTTGCCTGACCACTGCGACACAGCGGCTGAGGAATATCTCAATATGTGCTCATTCCATGGCTTACTCCCTACACATATATCTGGATCGTGTCTGGACCATGTCATGCTTAAATCTAAACTCCAATCACAAACATTAGTAACCAACTCAACAATAACAGATCATAGCGCAATCATTTTAACTGTTGGAGTTGGTGGAAGACAATGAAATTTTTGAAGATAGCAAATGGTGAGAGAGGAGTTGAGAGGGGAAATGAAGGTGAGTTCTCATTATGGAGGAAACAATTAATGATTGCATTGGCAGCGAGAGGGATTTCGGATATATTTAATGAGGAAAAACCAAAAGATTTTGAAAGAAATCGGGCCTTGGGGACCAGGTGCTCACTATCTCTTTAAGGAGATTTCTGAGGGCTTGGTCAATGCGTCCTATGATCGGAAGGCTGGCCTGTATTTCGCGCAAAGAATTAGCCTCGCAATACAGCGGGGTAACTCTGCCAGCCTTCTGGGAACGCTCCCGTTTTCGAGGGATCTGGGTCAAGTTTTTTATTTGTAAATAGTAGTTGAGTTTTATTTCTTTTAAATATGTTCCTTTAATTAAATAAATATTATTTTTTAACTGTTAAACATAAATTACATAACTTAAAACGCACTAAACAAACAATTACTAAAATAAATACAAAGACGCTAGAATGCGATTTATGCAATATTAACTTTGACCCCGTTTATAATTCTGCTGACGCAGAAACTAGTATGACATACTTAATAAACGAAGTGCAATGTGCAATTCAAAAAAATACATCGCCTATACGTGTGACTAATAAAAACAATTACATTAAACCATGGATAACACCTGGGCTGATTCGTTGTATGAAACACAGAGACAAATTTCATAAAAAAGCAAAATGTCACCCTGAAAATGTTGTTCTTCAATTGTCACATAAACGATATCGCAATTTTTGTAATAACATTCTAAGAAAGGTCAAAAATAGTTATGACAAAAATGAAATCGAAAAAGCCGGTAACAATAACAAAAAGGTTTGGAAATACATTAAGAACATTACATTCACTACAAAACAACAGGAACAGAGTCTAGAGCTATTGGAAGCACACTCGTCACCGCTGGCAAGTGTAAATAATATCTTTGTTAATATGGGAAAGTCCTTGGCTGAAAAAGTACGGAAAAACCTGATTAATTCACGTACCAGCATCATACAAAGTCCTAATATTTCACTAAATTCTTTCGTGTTGCTCGATACAGACTCTGAAGAAATAGAGAAAATTATCATGGTAATGAAAGATGACTGTGCAGTTGGCTGGGATAACATTTCTTAAGAACTTTAAGCATACACTAATCCCACCTCTAACTCATATTTTCCAGCAATGCTTGCGTGAAGGAGTTTTCCCTAGATCTCTGAAAAAAGCCCTCGTAGTCCCTATTCACAAGACTGGTAGTAAAAAAGAAATTTCTAATTATAGGCCTATCTCTTTATTGCCATCTATTTCTAAAATATTAGAAAAAATCGAATACTTGGAAAGAAAGGCTATTATATCAAAAACAGAGTTTGGGTTTAGACCAAAGCTATCAACTAACGATGCCGTACATCAACTCTCTGACTTTTTAGTCCATGAGATTGCTAAGGGTAATCGGATACTGGGAATTTTCCTTGACCTTGCAAAAGCATTTGACACAGTCTCCATCCCAATCCTCTTGCAAAAATTAGAAATAATAGGTATTAGAGACGCGCAGCTCAAGCTTTTTGCGAGCTACTTATACGAGCGAACACAATGCGTTAAAATGGGCAATGTCATCAGTTCTGATATGAATAATACCCAGTTTGGCATTCCTCAGGGAAGTATTTTAGGCCCAACCCTCTTTTTAATCTATATAAATGACCTATGTAATCTTCAATTAAATGGTGGTAAAATCATATAATACGCCGATGACACAGCACAATTTTTTTCCGCAAAAACAGACGAAGAAGTCTATGAACTGGCACAACGGGGTTTTAATGTTGTAAATAACTGGCTTCAGAATCATCTATTAACATTAAATGCGGATAAAACAAATTTCATTAAGTTTTCATCGCGTAAATCAAACTCTCTACGGTTTGTGCGAGTGTCCTCTAATTACTAACACAAACCACATTAAGTACTTGGGTGTTATAATTGACGAAACTCTAACATTCGGAAGGCATATAGAAGCAATAACTTGCAGAATGCGGAAGTTAATATTTATTTTCAAGGAACTCCGTTCCATTTCTAATTTAAAATCGTTAAACAAATGTACCTGGCCCTATGTCAATCAATATTAACTTACTGCATTACGACATGGGGTGGAGCAGCTAAAACAGCTCTAATAAAAATTGAAAGAGCACAGCGAGTGGTTCTAAAAGTCTCCACTTTTAAACCGTATCTCTATCCAACTGACCTACTCTATAAATCCTGTGATATACTGAGCGTTCGACAATTAAGTATTTATAATGAACATTGTACTTAAACAGCATGCAATTTTGCCCTTTTGCACTGAAACTACTAATAAACGACGGAAAGATATAGTTTGCTTTGGACCCATTGCAACATATCGCGCCCTATCATCTAGATTCTTTATATTTCTCGGACCATTGCTCTATAACAGATTAAACGCCAAATTATGTATCTACCCCCTTAATTCATATAATTGTAAAAAATCTCTTCAAACAGCACTCAAAAATATGTCCTATAAAGATACAGAGGAATTAATGACGATCGTGAAATAAACCTGTAAATACTACTACATTATAATTTATTATTAATTTTTAATATATAAGACACCTTTTACCTTGTATCATATTTAAAGTGATTATCATGATTTTTTATATTAGATCTTTTACCGCCTGAAACACAGGATTTTCCTAGCTCAGGCACATAATGTTACACTAGCCGTAAGTTTTATGAATAAAGATTTTATTATTTTTTTATTATTATTATTATTATATATATATAACCTTTCTCTTCAATCACTCTATCTATAAAATCCGTTGCGTAGTTCAAGAACAGACAGACAGACTTCATTGTAAAGATGCTGGATGCCGATCGCTAGACGCTGCCAACTGCCGGTCTTATTCGAAGCATTTGGGGGAAGCCTAAATCCAGTTGTGATCTTCTTGTGGCTATGATATTTAGTATAAATAAACGTATGTAAATGTAACACGTGTTTTTGCGAATTCCACTAATATTATTCGTGATTCAAGGTTAGTTTACACTGAATATCTACAGATACCAATCCATCTCGATAATTTTTGTTATCATTTGATATCTTTCCCAAAGACTAGATAAAACAAACATTGATTTTATTTCAAGTAAGAAACATTATATGACAGACCCGGTGGTCGAAAGACTAAAAATACTTTATCCCAAGGGCATGGGTTCGAATCCCGCGCTAGGTAAATATGTGTGCAGGAACATGTATATGTTGGTCTTGATCAGCATGGTTTCTATAATTAAGAAAATATGTCAAGCCGTTATTGCGTACAATGGTAACAAAAATCCATTCATCCATATAAACTTTTCCGTTTAAAATATTAGTGAGATAAAACTAATTTAACGGAAAGAAATCATATCAGTAGCACTGTTGATTATGCCTACGCTCTGAAATGCAATCACTTCCGAGCAAAACGTTATGCATAGAAACTTACATGAAAATCTTACTTGTAGATCTTCTAATATTCAATTTACTGATAGGATTCCGTACAAACGTTGCACACTTGCACCTTATTGTACAATCTGCACCACATTATTCCACTTTTTTAGAGTGCGGGACAATATCACACTCTCACAGAGTATCGACGTGAAATAGCGGCGAAATGCCGGCTGTGTTTCGTACGAGGAGTAAGAGAGCCGGTAGTCTAATTTCGCTTTCTGTTTCCCGTTTCCTCCCACCTTCTCAATTTCTCCATAGGCAACAAATCCAAGACTCTTGCATGTTAATCTTGTTATGATGATGCTTACCATCACGAGACCGGGGCCCGATTCTACTAACACAAATGCACCAATGGACACTCAATGGTGTCTCAATCGTGTCTTAAAAGAATGCCGATAGTGTTTAAGTGGAATAGTTTTTGACATTTGTTATGGACTTAAACATTCTATCGGCATTCTTTTGAGACACGATTGAGACACCATTGAGAGTCCATTGGTGCATTTGTGTTAGTAGAATCGGGCCCCGGTCTCGTGATGGTAAGCATCATCATAACAAGATTAACATAACAGCTAATTCATCCTCTTCTGTCATAAAAAAAATACTCGGCAATGTTGCTCTTTCTCGAAACAAAGCGAAAAAAACACCTAGAGATACAATAGTTTATTCCTTTGCCTGGCTACAACAAATCCGCGGGTCTTCGATTCAGCTCTCATCTGACCTCGGCCTAATAAACTTTTGACTCGTTTTAATTAAACGTTCATGCTTCGCAAAATATTAAGCTTTTGAGTTAGATTAAATTTCAGCAGCTACGTCGTTTTAAATTTACTAGAATAAAATTAGTTTAATTCTCTCATCGTATTAATTTATTTTTATTAAAGTGGGGAAATTGGTAATGTTTTTTTAGGCTATGCGTTGTAACAATGACTAGGTATGTACCTATAGCAATTTGTGGTCATATTTTGCACTGGTTCCTACTATAAATTAACCAAATAATACCGACTATTTCTAGAGCTACTTTTAGTCTTTAGGACAGACCTTAATGTTTTTACAGGAAATAAAGTCAGTCGTAGATTTTATCGTTAATTCAATAGTATTCCAGGTATATACCATAAAAAATATGTGCTAAAAGACAGTTTGTTAACGATGTTATCGTATTAGTTTATTGCGGCAGTAAAGTTAACGTTGGTGAGACAAATAAAATACTTTTTAGACCGCATAATAGAAATGAAATATTACATTCCATTTTTATGCCACCATTGGGATTCGTACGTTAGATTTTCACAAAAGTGTAATAAATATAAAGACGCCAGCTACGTTTATTAGACGGCAGGCAAAAGTAGAGTTGGATTTTGGCGCCAACTACGATAGCGTCCACTTGGGTTCGTGATTAGAAATTTAATTTCTTTCAAAGTTTGATTCTTATTATTGATTAGCTTTTGCCCGCGCTTTCGCCCACGTGGTCTAGTAACAATTAGCATATTTTTCTTCAGAAACAAATTCCGGTCCTGCACGGCCTGGTACGGTACGGTACCATCCGGTCCGATCAGGTCCGGTCGGTCCGGTCAGGTCCGGTCGGTCCGGTCCTGATAAGGAACCTACATGCCAATTAGCATATTTTCCTACAGAAAAAAAACCGGTTCGGT
This sequence comes from Endotricha flammealis, assembly GCA_905163395.2. Lineage (NCBI taxonomy): Eukaryota > Metazoa > Arthropoda > Insecta > Lepidoptera > Pyralidae > Endotricha > Endotricha flammealis. The sequence continues at coordinate 11,074,634 of LR990853.1, forward strand.
CCGACACGGCCCGGTACGGTGCGGTTCCTTCCGGACCGTTCAGGTCTGATCCGTTCCGGCCCGGTCCCGTCGGTCTGGTCCTTATAAGGACCCTACATGACAAATTTGGCATCTCTAGACCCAGCAGTTTGGGCTGTGCGTCCTCTCGCTTTCCCATGGGAATTTTGAAAAATTCTTTCTTAGTACATCCCTAGACGTCGTCGTAAGGAATCTACATGCCAAATTTGATATACCCTCGCAAGCTCGTTTGCGTATATCTCGATTTCCCGTGGGAATTTTAAAAAATCCCTTCTTAGTACACCCCTAGACGTCGCCGTCGTAAGGAACCTACAGTCCAAATTCGGAATCTCTAGAACCACCGGTTTGGGCTGTGCGTTGATATATAGTTAAGTCAGTCAGGACTTTGAATTTTATATAAATAGTCCGGTCCGATCAGGTTCAGTCGGTCCGGTCCGGTCCGGTCGGTCTGGTACTGATAAGGAATCTACATACCAATTAGCATATATTTCTTCAGAAAAAAAATCCGTTCCGGTCCGGTTCGGTCCGGTCCGGCACGGACTCGGTACGGTGCGGTTCCTTCCGGACCGATCAGGTCTGATCCGTTCCGGTCCGGTCCGGTCCGTTCCAGTCCAGTCCGGTCCGGTCGGTCCGGACCTTATAAGGACCCTACATGCCAAATTTGGCATCTCTAGACCCAGCGGTTTGGGCTGTGCATCCCCTCGCAACTTCGTTTGCGTATATCTCGCTTTCCCGTGGGAATTTTGAAAAATCCTTTCTTAGTACATCCCTAGACGTCTTAAGGAACCTACATGCCAAATTTGGAATCTCTAGACCCAGCGGTTTGGGCTGTGTGTTGATATATAGTTAAGTCAGTCAGTCAGTCAGGACTTTGAATTTTATATATTTAGACTAGCTGTTAACCGCGGCTCCGCCCGCGTGGTCAAGCGAAAATGGCAATAAGTTCGTTCCCGTGGGAATAAAAAAAAAACAACTTTATCTTTGTCAACATCATAAAGGGAATCTCTATAAAAAAACAGCTTTCTAGGTTGAGCGCTCCCGATAATACACGTGTAGTCTTATTATTTCGAATCCTGTGGGAATTTAAAAAAATCCCGTCTTTATTATCCTTGTCTACTTTATAAAGGAAAGATTAATACAAAATCTAGGCGTTCTAGGTTGAGCGCCCACGATAATACACGTGCAGTCATATTTTTCTCTTATCCATGGGAATTAAAAAAAATACAACTTTATCTTTGTCAACATCATAAAGGGAATTTTTACAAAAAAAATCAGCTTTCTAGGTTGAGCGCCTGTGATAATACATTTACAGTCCTATTACTCCCTTTCCCGTGGGAATTTCATAAAATCCCATCTTTATCCTTGAGATCCTCAATACAAAATCTCAGCTTTCTAGGTTGAGCGCCCCCGATAATACACATGTAGTCTTATTTATTATTCCTGATACTGATTTATTATCCTGATTAAAAATCCCGTCTTTGTCCTTCTGTACTTTAGAAAGGGAACCTCAATACAAAATCTTAGTGTTCTAGGTTAAGTGCCCACAATAACACACGTGCAGTCCAATTTGTCCCGTTGCCGTGGGAATTAAAAAAATCCCATCTTCATCCTTGTCTACATCATAAAAGAAACCTCTATACAAAATCTCAGCGTTCTAGGTTGAGCGCACCCCACAAAACACGTGTAGTCGCCTAGGTAGCCATTTCATCCCTCTAGGGGTTGAATTTTGAAAAATCCTGAAACATGTACTTACTCATTTACCGCCATGCTGAATTTCATTCGAATAACTTCAAAAAAGGCAAAGTTTCATACTAACTTTGCACCCCCGTTTAACCCCATAGGGGATGTTTTTTGAGAAAAATATTTTACTCGTGTTTCATGCCTTTCAATAAAGAACCTTCATGCTGAATTTCATTCGAATAACTTCAAAAACGGCAAAGTTTCATACTAACTTGGCACCCCCGTTTAACCACCTAAGGGATGATTTTTGAGAAAAATATTTTACTCGTGTTTCATGCCTTTCAATAAAGAACCTTCATGCTGAATTTCATTCGAATAACTTCAAAAACGGCAAAGTTTCATACTATCTTTGCACCCCCGTTTAACCCCCTAAGGGATGAATTTTGAAAAAAATATTTTTCTCATGCTTCATGCTTTTTAGTAAAGAACCTTCATGCTGAATTTCATTCGAATAACTTCAAAAACGGCAAAGTTTCATACTAACTTTGCACCCCCGTTTTACCCCCTTAGGGGATGAATTTCCAAAAATCCTTTCTTAGTGAGTACCTACGCCCCAAAAGGAACCCCCATGCAAAATTTGAGACTCCTGGTACTTGTAGTTTCGGAGATTTCGTGATGAATCAGTCAGTGATTTTCTCTTTTATATATATAGATAGATGATATAATCTTCCAGCTAGATTGAGCATCCCGGGTAATACACGTGCAGTGAAATTATTCCCTTTCCCATGGGAATTTCGCAAAATAACGAAAGGAATTTCCATGAAACATTGGAAACTTCTAGCACTTGCAGTTTCAGAACACGTTATGATTCAGTGACTTACACGTCCAGTCTCATTATTCCCGTTCCTCTGGGAATTTCGGGATAAAAATACCCTATGTGTTACTCCAGATTAAATTCTACTCGTAAACCAAATTTCATTATAATCCCTTCAGTAGTCAGTGATTTACACGTTCAGTCCCGTTATTCCCGTTCCCGTGGGAATTTTGAAAAGAAACATACACTAAATGTTAAGTTGAGCAAATCGCTACATATTAGTGAAAACCGCATCCAAATCGGTTCAGCCGTTTCTGAGATTAGCGTGTGCAAACATACATTCAAACAGACGGACATTTTTTTTTTTAATTCTTGTTCTATTGCTTATTCTTCACCCTAAACAATTTTTTTTGGAAATATATTAATGTTCAGACAAACTTTTTTTTACACTTTTATTATATTATAGATAGATAGATAGATAGATATAGATACACTATTTTATAGTGTAATGTGAAGCAAACATAGGTTAAAGTGCATAGTGGTTGGAATTTGAGACCAGTGCATTATCGTGTTGATTTCAAAATCCGCCTTTACTGAAGAAATTTTGCTATCATCTTTCTTTGGGGCGTCATGGCTCAGAGACTATACTAAGTCGAGATAGCATGAATACGCGAATTGGTCGCGTTTCGTGCGTCGACAGTACGTAGTCGACGCACGAAACGCGACCAATTCGAATACGCTGCTTTGAATTTGAATTACGTAAGACCATGTTCAGATGACAAGCGCTCAACGCGCGTTTTGATAACGCGCGTTTACAACTACATCCATTTTATTACGCGCGCTTTATTAAACCGCGCTTTGGCATGTGTACGGCCTGAATAAAATGTATGTAGTTGTAAACGCTCGTTATCAAAACGCGCGTTGAGCGCTTGTCATCTAAACTTGCTCTAACTTGAAGATAGCACAATGGAATCTTCGTCTGAAGTCCGATTGCCAAACGAAAGATGAAAAAAAAGTAGAGTTGTATGAACTAATAAGAGCTAATTCACAACAAAAACGTTACACTTGTTGTACGGTTGACTGTATAATACATAGGTGATTTTATATCATTCATCATCCAAATTTACTTCCTGATTGAAACTAAATACTTACATATTTTAAAACAAAGTCCTCCCGCGCGTCTGTCTGTCTGTCTGTCTGTTCGCGATAAACTCAAAAACTACCCAACGGATTTTCTTGCGGTTTTCACCAACGGATAGCCTGGTTCATGAGGAAAGTTTATGTATAAAATTTGTCAGGATTTTATGTAAATTGGCTGAAATATAAAGATTATTATTGGAAGTGTCGGAAAAAATCAAACCGCTTGGGAGCTGTCGACGAAAACGCTGGCTAAACCCTTTGAGATATAACAAAACAAAAATTATAGGACATTCCTCTTATTTAGGTCTCCAAAAAAGTCCGCGATAGCATATATTTATCGTTTACGGATAACTTACTATAAAATAAAAAGCGATTTCCGAGTAATAATGCGGAAATAGCGCCATCTAGCGTAGAATAGAAAGAACTTGAATTAATTTTGGCAAGCGCGTAAATGTTTTGCTATAACTTCTAAAGTATCTATTTAAATTATATCCTTACATATTATAAAACAAAGTCCTCCCGCGCGTCTGTCTGTCTGTTCGCGATAAACTCAAAAACTACCCAACGGATTTTCTTGCGGTTTTCACCAACGGATAGCCTGGTTCATGAGGAAGGTTTATGTATAAAATTTGTCAGGATTTTATGTAAATTGGCTGAAATATAAAGCTTATTATTGGGAGTGTCGGAAAAAATCGACCCGCTTGGGAGCTGTCGGCGAAAACGCTGGCTAAACCCTTTGAGATATAACAAAACAAAAATTATAGGATATTCCTCTTATTTAGGTCTCCAAAAAAGTCCGCGATAGCATATATTTATCGTTTACGGATAACTTACTATAAAATAAAAAGCGATTTCCGAGTAATAATGCGGAAATAGCGCCATCTAGCGTAGAATAGAAAGAACTTGAATTAATTTTGGCAAGCGCGTAAATTTTTTGCTATAACTTCTAAAGTATCTATTTAAATTATATGGTGTAAAGATTATAATAATGTACATGAAATGCTTATGGTAACTAACGTAGTTAACTGGATAAGGATTAATACTGTATACGTCAAAATCGGTTTCCAATTTCCGCATTATTACTCGGAAATCGCTTTTTATTTTATAGTAAGTTATCCGTAAACGATAAATATATTATGCTATCGCGGACTTTTTTGGAGACCCAAATAAGGGGAATATCCTATAATTTTTGTTTTGTTATATCTCAATCAAAGGGTTTAGCCAACGTTTTTGTCGACAGCTTCGGGTTGTTTTTTTCCGACACTCCCAACAATAAGCTTTATATTTCAGCCAATTTACATAAAATCCTGACAAATTTTAAACATAAAGCTTCCTCATGAAATAGGACTGTAAGTGTATTATCGCAGGCGCTCAACCTAGAAAGCTGGAAATTGTGTATAGAGGTTCTCTTTATGATGTTGACAAGGACAAAGATGGGGTTTTATAGAATTCCCACGGGAAAGGGAGTAATAGGACTACAAGTGTATTATCGCAGGCGCTCAACCTAGAAAGCTGGAATTTTGTATAGAGGTTCCCTTTATGATGTTGACAAAGATAAAGACGGCAATTTATAGAATTCCCACGGGAAAGGGAGTAATAGGACTGTAAGAGTATTATCGCAGGCGCTCAACCTAGAAAGCTGGATTTTTGTTTATGGTTTCCTTTTATGATGTTGACAAGGATAAAGACGGCAATTTATAGAATTCGCACGGGAAAGGCAGTATCCACGCGGGCGAAGCCGCGGGTACAGCTAGTAAATAAATAAATTGGAGTTAGTATCATATCGGTGCATTTGCAACTCGCCTATGTAGCAACTGGTCTATTTATCAACTCGTAACTGTATCAATTAAATTGCATTAAACGCAAATACCAAACGACGATACCGATTGGGTAATAAAACTATTAGGGCTTCAATGTGCATGTCTTCGTAGCTCAATGTATACTAAAATAATATAATATATAAATATATAATATACAAATAATATTCATATAATAGTTAAGTACCTAATAAACCAATCATTTGTTCATTTCCATGCTATTTTATTGCTAAACTACTTACCTATACAGCCATGGATTTAGAGGACTCGTCATGAGTTCTTTAAAAAGACTCAGTCTTTGAGTTCTTTTTGGCAGGACTCAAGTCTATTGACAAAAGACTTTAAATTCTGAAGAATTTGAGCTCTAAGTTTTATTTATAAGACTCGAGTCATCAAAAATAGCTCGAGTTTTATTAAATAAGACTCCAAAACTCGAGTCTCACAACACTAGGTAAAAGCTAGTGACATTAAATGAATTGAAATAAATGAATTAAAAAAAATTGCCCACTGCTCAAAACTTTGAATGTAAAAAATCTTTTCAAGGATTATTTTCCACAGTTTCTAGCGAGAAACCACTGCAGGTATACGGTATATTAGGTAGTATTATGAATAATGAACAACACTCTTCGGGCACGCTAGTGTTATCACTTCACGTTCCTTGGGTCACGAACTCACAGGCCGTATTAAATCACAGTATTGCGTTAAAATATTCAGGCGAGGGCTTTTCTATAGACTCACCTTTGCTCAGCCGTTACTGCTTTTGGCTTAAAACAACAAACCCGTGGCCGATGAAACACAAATATATAATGTGTTTTGTTGTTTACTCAAATAAATATGCAGAATGAAAGAACGCTAACTTAAACAATGCCTAATAAAACTGAGCCACCTAATGGTACAGGTGAAATCATTTTCAAAGACAAGTCTTCTGGACTTAAAAAATTAAAAACGTATCTAGATACAGTCAAGGAGCTAAAATCCAGTGCGAGAATTGCGATTCAAGAACATTTAAATCTCAATGCGCACATATCGCTGTATGCTATCGGCCAACAGATGGCGCCACAAGTCGCGCTATGGGTTGTTTTGTTGTCAAAGGAGATCTATGTCATAAAATTAACGCGAGCGAAGCCGCGGGGATAAGCTAGTTAAGAAATATTTAGCATTAAACAATCCAACAAGACGTTAAACAACCTAGTGTCCTTGCTCATCTTCAATAGACGGCATTGCGATGTGAGCCATACTAACTGCAACACATTGCCGACTGTCCCAACTTCCAGACTTAATTAAATCATTAGTTTAACGTGCGTCCATCCGAATTGCTTACATACCTACTTACATCGCTGTACCCTTGTACACGTGGTGGGAGTTCACTGATGGATGCCATTATCATTAATTTCTCATGTACAATGTAAAAATTAGTCATAAGTTCCTTCTTTAAGCTTCTTTTAATATAGCTCTAGCTAGAGAATAAGATTCTTTCTGAAATATTGGATAGGTAACCTACACCGATTATGTTATTTGAGAGAGTTTAGACTTAGAGACTGAGTCATCTTGCCAGATAATATCTATGATAACATTATACCTACACAAGACGTAGCGTAAACGATATGACCTGTACAATGAATACAGGCCAACGGTTCCACGCCTATTGAATTCATTTGTTTTCAACTTATATGCTAGCTCTACACTCTCGAAAAGTTAAGTAAAGTTATGGCAAAGTTAGTTATCAAAGGAAAACTGAAGACGAAAATAGTCCGGGGACTAGTCTACATTTCATTTCCGATCAACTACGCGAGAGTGTAGAAGTAACATAGAAGTTGAAAAATTATATTGCATACACCTTTACATAAATTCGCATACACCTGAAACAAATATATTTTTTTTTTTATTTACAGTTTGTAAACTAGAAAATTTAAAACTATGTACATACGGGAAAAAATATATTTATTTTAGTGGGAGAACTAAAATTTGATATGGCAACCCTGCATTCCGTCGCGGTGACGGAGTGACGGACGGATCGCGAATCGCGAGCGACAGCTCATCGTTTATTATTTTCATTTCGATGGTACTACATACCTACTTTGTTGTTTTTCCATAATTAAGTGAATTGTTCTGCTGTTTTCTACAATATTTACAATGTGGGACCCAACACACGTGCAAGTTACAGTTCAAAAAGCCCGTGGACTACTAATTAAAGGTAAAAATGGTACAAATAACTGTTTCGTTACAATTGCCCTCGGTAAAGAAAAATTCCAAACCTCCGTCAAACACAAAGCTACAGAGAGTGTAGACTGGCTAGAGGAATGCGAGTTGCATATTCCGACTCAAGGTAATACCGCGGAGATCGTGCTGAAAGTGTGGGATGAAGATTTTGTTAAGGATCATTTACTAGGTCAAGTATCGATTCCGTTAAAAGACCTCGATGTCTACGAGCGCCCAAAAAACCGCTGGTACACTCTTCAGGGCAAGACAGGCAAAGAAAGCGACAAGAAAAGGGGTGAGCTGGAAGTTAAGATCGGCTTCACTGTGAAAGAAGGAAGTCTAAATGACCTTAGTAAAAAAGAGAAACATAGGTCGTCGCTATCTAGCATCGCTCAAAACGTTGGGGGTAGCCTCATGAGTATTGGTAGCATAGAAAAACGTAAGAGTATCAAGAAATTTGCCAAAAATCTTGGCTCAAAAATGCATCTTAACAACAAAAAAGATAAGAAGAGTGACTCATCTTCGCTTAGTGGCAGTATTGGGAATCTGAAAAGTTCGTCCATTTCCACTCCTGAGAATTATACTCCAAAATCTTTTGAACCAAGATTTCCAACAGAAGCCGATCCTGGAGTGATTAGTGAGGATGAAGACGAGTTTGCATTTGATGACCTATCTCATAAAAGCTCTGCCAGTTCCCTCAATGTTCAAACTTTACCCCGTGGTCATAAATATACACCATCACCTGTTAATGCTTCCTTAGAGAATTTGGGAGGAGGGGAATTTCTTAGAAGATCTACAAGTAGCAACTTGGCAAATCCAGAAAAGACTGTGCCTCAAAAACCAGTTCGTCTTAATCTTGATACTTTCACTCCACCTCAAGTTTCCTCTCAGGTGATTGACAAAAATGATGAGTGGTCTCAAAAATTATATTCACGGGCCAAGGCTAATAGCCAAACAACTATTGATAGAGAAAAATCATCAAGCCTTGAACGAAACAATAAACTGGATAGCCCCAGCTCATTAAAAGAAAAACCCAGCCCAAAATTTTTCAAGAAGTTTGGTGTCAACAGTAAACCTAAAAAGTTATTAGAAGAGCGCATCATTGTTGGGGAAGAGAATATTGTGGAAGAAGATTCTATAAATCCTGCATACAACAGTATTCCAAAGACCGTACTGCAGCAGTTTGATGGTAAATCACGCGAAGATTTAATTGTGTTGATTTACAATCTACAAAAAGATGCAGAGTACGAAAAAAAGAAAAATAAAGATTTAGAAAACTATCTAGATGAGTTGCTCTTAAGAGTTATGGAAACAACTCCTAGAATTTTACAAAATCCGTATGTTAGAAATAACAGCATGCACATTAGAAATAAGTAATTTATTTTACTGGGTACAAATTACACAGCCCAGTTTCATTTCCACTTGCATGATAAAAATGTTTTAAAATTATTTTAGTTTCTAATGATTGAAAGACTTTAAACTATAAATTATTAACTTATTGCATTACATTTTGCAGAATTCATTACTTGTTAAAATTTTATAACAGCAAAAGATTTTTTTATAAATGTTTGTAGCTAGTGTGCAATCAAATCTGGCATTTTTTATCTAATTATTGTGAACACCTAAACATAACACAATCATGATGCCTTAATTGATAGAGAAAGTAGCAGTGTGTGAACTGAAGAGAACTAATGTCAAGCTTGTAGTCATAAATACTTACTTATGCCTGACTTTCACCACATTGTTAACTCTCAGCCTTGTCATATAAAATCTGTGCCTTAATATGTATCTGTGATATATAAGTTGGTCAATATGAAACTATAGTGAATGCTAATATTTGTTTTGAAATCTTAAGCTTTCTAGATAATTTATTCATAGAGACAGAAATGTTTTTTAGGATCAAAATTTTTTTAGTTGGATATAAAAATAAACAGATAAGTACTGCCTCATTGTTAATTATGTGTCTACCTAATAAGAAATTAAAGACTGGCTGATTAATACTTTTCTCAGGTTTTAAATAACTTTCTGTGCCAAATAACACATATCATTCTTTTTTATTTACTAGGTAACACTAATAATAGTACCTAATTCTTCAATTCAAAGCATGATTAGAGATGGATTAGAGGCCTAAAATGTCTATGTAAATATAATAACTGTAAAAACATGATTGCACATTTATGGCAAACACATGACATATGGTTTACATACCAAGATAATGACTAAGACTATGCTAGCTATGTATTCCAATTTAGCAGCAAATTAAATTTACCTACACTTGTAAAATACCTACCTAATAAGTAACTCTACATAAATGAAGAACAAAATGTAGTTTCCCTATGTGATGTAATTTCTTTGATGGTATTATTAGAAATGTGTAATATTATTTTTATTATCTGGTTAGTGCAAAATATATGCTTTGATTAAGTTAATATTATGCCATTGTGCAATATTGGTTAGTAATAATAATATTAGATTTAAGTTATGAAACTGATAACAGGAAGAGGATATTCAAAAATCAGTCCATTAAAACTTAAGTACTGAACTGAATGTTTTCTAAATTATATAATTTATCGTGTCATAGTATAATCTAATGAGATGTGCATAGAATATTGTTTAATCAGATGCCAAGAGTTAGATAATATTAAGTTAAATATCATAATCAAAATTGTTTTGATTTCATCAGATATTTTAAGTGTGATAGTGTTCAAAGACAAACAGAACAAAGTAGGCTTTATAATGTTGTGTTATTTATTAAAACTTTTAATTCCATCTAAGTAAGCAATAGAATATAATTGGCATTGAGTTAACACCTTGTATAATCATATATTATTATGTACTTCTCTTTCTCAAATGGTAGTTAAGAGAAATATACAGATTATTTATTTTAGTATAAATAGTTTATTTTTATAATGAACTACTTTCTCTTAAATTGATTAGTTTCGTTCTAAAAGTTAAGAGACAAGTAAGTCTTTGGACGCAGCCAAGATCTGCATCCTACAGTAACCTACTTTATTTTATTCTACAAATCCCATAATTTGTTTAGTAAAAATAAATATTTTGTAAAGAAAAAAGGACTACTATTTTTAAAAACCTACATTTTTGCAGTCAGTTGAATGGTGAACCATATCAATGGAGGTAAAACAATAAATGTTTAATATTATTTATTTAAATGTAAAACTTATAATAAAGTCTAAAAGGATTGTTTGTGACAATTTGTGACACAATTACTACAGCATTTAAAATAAACTGAGCCATTTCACTTGTGACGACGGCTCTTGAGTGGTGCTGGTATAGGAGCAGATGTAACATAGGTTTTTTGAGATATCTTGTTCATATAGTAGATAGTTATGATTGAGAATATCAAACTGAAAATAAAAAATTAACATTAATTCATTAAAAAAATGGTCAAATCTGAAACACTTAAAATGCTAAGGTATCATGTTTTTTATCAAAGGAAGATACACTGAGAATTTAGATTAATCAATGTTATGATATTGACCCTTGTCCATTTATTTTTAATATTTATGTACTGATTATTTTGTAGCAATTTCTAATAGAATTACATTCAAACCAAGTATTACCATGTAGTGAAACAAATCCTGTGAACCATTCCTGCCGCAACCAGAGCTACAGCCATTGACAGTACCACTTCAGGTAATTTTAGCTGGAAGTTCTTACCAAACAGTGTAGCTTCTAAGTTGCCTACAGCCTGGTTATAAATGTATAGGAAATTTATTAGTCACAAGTTTTGCAGATATCACAAAATAATACTACCTATAAATAATCTTTGCTAATAATATTGAATATTTTACTGCGCTGCAATTAGAATTTCTTTTTTATACAGCCTACTTTAGGAATGTTATAAATGGATAGACTATTTGAAATCACACTACAACCCTTGGGAGCCAGTCAAAATCAAGGTTAGACAAAGCGTCGGTGTTTAGTTTTAAAAATATTATATAAAGGTCTCTACTGGTTTTGGGACCTTTCCATCAGTGATAGCTTTCGGGCTGTGCACTATAATCCTATAAACTTACCCAACTTATACCATTATGTATGTATAGAAACCTTGTGCATGAATGAGTGAAATGCCTATCTTTAGAAGATTTGCAATCGATCCGCATAAAAAGAGGAAATAGTTAAATTATTCAAATAAGAATTAGGATAGAATTATTCATTTTCAAAAGGATACTGTTACAAAGAACATAAACATGACAGAGCCCAGATATCCACCAAATATTATTGTAATAGGTGATTTAACCAGCAGCGGTTTGTACATTTGCATTCCAGAAAATATCAGTAACGCCAGAATTGAAGACAGAATGAAGGACGTGGCACTGTTCACTGCTGAAAGAAGATAAAAATATCACGACACGAGTACAATTAGAAACATTTTCAACTTACTAGAATCACAATTTTGTAATACTCAACCCATTTTATTGCGTGTTTAGTTAAATTTCAATAGTAAAAATTATATGTTTTTCGAAACCCGGCATTTACTTGAAACTTCACATTCACAAGGAAGGAAATGAGTGGAGTGACAGTTAACACATGACAGTTGATGACATAACAAGCTAATACTTCTTTTTATGTTGGCAGTTTAATAAAAAAAATAGGGAGTCATTGCCATTTCAAAAAAGACGAAAACAGAACGTAGGTGATGCAAAGATTAAAGAAAAAGAGGATACAGCATATCTACAACAAAAATGGTTTTACATTACTAAACTATTGTCACAAAATCAGGGACTGACTCCGCTTACCCTTTTTAGGGTTTTGATTGGGGTTTTTGAAAGGGTTGCTACTTTATGTTGATAGATTAATAACCAATAAGACTGGGTAACCCAGCCGCTTGGGTAAACATATTAAACGGAAACCCTTTCAAGGGGTTTCCCAATAAATAACTCGAATAGTAGACAAGCTTAAGCAAATTTAGTGTTTATGCAATTAAATATAAGGTCCATAGTATTATTCTATCATAAAGCACGCCTGCACTAGCTTTACTTAAGCCGAGGATATCTCTGAATGTCATGTAAAAATGTGTCTTATTATCATGACGTTAGTTCGTAAATGGCATGTAGCGAGCAGTGTGTAGTCCATGAAGAAGATACTATGAGGAGTTGTTACAATAGCCCGTTTGTATGAACGACCTTGTCGCTGATGGTGTACGGGGGGTGTCTAAACACCACCCGCACCTATGTCGCACCACGCACGACAAGCGACATCTAGCGGCTAATAGCAAAAACAGTTAATTGAATTGATTTTTGGTTGTGATTTTAGTTCAAATATTCGCGGGGGAGGATGAACGGGGATATGTGTGACGAAAACCATTTTAAAAAGCGGAAACCCAAGTCAGGAAAGGGTTTCCCCTTCAAGCTTGGTAAACGGTTATTTCTTTGGATTTTGCTTAAATGTCCCAATCAAAGGGGTTACCCACAATACTAGGTAAGCTATTCAGTAAGGTTTCCCAATATTAAGCTTACCTTTTGTAAGGGTTTTGAAATTAAACGATTTAATCAGTCCCTACACAAAATAAGACTTCTATGAGCCGACGAATCATAAGCTCGTGTTAGAGCTGAACTGACAGTTTGACTGACAGCTTTAGTATTTCAACCAATCACCACAGTCGTGACAAAAATGGCATCAGGTGCCACATGTCAAAACTCGCAAAGAATATTTATTACCATAAAAGTACTTGGAGTTTAGAGCTGTGTCTTTTTTTTTTGGCTTTTATTAATAAATGTAGGCAATTTTTATAAATTAATTAGAATTTAGTACAAAAATCTTTAATTACACTTGTGTTTAACAGCTCCTAGGAATAAAAGTACTTGAGTTACATAGAACTGTGCCTTTTTTTGTGGCAAGGTAGATAGATGTAAATCAATTAGCAGTCATAAAAAAATATTTTAACAGTCATTATTTTGAGAAATTTTGTTTTAATAATGAGGTTAAAAACTGCCTTTTGCTCACTTCAGATGTCGCTTTGTTGACTGTTCCAAACATTTGACAGCTAGCTGTCATTTTCCATACTATTTTTGTAAACATCATATTTGTTTTCTAAATAATTCCGAATTAGGACTCATTGTGCAGCTATCGATTGTAAAAATGTTCCAATCTATTTATTTTCCAAAGAAATAAAATAAGAATACTGTGGGAAAAGGCTCTTCGAAGGAAAAATTGGAAATCCAGTAAATGGTCGAGGTTATGTGCTGCCCAATTTAGATCTGAAGATTATAATATTAAAAGTAATTAACAGACAATGAAAATTTATACCGAACATTCAAGAAAAGTGCTGTGCCCTCTATATTAAATCAAATCTGTTAACCTACTAGCACAAGAACGCTCAGATCGATTGCTAAAAAGAAGTTGCATGAAACGGTGTATTGAAACGTCTCGTGGTGATCCAATTCCAGGACCTAACCGGATCCAAACTCAATATGAATGTGATGCTAATGAAACTTCTTTTACTGATCCTCCTGGGTCTAGCGGGTCCCAAACTCAAAATAACTCCAAAAACATGTTTTGTGTCATATATGCTGTAATTTTGTTTTATTACACTGTCATAATCAAAAATCATAATTTTTATACAGATATTTGTTAAAATTAGTGGTTTAAAAATAGGTTTAACAAAAACTTTACAAAGGTAATACTCATAAGTATAAGAAAATATTTCCAAGTAATCATGGTCCATTTCAATAGCATATGGATTGCCAGCTTTGATTACTTGGAGATAAGCCATTTTACTACTAGTAGTACAGGAGAAACTGCTAGGATTTTGACATATCCTTCATAATTGTCCATTATATTTTCCTGGTAAAACGGGATTGCATCGGGGAATTATAGAATACTTTATTCGATTTTTTAAATGTCATCAATTGTTCTGTGCACATTTTGTACAAAATTATAGTTTTAGTAGGCACTATATCTTCTATGCCATGGAGAACTGTAAAAACATGCTTACAGTGTGCTTCTACTCCTTTTCCAGTTGCACATTCGCAGTGACTCCACTATCATGCCACTATTATCCATTTTTAACAGAATGATATTTAAAGAAGCTTCTTCATTTGGGCTTTGCATTGCGCATGGAAATAAATATAACTTTCCTCAAAGGCAACTCTCACGGTTATTAAGCTTCTACTTTCATACAGTAGTGTATCTCCCGTTCAGTGTTGCTTGAAATCTGAAACAACATGTATGTCATTAAATGTCTAATTCTATCTGAAACATTAAAATAACAAGGAACAATAAGGAAATCATGAATGTATGGTTTGTTACCTGTCTGCAAACTCTTGAATGTGTAGTTTATAGAGTGGTGGAAGATTATTGCTGGAATTAATATCTCTGAACTTATCCATGGTAGAAATTTCAGGAATATGATCCTCAAGTTCGTCTTCAACTTCGATGAGGTAATTTCCATCGTACGCCTCTAGTCTACAAAAAGAAATTGAAATAAATAAAAATAACACAGCAAAACCTACAATTCACAATAATGCCTGTAAATTATTTACCTTTCGATTTATAAGGCTTTTTTGCTAGTGGTCTTGGCTTTCCGTTTCCGCAGTTCCTCCTTCAATCGTAATTACACTCCAGGTCGCTTACATTTCTATGATTTTTTGCAATTACTCTCACATCAAACTTAAAAAATGAACCAATATGGCGGGTCTTGGAACAGTCAACAGTGACGCCACCTACGATGAGCTTTGAGTTTTTAACCTCATTGAAAAAATACCACAAAAATTTTAGAATATGTCTTCAAAAAATATTTTTCTAATGAGGTTAAAAACTGCCTTTTGCTCACTTCAGATGTCGCTTTGTTGACTGTTCCAAACATTTGACAGCTAGCTGTCATTTTCCAAACTATTTTTGTAAACATCATATTTGTTTTCTATATAATTCCGAAATATGACTCATTGTGCAGCTATCGATTGTAAAAATGTTCCAATCTATTTATTTTCCAAAGAAATAAAACGAAGAAAACTGTGGGAAAAGGCTCTTCGAAGGAAAAATTGGAAATCCAGTAATGGTCGAGGTTATGTGCTGCCCAATTTAGATCTGAAGATTATAATATTAAAAGTAATTAACAGACAATGAAAATTTATACCGAACATTAAAGAAAAGTGCTGTGCCCTCTATATTAAATCAAATCTGTTAACCTACTAGCACAAGAACGCTCAGATCGATTGCTAAAAAGAAGTTGCATGAAACGGTGTATTGAAACGTCTCGTGGTGATCCAATTCCAGGACCTAACCGGATCCAAACTCAAAATGAATGTGATGCTAATGAAACTTCTTTTACTGATCCTCCTGGGTCTAGCGGGGTCCAAACTCAAAATAACTTCAAAAACTAGTTTTGTGTCATATATGCTGTAATTTTAGAGTGTATTATGTAATACTCATAGGTATAAGAAAATAAAACTATTTAATAGGTATTAATTTTGTTTTATTACACTGTCATAATCAAAAATCATAATTTTTATACAGATATTTGTTAAAATTAGTGGTTTAAAAATAGGTTTAACAAAAACTTTACAAAGGTAATACTCATAAGTATAAGAAAATATTTCCAAGTAATCATGGTCCATTTCAATAGCATATGGATTGGCAGGTTTGTTTACTTGGAGATAAGCCATTTTACTACTAGTAGTACAGGAGAAACTGCTAGGATTTTGACATATCCTTCATAATTGTCCATTATATTTTCCTGGTAAAACGGGATTGCATCGGGGAATTATAGAATACTTTATTCGGTTTTTTAAATGTCATCAATTGTTCTGTGCACATTTTGTACAAAATTATAGTTTTAGTAGGCACTATATCTTCTATGCCATGGAGAACTGTAAAAACATGCTTACAGTGTGCTTCTACTCCTTTTCCAGTTGCACATTCGCATTGACTCCACTATCATGCCACTATTATCCATTTTTAACAGAATGATATTTAAAGAAGCTTCTTCATTTGGGCTTTGCATTGCGCATGGAAATAAATATAACTTTCCTCAAAGGCAACTCTCACGGTTATTAAGCTTCTACTTTCAAACAGTAGTGTATCTCCCGTTTAGTGTTGCTTGAAATCTGAAACAACATGTATGTCATTAAATGTCTAATTCTATCTGAAACATTAAAATAACAAGGAACAATAAGGAAATCATGAATGTATGGTTTGTTACCTGTCTGCAAACTCTTGAATGTGTAGTTTATAGAGTGGTGGAAGATTATTGCTGGAATTAATATCTCTGAACTTATCCATGGTAGAAATTTCAGGAATATCATCCTCAAGTTCGTCTTCAACTTCGATGAGGTAATTTCCATCGTACGCCTCCAGTCTACAAAAAGAAATTGAAATAAATAAAAAGAACACAGCAAAACCTACAATTCACAATAATGCCTGTAAATTATTTACCTTTCGATTTTTAAGGCTTTTTTGCTAGTGGTCTTGGCTTTCCGTTTCCGCAGTTCCTCCTTCAATCGTAATTACACTCCAGGTCGCTTACATTTCTATGATTTTTAGCAATTACTCTCACATCAAACTTAAACAATGAACCAATATGGCGGGTCTTGGAACAGTCAACAGTGACGCCACCTACGATGAGCTTTGAGTTTTTAACCTCATTATCAATGACCATATTTACCATTTGTTTTTTATTTATTCTTCAAAACACATTATTCATGGTCACTAATGTTTTTATTTTAACTCAAAAACCCTAGTGGTTCAAAAGTTACAGCCTGTTTTTCACATGATAAGTTCGAAATCTTCTTCTAGCTTAAAAAAAGCAATACATGGTAATTTTTTTTTACTATAAATAGAAGTATTCAATCCCCCATTTCCGTTTGTGCACTTTATGACGGGGCACCCTGTTTATGTCACATTAAGTGACAACCGCCATACAAGTCCATTGAATCTGTTTCGGAGACTTGCTGCGTCCGTAAAAGCACGATATAGTATGTGCACTCCATGTATATTACCTCCATGAGGTGATGGATGACATTACTGTGTGACGTTGACACGTTGACGTTTCCATTCCATGCATGATGTTATGATTGGTTGATTAATTTTGTATGTTGACCTTGTTTTGTTTGTACCCCTGCCTAGGCTGCTGCTTGCTGCTTATCAATAATTCAAAACAAACAACTTTCGAGTCAAAAAGTTAAAAACAAGTGAACACAACCTAATATTATAGATAAAAATTGATAACAGTGTGTGATAAGAATTCAGTATACCTACATTAGGCAAATAATATTTTTCTTTCTAATGTAGAATAAGTTTTAGAAGTTGTAAATAGTAAAGTTAAAATGCATTATTTTTCTAAATATAACAATTTAAAAGCTGTTGGCAGGATTTTAATCAATCGTCATGCTGTAAGTTTATCATTATTTATTTATTTAAACGTGATTATGTACTAGTATTTTGTAACATTTTTTGGTCAGAGAGTCGCTTTGGGCAAGGATTTTAATATATTTTGTTTATTCAGAGTGTGTCGGCGTCGGCATCAGACATTCGTATTTATGAAGTTGGACCTAGAGATGGTCTTCAAAATGAAGCTAAATTTGTACCAACTGATATGAAACTTGAATTAATAAATAAACTTGCTGCTGCTGGGTTAAAACACATAGAGTCTGCGAGGTTTGTGTAGTTATTGAAACATTATACATTTTTCATTTTTTTTTTTATGTATGAATGAATAAAACTATTATTTTGGTCACCTCATTATAAAGTAACATTGTCCTTTACCTTGTTTAACAATAAAATTAAAAAGTAACAACACTGTGAGTGAAGTATCCATACATAAAGGAGCATTTTCAATGAAGATTTACTAATACTATGTAGCGACACTGTGAAACAGTATGCATATAATCAGTGCGGGTATGTATTGGGCACTTTTCGGAACATTACACAGAAGTGTATTGTTGTGTGTGACCATCACTAAGAGTAGATACTCTTAGAAATTATTTAGATATTTGAATAGGTTTTAATTTTATTAATCTTCTGAATTCAATAATATTGTTAATGTTATGTCCTTTTTTAGTTTTGTCAGTCCGAAATGGGTAAAACAAATGAGTGATGGAGCAGATCTTATGAAGAATCTCAAGAGGGTTCCTGGTGTGAACTACCCTGTGCTGATTCCTAATTTGAAGGGCTATGAAATTGCTGTAATTAAATTAATACTACATTTATTGATAAATCAATGCATGAACTTAAATGCTGGTTATAATAATTAATACATTATACTTGCAAAGGCAGGTATATGAAGTTATTAATTTTATTTAGTCTGTTGGAATCTTACAATGCATTTTAATTATTACTTAGTGGTTTTAAACTTCACCTGCATTTAATTTATGTATTATATGACTTTCATCAAATATAATCCGTATAAAATTGCCATAATATTATGAAGATTATATTGTTTTATGTTTCTTACACAGAAACAATGCAATATAGAAGAGGTGGCAATATTTCCCTCTGGGTCTGAAGGTTTTTCTCAGAAAAATTTAAATTGTTCAATGGAGGAAGGCCTGAAAAGGTTTAACGATGTAGCCAACCAGGCAATAAAGGATGGTTTGAGAGTAAGGGCTTACATATCTTGTGTTGTAGGTTGCCCATATGATGGACCAATCAGTCCCAAAGTTATTGCAAAGGTAATTATAAATAATCTAACTTCGTTTTGTATTATGTAAAAATAATATCTATAACTAAATTATATAAATACTAGATTTTCCCCCGCGGCTTCGCTCGTGTTTAATTTTATGATGACAACAAAACAACCCATAGCGCGACTTGTGGCGCCATCTGTTGGCCGGTAATTGCGAATTGCAGCGCCATCTATAGTAGTAAAAACATATTCTTGGAATGGCATACTTTCAAGGGATAAAAAGTAGCCTATGTTGGGGTCTGTACCCCTGACAATATGTGTACAAATTTTTATAAAGATCGTCAGCTTAGTCAAGCTGTAAAGGAATAACAAACAAACAAACTCACTTTCTCTTTTATAATATTAGTATATTTCTATATTTTTTTTACGATAGATGACTGATGATCTCCTAAAAATGGGATGCTATGAGGTATCTCTGGGTGACACAATCGGTGTTGGCACAGCGGGTTCGGTGCGGCGGCTCCTGGACGAGGTATTAGCAGTGGCACCGCCCGAGAAAATAGCACTTCACTTCCATGACACCTATGGTCAAGGACTCTCCAACTTACTTGCTGGTTTAGAGGTATGTAGTTTACTATTAATTCTTCTTTATATTTTTTTCTTTGTAATGTATTGCCATTGAACCAAAATCTACCTGAACAAATATTCCCATTTTCAGGAATAATCATTTTTTTGCCCTTTTGCTGTAAATATAATATACTCAAATTAGAAAATGTAACAATAGAATATTTGTACCAATTTAATATTGTAACTAGTAATATTCAAGGACGACATAACAATATAATGGAATAGTGTAGTAAACACATGATTATTCTGAATAACAATTCTTTAGGTAAAAACATTGCTTTTGTATTTTATCCTCTCTGTTGTTTTATAAACATTATTTTTTGTGCGAATATTTATTATCGGCACCAAATGCGATATTAAAATAATATTATAATAACCTGACAACTGTATAAATAAATAAAAAAATAGGTATTCTTATATCACACCCACAACGGCAATCTTTCACTAATTACGTCATCGAGATATGTTTAGCGAAACCTGTTTTTGCAGTTTGGCATCAAGACTGTCGACTCGTCGATCTCGGGCCTCGGCGGGTGCCCGTACGCGCGAGGCGCGAGCGGCAACCTCGCCACCGAGGACCTAGTCTACTTCCTGTACGGCCTAGGCGTCAACACAAACGTAGATCTAGTCAAACTAGTCGAGGCGGGCAGATACATTTCCAATTTCCTCGGTAAACCTACTGAGTCAAAAGTAAATAGGGTATTAGGAGATAGGTTTAAAAACAGCCAAGAAGTTGTTAAAATCGCTGCCTGTCAATTGTGAATCGAAAAAATGGCCTGATTTTGCTTAATAATTGCGCTTATAAATAATATTATTGTTATAAGAAGAATGTTACTGTTATTTTATAAGTTTACATTACTTGTTATTGCAAAAGAAATAAATATTTTTGATATGGTTATGTTGACGGAATTTAATTTTATTATTTATCTCCATGTCTCGAATCGAATGAGTGTCGTCAGTCAAATACGGTCGTTCGATATTACTGGTTTATCAATTATCATGCGGTGTGGGTACCGTCATGCCGGGGCGGAGTGGGCTCGCATCGCACTAGTGCGGCGAGCGCTCAACCGGCTGCTCGCTTTATATTGAATTGACCTTATTTACTCAATCTGATCTTGAGAGAAAGGTCGATAAACCTCTGTTATAGCACTGTGACAGTGTGGCCGCGTCCAGTTTACGTTCAGAGCCGGTTCTGCATTGTTTGTGTTTATGGAACGCTCGCAACAGCTGTGAAGATGGTTGAAGTCAAGATAACCGACGACATCAAAATTGGCGGCAACAATGCCTGCTTTATAATAGCGGAAGTTGGACAAAACCACCAAGGTGACATTGTAATTGCAAAAAAACTGATAAAAGCTGCAAAGGTGAGTGCCGGTTTTTTTATAAGTAGGAATCAAAACAATGAAGTTGAAAACAAGCCATTGTTGTTAACATCGTCATTCATTAACTTGGGCGCAACCATGGATGTATTTAGTAAGGCGCAACAAAAACAGCGTTAGCTAACTTCTGGTTAAGTAGGTGTAGTGTTATTGTTATGTTGAGTTTGTTATGTATTCAAATTGATTGCTTAATCAACATTAAGTACATACATTGTATTAAATTATCTGTTATCTTCCCGTTCAAAATAATATCTTATAAGTAGGTGCAAATAAAGCAAACAGTATAAATATTGGGTTTCAAAATTTATTTAGCACAAATACTGTTATTGTTTGTTGGTAAAGCATCTGTTTCAATTCTCATTCTCATATTATGAAAAACCTTCTCACTTTACGATAGACAGAAACTATGCATTCACAGCTTGGTAGACCTAGGTAGACTTAGTAAGAGAATACTTAGTAATAGGAAGGTAATAGGTAAGTTCAAAACTAGAGTCTTTGCAGATGAACAAACGCATAGATTGATGTCAAGGCATTGTTTACGCCTATTTGAAAGGGAAAATAACTTACTATCAATGTCAACTTATTAAATTGATATCAGTGTATTAGTTAACAAGCAAAACATTCATATCTTGTGTTATTCATATCTTCATTCTCTGACTATAAAAAATAATTGTCAACCAATAAAGATTGCTTGACAATATTTGGGGCACACAATGTGAACACATCTCCTTTGAAATGTGCTCATCATTTCAAGTGACATGGTCGTTATCAATTTAGAGTAATCAATCGGATTGTCTGTATCTCTCTATGCGATATTGTTATGAGCATTATATTTATAAGAGCACATAACATTATTTTTATGCAAAGGTGGCAAACAAGCATACGAGCATCACCGTAGCCTATAGATAGACGCTTGCAATACCGAGGGTATTTTACGGACAAACCACAATTATTACACAATTAAAACATATAGGTCGGTTTCACAAGTTCTTGAAAAGTTCCACTTAACCTATCTATCAGATAAATTATTGAAAAATTATAAAAATGTATCAATTTTCTATCCGACTTTCGGAGAAGTTGGAAGCAAGCTTAATTAAACTAATTATTTTTTAACCTGTTTTCAGGATGCGGGCGCTAGTTGCGTGAAGTTTCAAAAAACATGTCTCCATGAAAAATTCACAAAGAAGTATTTAGAGCGGCCTTACATTAATCCTAACTCTTGGGGGCAAACTTACGGTGAACATAAGAGGCATTTAGAATTCTCAGAGGCCCAATACGTGGAACTTTTCAAATATGCTCGGGAAATTGGTATTTTGTTTACTGCTTCAGCAATGGACATGGTAAGAAAGAATAAATCATTGTTTTTAATGTGATCATAATAGAAACAGATTTTTCTAATAAATAATAAATAAATAATAAATACTACCCTACCTACTTAGTACGAGTTTAGTCGTGCATTATAATAAATAACATCATTTAATGTATCTCTTGGGACAAAAGAAAATATTAATCTGTTTACTTTTTACGACTGTTATCTATCGAGTACAGTCGGGACCGACAGCTTAATTAATGTACTCGGAAGCACGGAGAAGCTCGAGATTTTTTAAACCTATCCAAGTATTGGCTGGAGTTGTCATTGACGGGCTGCTTATCACATAGATTTATGTGTAAACTAAAGTATACATTTACCATAACAATATTTTTTGTTTAAAATACTTCTATAAAAAAGAAAAATTATTATTTTTCCAGGTGTCCTTCGATTTTCTGGTAAACATATTAAAGGTGCCATTCGTAAAAATAGGATCAGGCGATTCGAACAATTTACTATTTCTCAAGTATGCTGCATCGAAAAAACTTCCACTAGTTATTTCTACCGGAATGGTGGATAAATCTGCTGTTAAGACTATCTATGACATCATATCTGCACAACATAAGCAGTTCTGCTTATTGCACTGCATATCAGCTTACCCCGTGCCTTATGAAGACTGCAATTTGACTGTATTGCAAGACTACAAGAATACGTTCGATGTTCCCGTCGGATACTCTGGACAAGAGGTCGGAACTGCTGTCGCGTTGGGTGCTGTTACTTTAGGAGCTAAGGTAAGATTTTATAGAATATACTTATTATGTACATACATATTATGTTTGGGCGACGGTCAATATTAATATTATTAACTATATTTTAAAGTTCGTGAACTTTCCTAAATATGACAGCGTTAAATAAATAGGCAGGTACCTAGGTATGTAATTGAGGTTTGAGGTTGATAACCGTAACTGATTAAATAATAGTTCTTAGAGGACGATACACTCTGAGGAGAAGCATGAATTATATTAAATTGAAAAATTTTCGGCGTGTTACGCACGTAGCATTGCTATGCCGCTTTGATGGGCATCCAATTTGGACTAATAAAAATTGTAGGAATCTTTGTTTGAGCGATCTTTTATTAAAGGATAACTGGGAACCATTTCCATTTACTCTAATGCCAACTAGAAATGACCATCAAAATACTTTTCAATAATTTGTACCGATTTTGTACCATCCATAAGCATCTACTTATTTAGGTAATACCTATCCTAAAACCTTTTATTTACGGTTTTTTTACTCACTATAAACCATTCGCACTTCGCACATAAAGGAAATGTCATATCTATCTATCTATAATACAAAAATGAATCGCTGAATGTGTATAAGCGCAAATCTTGAGAACAGCTGAACCGATTTCGCAAATTATTTTTTTAGAATATTTCTTGAAGTACGATGGTTCTTACGGAGAGAAAAAATTAAAAATTCCCACGGGAAAGCGGGATGCACGCGGGTTTCACTAGTATTTTATAAAATAAAATATTATAGTGTGTTGAGATACCTACAGGAAAATGTCATCCAATAAATTTTATTCGAACCTTCGACGTGCCAGCGAGGTTCATTTGTAAGGGCAGACAGTTCACGGCCGCAATTGATAATAGCTACAGAGAAATTTATTTAGTTCTTATCTATAAAATGACATGTTTATTTACTATCAATGTACAATGTACATAATATTTAATCTTTGTGGAATAAAACAATGGAATTGACCACGGAGAAGGATTTATTAGAGATGTCTAAATAGATTCTAGAAAGGTGAAAATTAGGTTTTCTTCTGCTATCAAACCTTGATTTAGTTAAAACATAAAATTGATTGATCTATTAATTATTCAAAGTCGTAGTGTTTTGATCCTTATAATCCCATAATGTTTGTAACTTATCTTAAATTTTGTTTGTACGGATAAAGAATTCATAAACACAAATAATGAAATAAATTTTAAATAGGTACACATTCAACTGTCCTGTCTCGCTCGGTTTATATTTTGTATATGAGCAAGATAGCTCATGAGGTTGAGACTAGATTTTAACTGTTTTTATTATGAATAGACCCGCTGTTCAGTGTTCATACGATCCGGAATCTTGATATATATTATTTGACCTTCATTACGATGAAGGATTGCATTTGAATATAAACAAATATCATATTAAGTATGCAAGGTTGAAGCGATAAAGTGAATCCATTTGTGAATTCGGTTGAAAGATGATTTAAAACGTACCTACATTTAAGTACTTCTTAGGACTCATCACATTTGTTCAAAATAAATACTAAAGTTCGATTTCACATCACGACAGACACTTAATCTTGTGTAAGGTTACACTTACACTCAGGTTATCTGTCAGATAGATTTACAGTTTTTTAATTTGTGCTTACTTATCAGGAACCTGTGAAAACGCCCAACTAAGTATCCATATATCGTCATGTTCATTCGTGCGTACATCCCGGTTGCACACAACGGAACACGAGATGCGCCCAAAATATTGCATTGTATCTATACCTATATAAAATGCCGGGTATTAAGTATATGTATATTTTAGGTAGATCGACAGTTAATATTGTGTTATGATTATGATGTTGTTCGCGCGTCAGTATTGTAACTCTGGCTCTGATATGAATTCAAGATAAGATAGACATTTAAACAGATATGAACAACGAAAGTAAAGTTAGAAATAAACTCCATTATGTGTATTTAGACTTAACTATTAATGTCTCAATGACTATAAAAACAGTTCATTGACCGGTTAGTAGTACCTATATCACTAGAATATGTAAACGGAACTGGAAACTATCAATCAATACTATTTAAAGAAATAATATAATTGTCCCTACGTTATTTAATTAAAAATCGTAGAGCTTTATTAAAATACTAGCTTCCGCCCGCGGCTTCGCCCGCGTGGCCTAGTAACAATTAGCATATCTTTCTTCAGAAACAAATTCCGGTCCGGCACGGCCCGGTACGGTACGGTTCCATCCGGTCCGATCAGGTCCGGTCGATCCGGTCCGGTCCGGTCGATCCGGACCTTATAAGGACCCTGCATGCCAAAATTGGAATCTCTAGACCCAGCGGTTTGGCCTGTGCGTCCCCTCGCAACTTCGTTTGCGTATATCTCGCTATCCCGTGGGAATTTTGAAAAATCCTTTCTTAGTACATCCCTAGACGTCGTAAGGAACCTACATGCCAAATTTGATATACCCTCGCAACTTCGTTTGCGTATATCTCGGTTTCCCGTAGGAATTTTGAAAAATCCTTACTTAGTACACACCTAGACGTCGTAAGGAACCTACAGTCCAAATTTGGAATCTCTAGACCCACCGGTTTGGGCTGTGCGTTGATATATAGTTAAGTCAGTCAGTCAGTCAGGACTTTGAATTTTATATATTATTATATAGATGAATGGGTTAGGTAGGACTGGACAGAATTAGGGTCCCCTTATCTGTCTATATATTAGTATCCTACCGACTGCGCCAATTATTTGTACGCGATTTCTGTCAATACTGACACCTAGGTCCAAGGTTTGCATCTCGCATCGGAATAAGTATTTGTTGGTCTAGAATAGTATTACGGGATTTACGGGTTTATATGGCATATCAAATCGTCTTCCTTATTTCAAAAATCATAGGAATTAGAATTTTGAACAGCTAGCTAAATGATATTGCGTACCTTATTACTGCACTGGGATAATTATTGTCACGACAATATGTGAGTGTTATATTTATTGATTATTCCAGGTATTAGAGAAGCACATAACATTAGATAAGACTATGAAGGGAACGGACCACATCTGTTCTCTGACACCACAAGAGTTCAAGCAGCTTGTACAAGACGTGAGAGTTATCGAAGCATCTTTGGGGACACCAATCAAAAGAGTGGTCACTTCCGGTATGTACCTACCACAATATATTTTTTTATGAAAGAGGTTGGTAAACGTGTTTACGCGTCACCGGGTGGTAAGTGATCACCACGTTCCAAGGAGCACAGTTACACCAGGGTACACTAGAACTTACTCTTTCGTTTTAAGGCCGTTGTTATAATGTCCTGACAAGTACTAGATAACCTGTCTGTTAGATAAATTGTTGAAAATATTGACAATTTATCTGATGAAGCCTATTCATAACTTAGAACATTGTGAAACCACCCCTGAAACTGTAAAATGAAAAGTTAATCAATCCACTATACTACAAATATAAAGCTTTGTCGTAATAATTCAACATTATTTTAAATACGTAGTTATTTCAAAAAATATATGTGATCACAATAATATTATAAATAAGAAAGTGAGTTTGTTTGTTTGTTATTCCTTCATGGCTTGACTAAGCAGCCGATCATTATGAAAATTTGTATACATATTGTCAGGTGTACAGAGCCCAACATAGGCTACTTTTTATCCCGTAAAAGTATGTAATTTCAATGGGAAAATATTTTTTCTACTATATATGGCGCTGCAAAACTATTAATGTCGGCCAACAGATGGCGCCACAAGTCGCGCTATGAGTTGTTTTTCACAAACGAGATATATGTCATAAAATTAACCGCGAGCAAAGCCGTGGGGAAAACTAGTGACTGTGTTAAACTTGTTATATGAAGCTTGAAATACTTGCTAATTGGATACAGACTACATTCACATTATCCAATGTTGTAACCATGTATTATGCAAGTAACACGTTAATTTGCATGTTGCAGCTCTAACCGGAATACTGAATACATTTTAGCGTCATGCTTTCGTTGTTTTGTATTTGGCAGTCGTCTCTATAATTTGGATGATGTAGAGTAGCAGTTATTGTAGGTAGCTACATAGATAGACGACAAATGTTCCGGTAAATTAGTAGCGATGATGAATGGACTTCCCGTAAAAAAAAATTAAGTATATAATTTGTTTCGTTATAAAATCTAATAATATATCAAAATAGAGATCAGTTAATCATTAATAGTGGCCTAACGATAGTTAATGTGTTTATAATAGCGTGTAAACAGTGTATGAAACTATTAAACATGCATAAGTGTTTATTCTTTAAAGACAAAAATACAGTTTTTGTTTACCACGAAATTATTTCAGACTCGCATATTTTGTCATAAATGTATTTTTATCTTATTCAATGTCTGAAGGAAAATTTCCTTCATTACTTAAAATAATTTCACTTTATTGTCTATAAACTCGACCACGCCCGTGTCTATTTATACAATGTATGTAGTGTATACATATTTATATACAAGTCTGTTACAGACACAATTCGCGTTAAGAACTATGTGGGTAAACACTCCAAAGTCTATCGCCTTAACATATCAATTGCCATAACAGATTTCAGATCAACTACCGTTCACGAGATCTGCCGCGTGTTCTTTTGATTTTCTCATTCATATTTATATTGATTTTTATTTGCGGGAAATTACACTAATCTAAATTCATAAAACGAAATATTGTAATGTAATCTGTGCCAAGAGAAAGTGTCTGTGAAAGTGTACTCTCTAAATAAAAGTTTTTGAATTTTGAAATAATAACTTAATAAAAACATAATTATTTATTTCCAGAAATACCGTGCATCGACAAGCTCCAAAAGTCACTGGTTATGGGCAGTACAAAGAACAAAGGCGAGATATTGTATCCCGGTGACGTAAAGATTAAGGTTGCTGAACCAAAAGGGCTAAATGCCCTGCACTTTGAAGAGGTCATCTACAAGACTCTAGTATGCGATAAGAAGGAAGACGAACCGCTTAACAAAGGAGACTTTTGCTAATGACTGTATTAGAATCAAACCAACGCGACGACATTTTTGGTGAATCACAACGAACATACGTTGTTGAGTTCTGCGCTGTGCTTCTCCAAATGCACGTTGGGTCTTACGCGTTACAAAATATCTAGTTAAGATTAGGTTAATCCTGTTATCGTTCAAGTTAGATAAGTATAATTTCGTACTCGAGATATTAAGAGAAATATCTAATGTTATATATAGTATATAGGGACAATTCATACAGATTGAGATAGCCCCAAAGTAAGTTCGAAACTTGTGTTATGGGATACTAACTCAACGATATTGTTTTATAACAAATACATATACAGATAAACATCCAAGACCCAAAGCCAATCAGAAAAAGTTCGTTTTTCATCATGACCCGACCGGGGATCGAACCCGGGACCTCCTGGGTGGCGGTCTGGCGTGGTAACCATTACGCCACGGAGGTCGTCAAATTAAATAAATAAATATATGGGGTTCACACAGATTGAGCTAGCCCTAAAGTAAGTTCGAAACTTGTGTTATGGGATACTAACTCAAAGAAATTATATTTTATAACAAATACATGCATAGATAAACATCCAAGACCCGAGGCCAATCAGAAAAAGTTCGTTTTTCATCATGACCCGACCGGGATTCGAACCCGGGACCTCCTGGGTGGCGGTCTTGCGTGGTAACCATTACGCCACGGAGGTCGCCATATTAAATAGCTTTTAAGACACACACAAAAACCCTAAATATTAATTTAATCTTGTATAAACAAACCATTTATATCTACCTATTTATAATAAAATATGTACTGCAACAAATAGCATTATAAGAATCATTGTGCTCAAATTGTAATTGATTTGTATACAATTTACATGTTAATAAACTTTTATACCTATTTAAATTGTAATAAGTAAAGTATCTAATATACACAAATCATTTTGTAAAAAAAGTTGTTTTGTTAATACTGCACACATAATTTTAACAGAATTATGGTTTTACCTACTCATAATGGTGTATTCATTTCCCAATATACCCAAACACATTTTTACGCACACACTTTGACGTCAACGTCCATTCATAAACTTATTATGACGAGCTAATTTTATTTAAGTCCGAGACATTATTTTACGTTGGAGCGGGAGATCCGCTACCGTTTTGCGCATTGCAAGTCACCCTGACGACGGCGACGACGGGAGGTCCTAACGTATATTTCCAAGAGATACGCCTCTGTCATATTAATGCGACTAAAAACAATACGTCTTCGCGGCGAAAACGTGCATCCTCATGAGAACTTTCGAACAACAAAAGTACCAGTGTCAGAACATACTATGCCTATATAAACAAGAATGACTTTTTAATGCGAAATGATAGTGATGAGAGGTAAACCCGCATGTGGTGTAATAGAGCATAAGTAGCGCAGCAGGCACGCAGCTCGCGTTGGCGCGCTGCCCGCGCCGCACGCCGCCGCCGCCGCCAGTCCCCGGAGCGCCGGCTCGCCCGTCGCCTGCGCCGCGCCCGTTCGCACCCCATGAGTGCGCACCCATCACTAGCGCACCTGAAAATCCGCATTCTTCTCTACTATTTTTACCGTTGCTACGCACACGTATCGAAACGGGCGCTCTATCTTATACCATCAACAGATTCATCATAAAAAATACTTTGCTGACCGAGTGGGGTTTGTGTTTACGCGCCTAGAAAGTCTGAGAAATAGTAGCCGGTAGAGAGCAGCCGATTTAGGTCGCCCG
Source organism: Endotricha flammealis (assembly GCA_905163395.2). Classification (NCBI taxonomy): domain Eukaryota; kingdom Metazoa; phylum Arthropoda; class Insecta; order Lepidoptera; family Pyralidae; genus Endotricha; species Endotricha flammealis. The sequence goes on from LR990853.1 coordinate 11,104,719, forward strand.
GTTCAGTGCTAGCAGCGGGATATTTTTATTGCCACGGTGCAGACGTACGAGCGCCTCGAGCACGCAGCTAGTTAAATCAATTATTATTTATAGAGTAAAATCGTAAAGCTCATTCCATAAACATTTACATATGTACGCGTAGTCGATCTTAGTTTCCTTTACGTCGGGAGTGAATCTCGCCAAGACCTTATGTTATGGAATTCTTTGTGAGAACAGGAATGTGATCGCGGCAGTGATTTGGTACATTGAAATAGTGGCATTTAGTTGAAATCTTTGACATTTGTGAAGTGCATTTGTGTAGTGTGTGTGCGGTGTGTTGAAAGCATGCATCACTTATACCCGCTAGCAAAGGGCGACCCTCTGTGCCCGCTGGGATTCCACCCACAAGTACGATGGCCGACACGATGTAAGCGCTGCTTCCGCGACTACAAGGAACACGGCGGCGGCGGCCGTAAGAAAGAGGATGACTTTACAGCGTCCACACCGAGCCTCTCCAGTTGGAACTCGCCAGCGTCACGGTCAGTTGCATCATTAAATTATTGTTTACATAAACCAAATGACAAGCGATTCATGAAATGACATGTAGTGACATCATTTGGTGTAGGTACCTATAATGAGGTAGATAGGACGCAAAGGATGTTCACATTCATTTATTGGTTATCAAAACATTAGATAGATTATTGAATTCTGAAAATTCCAATAAAATTGTTCAGATACTCATCGTTTGTTTCCATTTCCATATCTACTTAAGTTGATATTTACCTAGCAATAATGAGCAGGTCCGAAAGGAGTTCTCTTTTCTGTCTCACCATAGGTATGTGAAGCCTTTCCAACATCCAATGCATGACTAACTATTTCCAATGTTCGATCTTTCTGGAGACCCTTTCCAGTCTTAAAAAAACCAGGCAAGTACGTGTCGGGCCACGCATTTCATGCTTGATGAGTACAATGCGTATTCTATGACATTTGCACGTTTTCGTCAAATAAAATTTACTTCTTAGATCGTCGGCTATTACTCGGTAACTAGTAGTGCCTACTTAACCGTTATAGTTTTTCTTGTAGGTTCACTATATACTTAGTCTACTACCATGAATTTTTTCAAATTTCCAAACACAAGACTTTCGGAGATAGAGGGGAGGGGAGGCCACCGGGCAAAACGAACATTGACACGTTAAATGTAAATAATTCGCAAAAGGATCATTGTATCGGAAAATGATCTTCCCATACCCTCAATGTTTTTAAAAGACCTATCTTACGATACCCCACAACATGGGGTCGGTGCGAGAAAAAAAATTATTCCCACTTTACCTGTAGGGAGGCACCCCAAAAAAATATTTTTCAAAATTTGGTTCTACCACTTTGTTAGCATTGTTAATATGAGTATACATACAAAATTACAGCTTTCTAGCATCAAGCGTCTAGGCGCTAGACCGCGGACGGACAGACGGACAACATGGCGAAACTAAAAGGGTTCCTTGTAGTTTACTACGGAACCCTAAAAATGCATTCCAGGTTTAAGGAATATTACTCATTTCACTGTAAATAGATGCTGAAAATTGTACTTCTCACATAATCTTCCAATCAAATAATCCTTAACTTGAATCAACGCTAAGCTCAATTGTAGAGCCTACAACTCTACACGTTTTCGCTTTAAATTCAATATCCTTACAAATATTATATATGCGAAAGTAACTGTCTGTTGTTTTAAACCTCCTAGAGAAGTTTTCATACCGGAAATCACTGAAAGTGTAAAGAGGTCAAAAGTGGGGTGGAGGACTTGGAAGTTTGTAAGTATGGGATATTTTTTTTTTTTTGTTTGGATTTATTTGAAACTGAACTGGAGAGTGGGAGTCTGGAGTCCAAACAAGGAAACAGGAAGAGCTAAAGGAATATATGAGATGGGGGGAGGTGACAGAAGGGATGGGGCTATGTTTTGTTGAATGTCCACATAGTCGGAGTCGCGGGCATAGCAAGTATAATTATAAACGTCACCAAAATAGAGTACCTACCTATTTCCGTAATTACCAGCAGATGATGTAAACAATGTAATGATAGAAAAACTACCTAGCTACCTAAAATATGTAAATGCATAGGTACCATAGGTATAGGTAGGTAGGTACTTTTCATTGAAAATTATGGGTTAATAGCAATCGGATTTTCCAGAACTGTATTAAGGAAGTGTCATGGATTCTGTTCCATTTTATTAACACTATCTCGTTACATTATGCTGGCCTCAAATTAGAATTCAGATTTTTGTACGTACAAAGTGTAAAAAAAATATCAAAGTACTTAGGTATAGGTACGAAATTTGAATTAACGATATGTATGAGTGACGGACTGGTTCTGCTGTCCATTGTAAAAGCAGAAAGAAAGTAAGCATACTTATGCCATTGATTATGACCTAAGTATGTTATGAAATTTCAAAGTAAGGCTAATATAATATTCCTCATCCTGTTCTATACGAACTAATTTTGCCTTTCGACCCAGGCACGAAAATTTCTGATAGATACATCTACGACTTTGACCTCACTTATTGATTTGGCACAGTCTTTTATGTGATGCGTTAAATGTTGTTTCTATTCTGTAAATAAACATTTAGTATTATTGCGATCATATAATAAAATTATCGAGCTATTTGAACTAGGAAGACATGTAGATGATGATGGCGAGATGTACATAGAAGCTAGAATAAAGACCTTGTCCACAAAGGGGCAAATTCGTCCCATATACGCCGCAAAGCAGGACCAGACAGTTTGGCCCCTATGACCAATAATATGAGCGATATGTCATTGGAAAGTATTTTTAATTCTCTATAATTTTTACTACGGTGGCAAATATCGAATCGCTATGGGAAAAAGTTTGGAAAAAGTATTGAAAATTCGTCTTTTCTTTATATCAGAGCGGCCCACTACCAGAAAAAATCGCATAAAAAGAGGTGATCCAAAAACATCCGTATAGTCCGTATTTTCGGAATTTCCTTTCATAGTTGCCCCGCTTCGCTTATTAGACATAGCGTTTTTTTAATAAGGGAATTGTATCACCTCCTTTATCGTGTAAAGGAGGAAATTATTTTTTGTAGATCTAGTTATAACGAGATAATCCATTACGAGATTTTAATTATATTAAAAATATTATCTATATCGTTTATAATTTTTAATACAGTTGCTCAAAAAGTGACGTATTGCAGGGACGTTTAGCGTTCGGAAAGTGGGCTATTACACACGCGTGCTTTTTCTTTACCTTTTCCGCACTCGTGCGTTCTCTTTCCCAACTGTCAAAATTAATGTCTATTAAAAAAAAAGAAAAACTCAACCACGAAGTTTTTATTAAAAAAAAAATCATAGAAGATTTTATGACTCATGCAAATATTTATAAAAAGAAGCTACTAATTTGTTTCAATATCAGATTTAATGATTTGATTCAATGAGTTAGGTTAGGTTTCATTTCATTTCATCTCATTAAATTTCATTTTCATTTCATATCAATAAAAAAAAAACTACTGAAGACTTGGCTGTATGGGCATAGACGGCCTTTGCCTACCCAGAATGGGTGAAGAAAACAAAAAAAAATCTCTGCTTATATTCTTTTACGGTTGGCGCCATTTTCCAAAAATTTTCTTTGCGATTTTAGTTGTTTGTTGCACATAATAAGTAATTAAATTGCTTAATTTTTTCGCAACTGTATTAAAAAAGTCGTTCAGTACACGTGCGGAACCGTCATTGCAACTTGTTCCGACTGTCAACCCTCACCTTCGGCTGCGCCTCGGCTCGGGTCGACATTTGTCGGAACTCTTTGCAATGACAGACTTTCCGCACTTGTAATGAAATGTACTATTTACTTTATCCATTTCTTTACTGTATCGTGTATAATTCCATAAAAGTTTTTGTATTGAATCCAGCAGTGTCGAGGCTAAGAGTTATGAGAGGACGCCATTAACGTTTCATTTCATTAATTCAATAAAATTTAGCGGGAAAAATGATCGCACGCTATATTTGTAATCGAACTCGCACGCACTGAATTATTAAAAGGTGAAATCATTATTTGTAACTAAATAAATATTATTTTGATTTTATTGCAAATTGCTGCAAGAATAGTATAAAATAATTTTTTGTAGGAGTCGTGATGAAGAAAATGGTGCAGTGGTGGAGAAGCCGGGCCGCGGCTGGGCCTCCAGCACAAACCTCAGCACCATCGACCCACCCAAGAAAGACGGCTTCTCCACGGGTATTTATTTTTATTTAACAAAACGTTTCTGAAAATTTCTTAAACACAAAAACATTTAATGAACTTTGATTCAACCTACTGTCGGGATCAATTTAATCTAGATTTTATTAGTTATTTATTTTATCCTACTAATATTAATAGGCGAAAGCTTGTGTGTATGTTTGTTAATTTTTATGGTAGGTGTTTGGTATGTAGGTAGCTGATATCTTAGATTAACACATAGGGTACTTTTTAACATTAGCATTTGCTCAAAAATCGATTTAAATGGCGCTGCTGTGCATAAAATTAAACGCGGGTAACACCGTGGACAGCATCTACTTATTAATAAAACAACAATGGAGACTTGCTCACCAGTTGGACTTTATGGCTATTAAAAAATCAACAATAGTCGTATCTAGTCCGTTTAAGACCGAAGAATTAATGAAGAAAAATCCGTTCAGTGGTAGGTATCAATCTCTCATTTGGATCCGCGCTGTCCAGTCAGCTGTTTGCTACCAATTTAAAATACCTTCCCGAGTGATGATCTTCTTCACTAAATGATGAAATTGTCTTGGGCAGGGTTCAGCAGAACCAGCGCAGCGTGGACGTCGACGCCGGACCTGGGGGCGAACGACTCCGAGAGCACGAACGCAGTGACCGTCAGCCTGAAGCTGCCTAAGCGGAGGCTCACCGGCCCGCTGCCTTTGGACACGGGCCAGACCACCACAAGTACTTAAATATTGAATGTTGTAACACCATTGATAGCCTAGAGAGATGGCAAATCAAGCGAGGCTCGATTGCCGAGCACCACGGTCTATTGTTATTACTATTGGGACCTAATGCTATAAGCTGTTGTTTACTATTTCGATTCCAATAATATGTATTGCAAAACCTTCTAAATGCCTGATAATTCTCTCTGCTTGCTACGAGATCAGAATAATAAACTACGCCCAAAGTAACATGTAAAGAATCCAACATGATTACGCGTTCGTCATGTCAAAGATCACATTCCCACATCCGTTTGTTCTACTCTGGTATCCGCGGTAGAACACCCACAGAAAGGAGAAGGTACAACCTTGAAATAAAATAACTTGGCTTTAAAGTTTCCGTGTCTCGTTAAAAATTGAGCTACTTGATGGTCGACCTCTAGCCAGGTTTTCTTTAATCTGTCTCTCACGGAGGGAAAGAACAGATACAGATGACGGGCTTTTACGGAAGACTCCCACCTTTCCTGCCATTCCGATAGAAGAATCTCTAATACGTCATCTATTTTGTCACGGTCACGTGTCTTAAGGAACGCGGGGGTCATTTGTTTTGATCTATAGTGCGCGCGACGCATCGAGGTATTGGCAAATAAGAAAAAAAAATATCTTTCTCTTTTTTTCTTATTTTAAATTTTTATCTCACAGCAACAGACACGGTGACACTACGACGGCCATCCCCTTCTCCGCCACCGACAACCACGGCAGCCAACATCACCATCTCAAAGAACGACTCGCTAGCGGAACGCGTGCGAAAGGTAAACACCGTAAATTCACAACGTCTACATAAATTCTCACACAATAAACAACGTTATAAAACTGGGATGCGTAAAACATGAACTTGGCTTATTACAAATTAGCACATATTAGTCATTATTATCGAACGCAACGTGTGAATTTATGTTACGGGCACTAGGTCGGTGTTACAACACTTATAAGTTTGTAATGTTAATATTCCTTCTTCATGAAAAAGGGCTGAATAACAAACTTCTTTCTCACCTTGAATCTCCTATATATAGAAACGCATGAAATAAGTGGGTCACGCCAATAGAACGCCTGCGTTTCGACTCATGTTGGCAAAGGATTGCTCAAAATAAACATAAAAGGTCGCAATGAAAGTTAATGCTTGGCAATGCAGACATTATAATGAATTGCATACACTAACTTATTTTTTAAATATAAGTAATTTACGTTCCAGTAATGTTATAGCGATTTAAGGTCAGTTGTGGTAAGACTAACATACTGTATTCCAAAAAAGTTTACGGTCTTTATGCCGAAATGGTTTGCCCTACTCTTAAGTTAAATAGTGCAGTGGTCTAAGATATAAAAGTCATGTAATATTATCAAGTGCATTCAACAGAGTTATATTGCCACATGGACCATGTCTTTTTAATGCTTAGTTTTAGTATTTAATTTTTATTGTTAGTTTAGTTTTAATTAATTTTATTTAATTTCATGTTATTTAGTTATGTATTTTACCAATAAAATAATTATCAATTATTGAATAAAATATAAAACTGGTAATTTTGCCCTTCAAAGTGCTGGGGTAAGGCTACCGGTATAATTTTTGTGTTTTAAATATTCGCATATTATAAAAGAAAGACGATTAACTACCGAATCTTTCTATTAATTTATTTTTTTTACAGGAAGCTGTAATTCTTCAGTTATCAGACACTGGTAGTCCTTATAATAAACCTACCTATCTATTATACAAATATGGATCTAGCTAGTACATAAGCTGGATCACGTCAAAGTAGCTACTTTGTGATAAGTTTTAGGAATAAAATAACATTACAAATGTCATATTATTATATTGTAGGTATATAACTATAATAAATAACCATAATAATAAAATCTTAAAAACATAGTAAATAATACATACATATCAATAAAATAAAATAAAAGGTAATATTAACAAATAAAAATAAAAATGCTTTATTAAAAAGTAACAAATTTTAAAAATAATCATCTTTGCAATGCAAGCTACATCTAGTTGCACTTATTCCGTCTCACGATGGACAGTACGCAACGTACACATTGACACACTGGTCTGCTGTTGGCAGTGTTGGCTGTTGCTTTTGTGCATCGAAGATAAGGCGAATAGTTCCGCGAACGGCCAGCACGGTACCAATATTATTTATTGTTCATCTACCGACCTTTTGTACGCGTCTATTAAATTTAAGTTTTAAGTAAGTGAATTTTGTAGATTCTTTTATGAGAAGAAATGTCTTTAACCCAATAATACAAATAACACTTTAAAAGTTCTTTTTATAGATGCAATTGATGAAAGCTCAAAATAGTTTTGAAAAAGAATCCAGTATAGAAAAAGAAAGAGAAAGACGAAGTTTATCAAAGAGCAAAGAGGATGAGAAGCACAGTATAGAGAAGGAAAGAGAAAGAAGAAGCATGTCCAAAAGCAAAGACGAAGAGAAACAGACTATTAAAGATGATGTTAATTTCTTAATGCAGGTAGGTTAAAATTATTACCGTTTGTATTTATATTATTTCTGCAACGCTATCTTTTATTATGTTTTTTTTTAAGGTAAAAAGTAATCGTAGTGCAACAAAATCCAAGCCACCAAAGCGAGGTGGTCCTTCCCGTGAAAAAGAGGAATCGGACGATGATGCCAGTACCGCTGGCACCATGACTACAGAGACCACGTTGGTTGATGCTAATGTAAAGGATTATATGGTAAGGACAAATATATAATTATTAAAAGAAATAATTGGCTCGTCTTGGCGGGGGCATTAATAATCCCGGTGCCCCCAGATTAAATTAATAAATAAAATGAATTTATACTATACTGATTACTAGACAAAAATGCTCAGCAATGGACGTGTCAATAAGCTGATGAACGAAATTCAAATTCGATTTCAGGACCAAATAGAAAGTCTAAAAAATGAAGTGGATACTTTAAGAAAACGCTGTGAGAGAGTGGAAAAAGAGAAAAGTGACATCCTCTTAAGGCGGTTAGCGAACATAGACACTGCTAATAAATATACAACAGGTCGGTCCTCAGAGGTACTCAAACTACAACAGAAAGTAAATGAACTGGCAACACAAAATGAGGATTTGAAGGACGAGAAAAAGCATCTGTCCTTACGAGTTAAGGAAATTGAAAGTGAACTGGAGGTAATTAATACAAAATATTATCACGTGAAAACTTTGCTTGAAATTAAAATCATTGAGTTACCTAGGTATTGAGTGAGATAGTTAAAATTTAATTATGTGTAGCTCCTTTTTAAGTTTAATAACGCATTTCGTTTACCTCACCTTTGATTTTACTAAGTTTCGCGGCTATGCCTAATAATAGGCAGGTCAGAAAACCTCTTCATTTCTTGTTACCTACCTAATAAATAATATCCAGGCTCGACCATCAATAGAGGTCCACACACGCCAAATTGAACAGCTCCGAGCTAAATTGCTAGCAGCTGAAACTCTCTGTGAAGAGTTAATGGATGAAAATGAGGATATGAAGAAGGAACTGCGTGATTTAGAGGAAGAAATCGAAGAAATGCAAGATAACTTTAGGTTCGTATCCGAGATTAATTTTAAATTACTTTATAACACCTGTACTAAAGAACATTCTAATACACCACTATTTTTTCATTCTAGGGAGGACCAAGCAGATGAATATTCTTCTCTTAGAAGAGAATTAGAGCAAACAATAAAAAATTGTAGGGTGTTATCGTTTAAGCTAAAAAAGACTGAACGCAAATCTGAACAGCTTGAACAAGAAAAAGCTGATCAGGAAAAGAAACTTTTAGAAGTAAGTCAAAATCATTACACTATTTATACTCAGTCACATCATACAAAGTGGATTTACACGGTGCCAGCTCACATTTTAGTAAAATGCGAGAATTGACAAATCATCTATAATATCTATATCATGTCTTCAGTTTTGTTATTTATTAAGATTTACTACTATTTACAGAACGGAGAAAAAAATCAAATTCATCGAAACAAAACATTGTTGATATTGTTATCACGATTTCTGTGATGAATATTGTCAAAAAGTTTATAAATTTTAAATATTCCGTCCTACGTTACAGATAGTAGGCGGGCAAGAAGGTCTGCAAAGGGAAAATCGTATCAAGCAATTGGAGCAAGAAGTGGCACGTTCGACAGAGGTAGCATTGAGGCTACAGCGTGAACTTGCAGATGCCAATGCAAAACTTTCCGCCGCGTCTGGAGGTCCACCTGCCAATGTCAAGAAAAACCAACCACCTGCTGATGGAGTAATTATACTTTTAATTATAGTTATCGAATTTATTATTACTATTAACAGTATATATCTGCACTACCCAAAGGTTGACTTGTTTTGGATTTAAAGGAATTTAAAAGCCGATTTAACACTAAGTTTTTTAACAAGCACACCGCACATTCCCACCGTTGTGTCTCCTGTAAAACCAGGATTAACAACGGCGACCACAGATTGATATAAACTTTGAAGCCTGTTGACGTCCTGGGATCGTTATTTAATACTGATTTATCTGATATTCCTAAAAGTAATTATGAACGAAATTGTTTTTCAGCAGAAAGTATCCCGATCATCGTTGACTAGAGGCGGTAGTCAGGAGGACCCTGCGCAGTTACTACGCGACCTTCAAGACTCGCTAGAACGTGAAGCTGACTTGCGTGAGCAGCTGCGCAACGCCGAGGAAGAGGTGTGCTATCACCAATAATTTTTCTATTATCGCATTATCAAATTTCTGGACTGGACTCGACAAAGAAATTCTACAAAATTCGGGCCATTATGATTATCCATAAATTAAATCAAAGACAAATCTATGTGATTATCTCTGAGACTTACAAACTTAGGTATATACTTACAAGTATGTAGTTAACGAACAAATAAATTACCTTAACAAAATACTGTTCGAAATCAATATTTATAATTTTGCCGTTCAGAAATTTTCCTACCTAATAACCGGTCATAATTTGTAGAAATATAACTCAACGGTCGTTAACGCTAACTGTGTGATGTTGGTTCCGCTTATTCTTCTAATCGTTAGTTTACTAGTGAACAATTGCATTTAATAGGGCATTAGCTTCCTATTGCCGCCAACTGGCGTGCTGCCAAACACGATCTGAGTCAACACCGCGACACAAATACACCATCCACAAATAATGGCACCTAGCACATTATTATTGTCTATAAGAGGGGCTTAATTTATACGCATACCTTTAAATTTCGTCCGACTGACTAAATATATTAAAGATATGTTATTTTCGCACAGGCCTATCGATACCGCCAACGCTTCCGAGACAAAAGGATTCCTCCACCATCTAAAGATTTCCTACCTCATCGTCCTGATTTCAGCCCTTTCCATGACTCATCAGTAAAAAAAGCTAACGATCAGAACTCGCAGCGTTTACTTGAAATGCAACAAGCGTTAGAGAAAAGTTTATCTTCTTTTGAAACAAGTAATTTAACGATTGGGGTAAATCATGGCGTTCAAGCGCCGTATGACAAAACGCGTTGCTACTCCGAAGGTTGTCAAACTGATATAATCATGGTGCACGACGTAACGACTGAAACTAGAAACATTACTTTAGATTCAAGCACGCAATGTTATGATGAAAGTATAGAAATGTATACCCAAACAGAAATACCTTATATGAAAAATAAAAATGTACAAACCGATTTCATTCAGATAAACGGGTGTACTCAAACAGAAAAACTAAAATTACGAGATGCTTTTATGCAAACATACTCTATGATAGTTAAAGACAAATGTCAGCAAGCTTCTAAAGAAGATTTATTAAAAGATGCAGCTACTGAAACTGAACTAAGAATTGCATATAATCAAGGAACTACAACTGACTTGGATAATACTGATAAAAATGCATCAACTTTTTCGGATTCTGTTTCAAACATTAATCATATCCTCACAGAAGTAATAGAACAATCAAAAGATAAATCTGAAAGCCCACCTCTTTCCCCCGATAAGGCTGTGGATGGCCCATCTTTTCTATTCTCTTTCCCTTTCGTTTCATTGTTCAATCCCTTGGCAGTAAGATTACCGTCTATAGGTAATATAATCTTTATCCCACTTATTTTTAAGTGTTGTTTTCCTTTATACTTACTATTGTTGATAACTTCATCCCCCATAAAATACATAGCGTAGTTTTGTTCATAAACGTCCAGTAATAATAACTAACGACTATTTTCAGGCAAATAACTTGCGTAAAACTGCATCAAGGGTCGAAGATGATAATGAGTCCTTGCTACTACAACTGAAGAAAATGGCTACCAAAGCCAGAAGTACGTCAAATTAATTGTGTTACGAAATGTCTAGTTTGTTTAATAAATCCCTCAACAATTTTTCGGATTTAATTATTCATCTAACAAACAACCCATTGCTAATTTCTAACAACTCGAAATCATGCTGGTAGGTATTATGTTGACTCTTCAAAGCTACATCTTAGATCTGTCTAACTAACCCGCTTTGTGATTTCTATGGTATTGAGCTGGCGTATTCAAGGTAGCCATTTTCTCCAGAGCCTTTTTTCGTATTCTGATTTAAAAAATTGAGTTTGTGTTACCATCCATACCGTGCACCGTCATTATACTTGACTGGTATTAAATAATTCATAATTATATTCTTTACTAATATTCATATCCGAATTAACTCTTAAGTACTAATATATTCGTGAAAAAATTCTATTTTCATAAATCAAAATCATAAAATTATACCTCATACATAATAATGATGTCTAAATTGCAGCTCGGAAATTATCTCCGACCCCACCCACAAATAGACTGGCAATTGAAGCACCCAATGAGAAAGACGAGGGTATATCGGATGAGGAGGATCCAGCAGAATTACGTCTTCTCCTCGAACTTAATGAACAAGTACATATCAGGGCATAAGATTTTTTTTGTTTGTTTTCAATATGCACTAAAGGCATAATTTTCTTTCAAGGAAGCAGCCGTTCTTCGTAGGAAGGTAGAAGAATTGGAACTGGACAAAGATTCATTAAAGACACAAGTGAAGGAATTGACAGACAAAATTGCTAATACCACAGTAAAAACAAATACTAAATCGTCAGTTGGTCTTACACGAAATACATATAAAACAAATAACTTAGCGGAAGAAAAAGTTAAAGTAAGGAGATTGAAAGATTTTAGATTTCAAAATCAAAACTTTAGCTATTGTGTATTTATTAAGGAATATAAAACACTTTATTGTCAATAGGTGTTAGAAGACGAGATAGCTGAATTAAGAAAAAAATTAATAGAAAAGGAACGAGACTGTGAAAGACTACATGCAGAACTAAGTTTGACACAGAAAAAACCAAAAGCGTCGTTAATCAAAAGCAAGTTAGTATCCACTTTAAGATGTAGTTATCTACTCTAATCCAATAAATTAATATAGAGCACAATTTAATTTTTATCATATTATTTTTATTTTAGGTCCCTTGATGGTGCAAGCGAACAACAAAATGTAGATTTAAAACGTCAATTGCAAGTTATAGAACAAGAAGCCAGTGTTTTAAGAACTAAGACGCAGAATCTTGAAGCCGATAATGAAAAATTACAGGCGGAAAATAAAAAGTTACAGGTAAACTAGTATACATTTGTCTGTTGACTTTATAAAAATTTAAATATAATATTAAGAAATTTCAGTTACTAAAGGGTGCAAAAACACTGAGGTCGGAGAAGTCGTTAGAGCAGAATGCGAATAAAATATCTCAATTAGAAAACGAGTTAAAAGAAGCCGCAGCAAAAATCAAAGACTTAGAGAGTCAAAAGGAGAAGGAAGATAAAACGGAAAAGAAAGTAAGATTTGGTGATCTCAATAAGAAAGATACAGACGCCCTAAAAACAAAACAAGATGAATTGGACAAATTAAAACTCAATTTTGCAAAGGTAATTAATTTATTTACTCTTATTTTTTCTGTTTTTGTGAGTAGTTTAAACGATTAAATGGTAAAATATTTGGTTTTTTGCAGTTAGAAAAAGAAAACATTAAATTACAAACAACGTTGAAAGCACTAAAAGAAGACGCCTTAAAGACTTTTAAACCAAGAACTCCAAAGAAACTAACAGATTTAACTACAAAGTTACAAATGAAAAAAATGGTCGAAGATCTTGAAAACGAAATAGGTAGGTTTACATAAATTTACCTGATACATTACCTACAAAATTTACTGATTAATTTCTATTATTTTAGGAGAAATGTTTGTCATTATGAAAAATGCAGGCCTGTCATCTAACGAACTGAATGCTAAAACAAAACTTGAAAAAGAGATAAACGATATAAGAACAAAACTTAACAAAAACGAATCGGAATTCACAAATGAAAAAAATCATTTGCAAACGGAAATAGCTAAAGTCAAAGACTTGAATTCTAATTTAGAAGGCGATAAATCCGAATTGATGGGTAAATTAAAAACATTAGAAAATCAGAACAAAGAGTTAGTGACTGAAACCAAATCAATAAAAGAAGAGAAGAAAAGTCTTGATTCGAAAATTTCCCAACTAAATGCAGACTTAAGTAAGTATTGGGTATAAATAAATTATGGTATAAGAGTAGTGGGGCTTATAAATCAATTTATTTTTTATTTAGAAAACGTGACTTCTCAACAAACAGCTATGTCAGACTGCATGAAAAAAATTGAAGACCTTAAAAAAGAAATGGATACTAAAGACAAGGAAATAGAAAAGTTAAAAAAACAAGTAGATAATGTTAATAAACTAGAACAAGATAAAAATAAGCTGCTCAAAGAGGTAAAGTAACATCATACTTATACTTCCAATAAAAAAATGCACACATGCAGCATATCACAAAAATATCAACTAAATTAAATTTATTTCAGGTTGGAGACAAGGCTAAAAAAATAAGTGAATTGGAAAAGAAAGCAAGAGAAGCAGAGGAAAAATTCAAACGAACTGAAAAACAACTGGTAACTCGTAAAGATCGCGTGTCTAAGTTGGAAAAAGAAGTGAGTATTTCTTCATTAGTATTTTTTGTCATATTATTAGTATATTTCATATTCAAAATCACATTCATTTCATAATTTTTATTGTCAATATATTAGCTCTCAGAAGAAAAGGAACAAGCAGAAGCCTTGTCAAATTCACACAGAAGACTGTCTGTTGAATTCATAAGTGAAAAAGATCAAATGCAAACAAAGTTAATACAATCTGAAACAAAACTTATCAATTTAGAAACAGATATGAGATCAATGAAGTCTGATTACGAGAGTAAACTCACGACTTTGGAGTCAACTATAGCTGCTAAAGATATTCATATAAAACAACTGGTACACAATAATGTGAACTATTTGAGTTTGAAATGCACCATTGCATGCGATTCCAATATATGTAGTTATAGTATGTCATGCTGTCTATTGAAACACTTTTTAGTATAGAATTCTTAATTTGCACGCGTGCAAGATACTCCAAATAATGCAACCTGTGATAGAAATTTATAAAATTAGAGAGATCATTTTTTTTAATCATGTGAATTTATATTTTGTACTGACTTACAGGAGGAGGCTTTAAGAGAAACCTCCAATCAGAAATATGACGAAGCAATTTCATCCGTTGAAATGGCTCAAATACAAGATAAGTTGGAGAAAGCAACCAAAGATCTTCAAGAGAAAGAAGAACAATTAACGAAAACTAAACGGGATCTAAGTAAGACTGAGAAAGATTTGTCAACATTGCAAACAGAAGCATCCCAATTTAAATCAGACATGTCAAAGTTAGAAAATGAAAGAAAAGATCAAGAAAATAAATTACAAGCAGAAAAGAAAGAATCGAGCTATTGGGAAAGTAAGGCATCTGAAATGGACACAGATTTACAGGTTCGTTATTATGTTACACAGGGAATATATGGGTACCTTACTCTACCTGACCTTACTAAAAATATGATATACCTACTTTGTAATTTAGGTACAAACTAACGGTTTTTTATATTTAGGCAGAACGCAAGAAATTGGAACGTATGCGTATCGCTCATGACAAAGATGTCAAAAACAAGGAAGCTGAGCTGGCTACTTTGAAGGGTAAATTAAAAGTTCTAGAACAAAGCACAGGCGTTAGTGTCAAGAGATTAGCAGATCTTAAACAGGAGCACGAAGAGGCAACAAAAAGTAAGTTTAATTGATTGTTTAAATTAAACAATAAAATTGCGGAAAATTCCGACAAAAATCATTGTAATTTTATTTCAGAATTAGAACATTCATTAGCTGTGGAGAGAGCAGAATACGAAGAGTTGACTGGTAAATACGAGTTACTAGAAGAGGAGCATGTAGTAACGAAAGCCAGACTAACTGTCGAAAAAGAGCAGGCCCAAGGGTAAGTTAATCAAATAATAGGTTATTATTCAGTTAATCAATAAAATATACAGTATTATGAAATTGTTAACACAATTTTACAGGGAACTCGCACATGTGCAAAAAGAATTAAATACAACATTATCAAATATAAAGGCTGTTCAAGATAATTATGAGACTCAAACAACAGCATGGCAAAAACAAAAATCACAGTTGCAGGTAATAAAAACTTAATATTTATCAATTACTTACTCAATTATATTTAGGAATTTATTATTAAATAAAGATCAGCGATGTCTTAACCTTTAGTAAACCCTGTTTTGTCACGGTAAGTAACAAAACAGGTTTTAGTAAAAACTTGGCTGTCTACGTGTATTAATAAGTACTATTATTGTCATTGTTTAGAGTGAGATCTCAACATTACAAGACAGACTATGCGGCGGTGGTTGGGAGGTGGAAAAGGCACGGTTGAACACCCGCCTGGAGAAGCAGGAGCGCGAGCTACGTACAGCCACTGATCAGGTCGATGTTCTGACACACCATCACGATCTCGCAAAGAAAGAGGTGTGTTATAATTTTATATTATCTTATATATAATTAAAAGAAATAAAACAATTCGTTTATTAAACTTGATTCTTAACTTTCTTAGTTGGAAGAAGCTCGCAAGAAATTAGAAGATTATGAAAAGGTATCAAAAGTACAAAGAAATCTAACAGCCGATAATGCAGAGTTAGAACGTGAAATAGCCGCCATGAATACAAGATTAGAACAAGGTGAAAAGGCAAGAAAGACAGAATCAGTAGATACAAAGATGAGGTACGAGGGACAAATGAACTCCATGAGGGATGAACTCAAGTCATTACATAATCAGGTAAGAAAACGTTTTACTATTAGCATGTGTAAGGCAGGATATTATGTATCGTATTACTTCTTATTAACAGTCTATAGTACTTAGTTTTAAATTTTACTAAATTCTAAAGAATAAGTAATAAATTAACACATTTCAGGTATCGAGATTCAAACGAGAGAGAGATAATTATAAACAAATGTTAGACGCGGCTCAAAAAACAATGGCAGATATGAAAAATGAAGACAAAGTTCCAAGAATGCACAGAGCATCAATATCTAGTACTGATGAGGTCGGTCCTTAGCAAATTGTTTAAAATTGGTAGGAAATGAAGGTAGAAATTTACACTAAAATTTCTTGATCATTCACAGGAGGAATACCGTAGTAAAGTTGCGGTATTAGAACAACAAATAGCATGCCTTGAAGATGAGTTATGCGAATCGCGAATGCTGTCATCCAAACTGAACACTGAACTCGTAAGCGAGAAATCCAGCGCTGAAGTACGCCTCGCGGAAATGCAATCTAGATTGAATGAGGTACGATTATTTCATAGTACTCAAATCAATCAAGAAGTAATAACTAGCTTAATTGGTTGAAATTTATTTAGCAACCAAATCATCCCAAGACATGCATTAAGAGGGCGCACACAGGCGTTAGCTCAGTTTAGCGAAAACTGAACTTTTCGAAGCTCTTAATATCTATAAAAAACTTTTCTAACAGACTTATGAATTACACAAAATGTTAGACAATATTGTTGCCTAAATAGTTAGTAGAAAACATTTTGTCATGTAATGGAATATTTATGAATGCTATCGTGATAACCGAACAGTGTTTTCTCGATTTCACGTTCAGTGCCAACTTCGGATGTCAAAATATCCCCGTAATGCTGCCAATTGTAAGAAATAAATTATAAAATCTAACGGCAAATATACTTAAGCATATAGTTAGTAGAACATTTTTGTAATTTTTTGTTACATAAATAAGATATTAACATCCAAACTAAGTGAAATTACGAAGAAAGTCAAGTCGTTGTTATGTTTGTTTTCACCATTAAATCTTAGTTATTTTATGTCAATATTATCATCATCTAAGAGATAAAGGTATTCCCTAAAATCTAGGCTCCAAAATTTATGATAAATGTTTACCATTATTTTTCTACCAATTTTTTAATATAGCCATAAAACCACTATAAAACCGTGCGCGTCTTTTATTACGACTCAGTCCAGCCGCCGGCTCTGCGGAGAGAGGTCACGTCGCTCCGGCGCAGGATTGACCTCACGTAATTTTTGTGCCCATACGCAGTGCAAACCGTGTAGCGCGACCGACAATCTAGATACTTTGGTAAGTAAAATATGACTTTTTGATGATATGACGACGAACTATTTACTTTTTTAGTGACAACAACATAATATGTTTCAGAGTATGGGGAACAAAAATAAGCAGTTTTTATCTAAAAAAAGAAAAAGACGAAATGTTGAAAATTTAAATAAAGCAAGGGCTAAAAGGTTGGTGGTACTTAGTATAATAGTATACTGTGTCAGGATTGTCAGGTATAGCATTTCGAGATACAACAGACACATCTTTTGACTGGAATGAATTCAAGTTATTGAACAATATATTTTTCATAGGTTTGCAAGAGGCGGCCTAATACAAATTCAGCACCCCTTGTGAAATCTCTCCTATACTCATATTCATTGGATAATGTACCAGCTATTGTATATAGTAAGGGACATGAAAAATCTGCTATAGAGCAGTTGCAGCAGCAAGAAAGCATTGTTGTGGAAAAGTGTGGACTCTTCGTTGACAAAGAGTACTATTTCTTGGGCGCGTCTCCTGATGGACTGTACGAAGAAGGATTAATTGAGATAAAATGTCCATATTCCGCTCGCAATATGGATGCTGAGGAAGCAATATTGAAAAAGAAAATAAAATTTTGGAAAGTTGATGGTACTGTTAATACTAACCATGACTGGTACTACCAAATCCAAGGTCAACTGCATATAAGGTAATAACACTAATAACGATGTTCAAAAAGTATGTATTTGTCAAAGTATCTATTTTCACTAGTTATCTGGAGTCAGGGTGGTATCTTCAGTCGTCGTAAAATCCATTCCCTTTTATTTTCTTTTTTTGTACGTCGGGTGGAGTGAACAGCCCGCCTAATGTGAAGAAGTTACCGTAGCCCATGGACGTCTATATGTTTGTAATAGGTATAATTATCTGTTGTCGCTCGCGTGTTGACTGACGACCTTTTCATATCGTCTCACATCTCACAAAATACATCCATTTTATTTTACTTACATTGTTTGTCCTCTAGTTAAACAGGGTCATAATGATGACTAGAATCGCCCCCATACGGCCCCCCCCCCCCCCCCCTCCCCCTTCTGTATCATCCTGTATAATTACTAATAATGTTTCAGTGATAAGCAACTGTGTCTATTTGCGGTATGGACTGGGCCCCAATTTCGTCTGAAGACTGCCAGTATTCAAAGAGATGACGAATTTTGGTCATCAAAGATGGAACCGAAATTGGTGAAATTTTACGAGACATGTATTTTACCAGAATTGGTAGATCCAAGGAAGAGTAGAAGTATGCCAATTAGAGACACATGTTTTTAATACGAATAATTATATGTACCTACATTTATCTATTGTGTACTTTATTTTTATACCTCTACCATATTCCATAGGTAATATCTTTACTCGTGTATATTAATACACGAGTAAAGATATTTGTATTTATTTCCAAACGAAACATGAAGAAATTCCGAAAGAACCATGCCAATTACATAATAACAATACCTACATAGAAATAGGTCTGTAGCTAAAATCACATGAACTTCGAGTCTACTATTATATTAAATAGTGAAGTCTTATCATAAAAGTATCAAAATCATTTGTCTTCGCCGGCGCACGCTCATGTTCGTGGCTCAGTAGTTTCGTAAAATAACACGCTTCGATTTTGAGTTGCGTTGATTTGGGTGCGCGCTCTTAATTTATTTCATCTTATGTATAAATGGAATTATTATCTAATTCGCCGCTTTCGGTGAAAATACTATTATGTGCAAACTTAAAGAAAAGTCTACATGTGAGAATCTAAGACATCAAAATCATTACTCTTGCCAAAGGCTTAGTTGACGCGATGTTATCCCGATAGTATTTTATGTGTAGATTAACTTTTTTTTTTTCAAACAGTATGAAGAAGAAAGACTACTATCGTCTGGCAGAGCGCGAGTAGCAGGTTTAGCGACGAGGATGGAATTGGCGTGGCATAAGGAGCGAGACGAACAACAGCGACTACTGCAGGAAACCTCAACACTCGCCAGGGACTTGCGGCAAACACTGTTTGAGGCATTAAACCTATTTAGTAAAACCATACTATACTTTAGGCAGGGTAGTTATATTAGTCAGAATTCCAACAAACATAGTTTTAATAATAACCAGAAGAAATAAAAAAGCATCATCATCATCATACAAAATCTTAACAGTAAATTACTTAATATCTTTTACATTTTGATCATATAATCAAACTGTGGATATTTTTAGGTGGAACGCGAACGAGACAAAGAGAGATTGGACATGAAGAGGAGAATTGACCAATTAAAGAAAACCACAGAAGAGGAGACAGAAGAAGCTAAGAAGAAAGTAACCGAGTTACAATGCGACTTGTTAGAGTTACGAGATGCTCACGCCAAATTGAGGACAGCCAATGAGAAGTTGCGCCGTGATAAGGAACGGCATGATCGGGATCGAGATCAGAATAAACTGCTAGTAGGGTCTTTGAAGCGAGCACAACAGGTAAACATAACACTGTAATGTAAATTGTTGGTGTCGGACAGACGAATACTAAGTATGATCCAGATAGTGAGTATCCCACTAAGAATTCCTGCGCGCAACGAACGATGAGGCGAGCGCTCATGCGCTCATGGTTATCCGGATTTTGTTAACCGCCTTCCGAGAATAACTTGTAGCCCAAAATCATTAGTCGTAGTCTGAATATAAAAACGTAAACTCGCTCTAAAGGTATAACAATTTACTTCACAGGATGACGACAGGATAATAACGCAACTGCTGGAAACAATAGACGACCTCATGAAACAGAGTCCAGACTTGTTCCGCAGCGACTCTAACATTAAGCCAGAGAAGAGCTTGATGACACCCACGCCGCCTAGAAGAAATAGAGTAAGTTTTGAAATAAACATTAAAATCATTAATCACGTATTAATCACTAACATATATGATTATTATCAGAAATCATGATTGACATTATTGACTAATGTTTATTAGAACGTTTACTAAAACGAAAGCAGAAGGCTGAGATATTTTTAAGATTTAAAATTTCATTTTATAACGCAGGTAGTTGGTACAATCCGCGCCACAAAAGATGAGACCTGGCGTATAACGTGATTCGACCTGTGCGTAGACGATTTCTATACCATTTAACGAGAAATCGTCTACTGCGCAAGTCAAATCAGCAATCAATCATCCGAAACAACGAAACACGTAGTCCTGTCAAAAAGACATTACTAGTTAGAATAAAGTTCAAAATTGACAACGCCGCCAGTCCGTTATTCGGAATTTCGTGGTAGGGACTACGTGTTTCGTTGTTTCGGATGGACACTTTCTTGGTTGCCCCCCAGGTCTATCTCTCGTGGCGCGGATGGTACACCCTGTATTACGTAGGGCATATTGTGTATCGTAAGGCCTGTTCTAGTCGTCCAAATCGCGCTCGCGCTCGGCGACGCCCGAGAGCGCGGAGGCCTCCGGCGCGGCGGAGGCTTTGGCCACGGCGGCGCGCCTGCGCAGACTCACCGACGACCTGCGCGCCAGCCGCATCGCCGAGAGGCAGCGCCGCCACCAGGCCAGCGCCAGGCGGTCAGTACCCTGCTCTGCACGGCCTCCATACGAATACAAATGATGCGACACTGACAATGATACACGTGCGCTCTCTCTCGAAGCGTGGTATAACAAAACATGGTATTCTCTTCCCGTGACAGCTAGGTCACGTGATTGGCCCAAAATGACGTCATCGGCTGTGGTGCGGTTCGGGACAAGCCTACCACACATTCCCACAGATGTGTCTCCTGTGTAGCCAGGATCAACAAACAACGGCGACCTCAGATTGACAATAAACGATCTGTGTCACGTGATTGGCCCAAGATGACGTCATCGGCAGGGTTGAATTGTCACACTGATCGTGACGTAGTCTTGGACAGAGTTGGGCCATCTTATTGTACCATGTCTCGAAGCAGGATGCAGTCCCCTATTATATCCCTGACCTGCTTAGTCGAGGGATTTTCGTCTGTCAAACTAAATCGCTTACATACAACTGCACTTAATAGCATAGGTACAATGGAAGCGCCCTATTTTACCAGACAAAAAGACCCTCGGCTTACTATGACTCGCAATTACGGATCCACTAATAATTTCCTTGCAAGAAAAATACCTTTTGTTATAGATTTCTCAACCTTTCTCCTGGAAAGCCAGAATAATCGAATTCCTATAAATGACTATTTGCAGAGCCATGTCGACGGAGCCCCGCGACACGCTGTCGGTGGCGCCGCAGTCGCGCCCGCCCGCGCGCGCGCCTTCTCTCAAAAAGCGATCTATCTCACTTGAGCAAACCACCAAAGAACAAGTAAATAAACCTTTTCCCTTACTCTTCTAATATTAGAAATTAGAGTAAACATAATATGAAGCACAATTCCGAAACAATATGGGAACCTATATAAAACAAGGTTCTATATGAAAAAATATTTTTATGCAATTTTATGTACAGAACCTTGTTTTATTCCTTTCGGCCGTCGTGGCAACTGAGTTTCGCAACCAGTTGTGAAAAAGGAATTTATTTAATTCTCTTGCATATTTCGCAGATTATGAATATAACTTTGTAAACATTTGCAGAGTCTTATCTGGAAGTCTGTAGATGACAGTAGTGTCTCGTCAATGCAGTCATTGGACGGTGACGATGTCCGGCTCTTCACTATGCAACGCGACGCTAGCCTCGACAGGTAAAATCTCCGATATTATTAAAACCTTTTTGCGAATTAGGTACTGTAAAAACCTTTATTAGTACTAAGCAAACAACTGAATTCGTTAAGTTCCAAGACTGTATTGTCTCTGAGTTGTCAATAAACTAAATGGTTCATTATAAATGTGTATTTCATAAAGCTTAATTTCGGCAACAATTTATTTTTAGCCGATTATCTGGCGGATCGGCCCAGAGCGACGTATTGCCAACAGATAAAAAGAAAAAGAAGAGCATCTTTGGAAAACTTAAGAAACTGACGAAATCACGCTCCATCGACGATCAAGTAGACTCGGCAGAAGTAGTCGACTTCAGGCCTATTGGCACTGTATCTCAGGTAATTCACATTATGTGTGACATTAGCTACAGCTCTTACGCACTACTAAGGTGGTTTAAATCCCGTGTATTAATTGTAATTTATTTCCTTTATAGGGATCCGATTCAGATATGAGTGCAGCTGGCAGTAAACGTGACTTACGAGGACGACTTTCTGACATGTTTAGCAGGAAAGGACAATTGTCACGTGGAAATAGGTAAGAGTTTCAAATCTGTTTATATTTTAAGATCTGCACAATAAATTTTTAAATCAAAGGATATGAGTTCAGCCTAACAATTTATTAGACCTGTAGGCCCACCATGAAGCGAAAACTTCGACCGAAGTTTCGGAATAATTCTAACCATGAAACACAAGGTATTTTATTCCCAAGTTTCGGAATTCATTTCATGGACATTTTCCTCCATAACATTTTGAAATGCATGTGTTGTGGTATGTGCAGCAAGGAGCAGAGCCCCGAGCGGCCGGCGAGCGCGATGGCGAGCGCGGGCAGCTCGCGGCCGCTGCTGCGCAACACCAGCGCCGCCGCGCTGTCGCGGGGCTCGCCCAACAAGGTGAGGAGCTCCATGGTATAACCAAACAAGGTATTCTCTTCTCGTGACAGCTAGGTCACGTGACTGGCCCAAGATTACGTCATCGGTTGTGGTGCGGTTATAATAACGTGAAATATGTCACACTGATCGTGACGTAGTCTTGGGCCATCGACGGAAGGGAATAACCAGGCGCAGTATATTATTGTACCATGGCAAACCCCAACTAATAAGTACCTATGACTAATAGCGACATCTGTTGCAGAACGACATCCCGAGCTCGAGAGCGTCCAGCGCCACGCCTGCAGCCAAGAGGAAAGGGAAATAACTAATACTATTCGTGTTTCGCTTTTATTATAGTGTATTATTTATCAATTTCCTATGATTTTCCACATAGCATGTAATATCACAATACATACATATCAATTAATGTATAACTATCGACGAAACGGTACCGGCAGATTCAACAATTGAAAAAAGCACTTCTATTAACACGATCATTCTCTCCTTATTTTAAAAATATCTATCAGAAAAGGACAGAATGAGTAAATGCTAATGTAAGAGTATTATGCTTGGAATTACCAACAGCTACTATAGGTACAAGTAAGCCAAGGCCAACTCTCGATAGTTATGCGAGGTTAGCATGCAAGTCACAATATAATCTGTACAGTGACGACCTAGACCCCTAATCCCTACGTGCTTAATGTTTCCTTAGTAAGCGACAATTGGCGCGTCGCGTCTCACACTGAGAACTTCGACAGCAAACGTTTGTAGTTATGTACTTGCAATTTTATAATAAACTGTTGAACTAAAATAATCTTATTATTGCCTTAGCCTACGTAGTGTAAACACGAAAATTATACAAATCGATATTCGGCTGTCTAAACTTTTATACAATAGACGAATATCGTTTTAAAAAACGAAACAAAGTAAATGAAAATATAAAATAAGTAGAACCTCGTTCGGGGCACCGGCCTAAATGCGCAGAGAGCGGATGTTGGGCTAGCTCTGGTCCATGACGTTGGCGTCCACGCCGCCCAAAGAGTCCTTCAGGATGGCCTCGAAGATGGGCTGCAGGTCCGGGAAGCTCTTGATCTGCGTCACGAACTCCATGAGGTGAGGATTCTTTTCTGTAAAAAAAATATTATTATGAAGTGGAAGCTCTCTACTTTTTCTTTCTTTCTCCTTTTTATGGCTAATTTATTATTAAAATATTTATTCAATGTATTATTATTTTTTTAAAACACTATGTTAAAATGCTTTTAACAAAAACGTTAACTGTTTCTTCTCAACGGGCCATTCACGTTTGAAGTGCTAGCTAGTATGATAAAAAATAAAAAAATCTTGTCAATCTACTTGCAAAATAAGCTATTTTATTTTTATTTAATACTCTTATTGCAATCACTTGATATTTTTATTTGTATAAGGTTGCTTTTAAGTTTTTATATCCGTACCAGCTTCAGGTATCTGCAGCAATGCGGCGGCGGCGCGCAAGGCGGATCTTTTGAGCTCGTCTTGCTTCTCGTACTCCTGCTTCACGGAGTTGGCCTTCACTTTCATAGTGCACGTTACGCGCAACGGCTCCACTAAACTTTCTAGTCCTGTAACAAACAATATAAACCCTTATTAAAAACTATACTAAAAAGATGTTATAATAGTTAGATTAGATTAGAGAAAAACTTTTTTTTTTTTTCAAAATCTAAGGATTATTATAGCATCAAGCTGTCTGGATGCAAGGTCTTTTGGTGATCGAAAAAAATATTATTCAATAAATAAATAAACTTACCTACTTCAGAAATAATTACGTAACGCCACTTTAAAAAACTATATTTTTCAAAATGCCAATCAAAAATTGCAGAGTTAACCACATGACAAAAAAAGTTGCCAAAATAAAAATACATTTTCTAGTAATTCCTAGAGTTCGAAAAAATCGGATATAAAAAAAGTAAAAGTCCGCCAGGATGTTGTTCTTTTTTCGGATACTACTTACGCTGCAAGACGACAGCCGGGCACAGATGCGCGAGCCTAGCGCACATGAGGTACGTGAGCATCTTGATGTCGTAGTGATCGCGCAGTCCATCTTCGACGTGGCGCAGGAACTCGAACACGTCGAGGCGATCCAAGCACGTGCCCAGCAGCGTGTACATGCACTCAAACGCCGCCTTGCGCAAATCTAGCCCGTCATCCACTGAGTGCTTGAACGGACCCATCTCGACTTCACGGATAAGCTCTTTCTGTAAATCAAAATCAAATCGTTTATTAAGAATCATACAACAGCTTTACACTAATAGAAAACGATGATATCTGCAGGAGTATAAAACTGTGGCACAGATAATCAACACCCTCCCCAAACTCAAGGCGCCAAAAAAACTATTTTTATATTATACTAGCGTTTCC
The DNA here is from genome assembly GCA_905163395.2 of Endotricha flammealis. Lineage (NCBI taxonomy): Eukaryota > Metazoa > Arthropoda > Insecta > Lepidoptera > Pyralidae > Endotricha > Endotricha flammealis. The sequence goes on from LR990853.1 coordinate 11,130,110, forward strand.
CCGCGGCTTCGCTTGCGTTAATTTTATGACATAGATCTCGTTTGACAACAAAACAACCCATAGCTCGACTTGTGGCGCCATCTGTTGGCCTTTAGCATCCCATACATCGCCCTCTATAGTAGAAAAAATATTTTCCTATTGGAATGATATACTTTCACGGGATAAATAGCCTATGTTGAGCTCTGTACCCCTGACAATATATATGCAAATTTTCATAATGATCGGCTGATTAGTCAAGCCGTGAAGGAATAACAAACAAACAAACTCACTTTCTCATTTATAATATTAGTATGATAGCAATATCCCAGAATTTCCCGAAGGGATAAAATTCAAAATATTTATTCAGAGAGTAGGTCCTTACAGACACTTTCTCTGGTCAAAGATCACAATATATTTAATTCTTTTTGTGCTCAGTGTTCACACTTTGGTTATACTCTGCTTCATACTCGTGAAAACCTTTAATTGGCTTTCTGTTTTTATACTGTTTTTCTAAACTGTTTTAGATTGTAAGCTGTTGGTTTTCCAATAAATAAATAAATAAATAAATATATTACAGTATAGTAGGTAACTGTGAATGTACACTTGTAATCTTGTCGTATATGACTGACGAGGGAAAGGGAAATGCATGCTATGCATTTTTTTATATTCCTAAGATGGCAAATTTTAGCACTATTTACATTTAGTACTTTTAAAATATATAAAAATTATAAACTATCAATTTAAACATTTGACGTGTTTGATTTGATGTTGTAAATGATGAGAATTTGCCGGGGCAAAAATAAAAGAAAAGGTTGAAATTACTAAGTTTTAATTAATATAAGTAGTGTGCAAGGATAATCCTCCACCGTAAAGTTATAAAGTAAATTGATATTAAAGGGATGGGCCGTTGGATCGTTTGGCTGGTACCGTTAGAAAAAAATAAAGTTTATTAATTCTAAGTTAAGTTAAGGTCAGGCCGTACATAAGCAATAAAGGACACTGACAAAATAATATAGTAATACTACAAAAACTATAATAATACTAAAAACTCGAGGGTTCAAGTGAGACCAGCAATAGGGGCCACTTGCCAATCCCTGCCGACGATCCCCGGCTCTCTCCGTACACAGCTAGTACGGGGCAGCGCGTCCAGTACGAGTCTCGTACTTGTCAAGGCCCGTACCAAACACGTCTCGGTCACAGCCCGTACTGAACACATCTCAGTCACGGCCCGTACCAAACACGTCTCAGTCACGTCCCGTACCAAACACCTCTTGTAAGGGAGGCAGGAAGGAGAAACAGGAAACCACGTGGAAGTTCAAGCAGAAGCTCAATTGATCCTGTGACCGCAGAGGAGACACCTGGATGCACGTGGCCGACAGGTCGAACAATACTTAAATATCCACACAATATGCAGTGTACTGACTACACACGTTGGAACGGAAACAATTACACTCCTTTCAGATCAGGAATCAACCAGATGCACGTCAGCACAGAAACAATCTATAAGTTTAGAGCCCACCAGAGCTCAACTCTTCACTCCACCACGTCCCAACCGGAAAGACGCTATCAGCTCGGGGCATTCACCCCCGCCCCGACGCGACGTACGTTCTGAAGTCTCACTTAACACCACAACAATACAAACATTATTTTTATACCAAATTATTATTTTTATATTTTAAGAAAGACATCAGGAAAAATCCTTTTATGGAATAATTAGTAGGTTTCTATCACGAAACTCACAAAATACGGCTTCACGGATTTAATTTTTAATAATTATATTTGTTTTGACAGATTGGGCAAAACAAGAAAAATATGTTATCACAAGGTTTTTGAACGCCCCTTGACGTTTCGTTCCACACAATTCGTTCATTGTTCTAGAAAGTTCTTAATCAAATTCAATTAAAATATAAAAGAATTTTTATCTCTTTTATTTACTAAATTATAGAAAAAGATAATAGGAGTAATCCGAATCAAAATTAAATAGTCTAATAATTTTAATACTAAAAATACGGACTCAACAAGGTTACATTGATGATTCGAGGTTAAGATTTATTTGTTTACCAAAACAATGAAGCTAAATTTAATAAAATGACACCGAATTATATCAAAATCTCCACCGAAAGAGTGAAAATGCGAAAAAGGAAATACAGTACTACGAGTGTATGCGACCTTCCGGTCAGAGGGAATGTTTTATTAGGATTACTAATAGGAATCGGTAAGGTATGATGTTCATCAACAAAATAAGGTGTTACAGTACCCCTTTACCCGCCAGAATTTTGCGAGGAAACGAGAAAAATTCACGCTGGCCCTCCAGCATTATCCTAACTAGCGTAAACTACACCACCACAATACAAAACAAAAAAATTACAATCCAACGAAACTTCAATCCAAACACTTTATGTCCTTCACATGACATTCACTGCTCCTACCATTCTCATCTTCCAGCAGGTACACCAGCCTAGACAACTTTTTAACAATTCTACACTTTTCAAATCTGGGTGCTAATTTATAAGAAAAATGTTTAGCAGCGTCACTCCGGACATGCGTGCGCCGCCAAACGACATCATTCTCCTTAAACTCTACATCCCTTCGACGCCTATTATAATACTTAGCGTTTCTTGAGTGAGATTTCTTTAATTGTTTATCCACTTTAACAAATACCTCTTTCAACACACCTATCTTGTCAACATAGTCTGCACGAGAAGCAACCACAATGTCATCCATATCTTCACTATCTCCATAGACATTTCCATCAACGATAGCCTCACGCCTATGCACAAGCAAGAAAGGAGTAAAACCTGTTGTATCATTAACGGCAGTGTTAATAGAAAATTGAATCTCACAGAGATGAGAATCCCAACTACGCTGATCAGAACCAACAAGCGCTGCTACAGCTGTGACAATGGTTCGGTTATACCGTTCCACTGTATTTACCTGTGGGCAATAAGTGGGAGTATAGTGTACTTGGGGTACCCTATACTTTTCAAACAAAGCCTTCACATCACGACCTATGAACTGCGGTCCATTATCAACAATGACCGTTTGGGGACTACCATGAGCTAGAAAGACATGATCTTCCAAACGTTGAGCCACCACTCTACCAGTCGCACGTCTAAGAGGAAATATTAAAACATATTTAGAAAAACAGCAAACTACTACTAGAAGATATTCATTCTGCTGCCGAGACCTGGGCAGTGGACCAACCAAATCAACGCTGATACACTGGAAGGGTCTACGACACACCTTCGGGTTCCCAAACAAACCAGGAGTAGTTTGGTTAGGGTGTTTATATGCTTTACACGTTGCACATTTCGACACAAAATCTTCTACATCCTTATACATCTCAGGCCAATAAAAATGGAGACGCAATCTCTTATACGTCTTTTCAATCCCCAAATGAGCACCTAAAGGAAAATCATGATTTTCCTTAATCAAACGCTGTCTGTCATTCAAGGGAACTACCTCCTTCCAATCAAAATCCCCTGTCAACGATGACTTACTTTTGGTGTAACGGTAAAGCTTACCATCAACTATTTGGTAATTAGGACAGGTTTGTGGCCTACTATGACACCGCGAATAAAGATTCTGAAACCAAGGATCTACCGACACAGTATTTATAACAGACACAGGCACACTACGGGATAGAGAATCCGGGATCACATTTTCCTTGCCACGACGATGCTCAATAACAAAATTATAAGGGGAGAGTCTACAACCCCAGCGTTCCAAACGCCCAGTAGGATTCCGTAAGTTAAGAAACCACTTTAAGCTCGCGTGATCCGTAATAATCTTAAAAGGTTTATGACCCTCTAAGTACGGTCTGAAATGCTCCACTACTTGCACCACTGCCAACGCTTCTCTCTCCGTAGCTGAATAATTCCGCTCGGGCTGATTCAAAGAACGACTATAATAAGCAATAGGATGCTCTTCACCGTCAAAAATTTGTGTCAACATTCCTCCAATACCAACATCAGATGCATCAGTGTGCACAATAAAAGGAAGAGAAAAATCCGGACAGGCTAACACAGGTGCTGCCGTCAACGCACTCTTTAATTGCAAAAACGCATGCTCAGCCTCTGGAGACCAAACAAAAGGAGGTTTATTTTTCCGCGTAGAAGTCAACGCGTTTAAAGGTGCAGCGATCGTACTAAACCCACGGATAAATCGCCTATAATACGACGCTGTCCCAAGAAATCTTTTCACGTCTTTAGAGCACGTAGGAATCGGAAAATCTGTAATAGATTTAACCCTATCTGGATCAGTTCTCAATCCTAAGTCATCCACGATATAACCGAGATATTTCAACTGCTTACGGAACAGACAACACTTCGACAAACTAACCGTCAGGTTTGCTGAGCGCAAACGCTCAAAAACTTCTCGTAGGAGTTCAATGTGCTCCTCGAAAGTCTTACTCACCACCACAATATCATCCAAATAAATAAATACACGTCCACCAAACTCAGGACCAAACAACTTATCCATCAGCCGCTGCTGGGTGGCTGGCGCTGAGGTTAAACCAAAACACATCACTTTAAATTGAAATAAACCGCGCGATGGCACGGTAAACGCAGTTTTCTCCTTGGAAGAAGCAGTAAGAGGAATCTGCCAAAATGCAGATTTCAAATCAATGGAAGAAAGGAAGCGAGAATCTCGAAGTTGGTCTAAAATATTGTTGATGTATGGAAGAGGGTAAGCATCATGTTTCGAGACCTCGTTTAGTTTCCGGCTATCCAAGCAGAAACGCATTTCTCCATTAGCCTTGGGAGCCATGGTAATGGGATTATTCCATGGGCTACAACTCGGCTCAACAACATCCATCTCAATCATTTCGTCCAATTGACGATTCAACTCACGAAGCCTATCGGGTGACATGACATAGTACCGCTGTTTGATGGGGGTAGCCTCACCAGTGTCAATATGATGGGATATTAGATGCGTTCTACCCAAACCTTTACTCTCAGCCGAAATATCCTCAAACAGCTTACAAACATCGCTCGCTAGACTCTTTTGTTCTTCAGTCAAGGCGTCAAAAGGATGTATTCGATTAACTTGAGACACGACTGCTTCAGCAGGTTTTTGAAAAACAATCAACTCCTTCGGATTCGTAAGTTGTAAAATATCAGGCGCGATCTGGAAAGCTTTCCAGAAGTCAATACCGAACAACAAAGACGACGATACTCCAGGAACAACATAAAACTTTATAACTCGCAAAACATTATTAACCACAACAGGTAAAAACATATATCCAATGGTAGGAGAATGGGAACCATTCGCTGTCACCACAGCATCCATTAAATCTGACTGATGCAGTTCAGCCAAATGAGAAAAATAATCCACAGCAGAACCACCAAAAATAGAAATTTCCGCTCCCGAATCTAATAATCCAGAATACGGAACACCACCAATCTCTACATTTAAATAAGGACGCGCATCCTTACAACCATTTGAACGGACCATCGACACATTAGCTTTATCATTTTTCAAAAATACACGCACATACTCACACCATGCACGCCACTCGCTCACAGGTGTAACACTAAACCGACAGCCCTTCCTTACGCGTTTTTTGTCTGTGGGGGAGTATCCCTCTTGTGCGCGCACTTTGGACAATCGACCACGGTCACGCCCTTCTCACCACATCGATAACAAATGATAACACGAGGTGCGGTACACTCAAGAAGTGTATGATCACTAACACGACACCGTACACAGAACTTATCTATACCTACAACTCTATTACCGGCTTCACATTTATGACGGTTAGTCCTTCCTTTATAAGCCAGATCAGGGGCAACAGTATTTGGCACGCTCCGGGGGGTTCAGTGAAAGACTCCGCTCTCTGCTTCGCTGCCTCCAACTGCCTGCACTGCTTCTTAAGGTCGGCCCATGATTTGATCTCTATGTTAGCCAAAGGAATAGAATAGGATGGCCTAATATTAAATTTAACAATGCTAAGTTTTTCATCCTCGTCTAAAGGTTTGCGTAACCTCGAAAAATAGTTAAGCATAATACTCAAATAACTACCAATCGATTCATCGGGACCTTGAGTCCTTGACCGGATCTCCTGAAGTAAACGATGATCATAATCATAAGGAAGATATTCTTCTAATAAGGAAACTTTTAATTCGTCCCAATTATACAATTGGTCCCGTACACCACGATACCAATATAAAGCCTCATCCATGAAACAACTCAGCCGCTGAACTAAACAATTTTTCACTACTAACATTTCGCGATTGACACAACTCCTCAATCCGCACAATAAAAGCCTGCACACTATCCTTACCATTATACTTTAAATTGAGTGAGTGAACATGAGAAGCACGATCACAGGTGACTACAGGTTTGACCACCACTGACCCATTCGCAGCCGAATCTTGAGGCACCTCCTCCTCCGCTGGTTGAAAATCATAACTACTAACAAAAGTGTGAGACAGGTGATCAATCCTCTTTAAAAGTGAAATCAGACGTTCATCCAGTTGTCTTTTTAAAGACTTCTCCTTTTCTTCATCCGGATCCACGCGACTCAACCTGTGGAAAATATGGTTACCTAACGACTGTATACGATTAAGCTTTTTTAATAAAAAGGGTTTCTTATCACAGAGCTCCTCAAGCTCAATGATTTTGGAAGAGATAACACCCAACTCAACCACCACATCACCCCCAAACACACTCACCTCATCACTGGGAATATCCCGAGCCAATTGTCTAATTTGAGAGCGCAATAACTCAACCGTATTTTCAGGCACAGCATCACGAATGGCAACTTCATAAAGCAACTCGTCCTTGTTCAAGATATTAAAGCGAATTGGGCGCTCCTCCTTCATGATGATTACAAAAATATGCAATAACTCACTAATGAAAAGTATGTTCTAATAAATTACAGTATCTTCACCTAATGTAACGTTTATTACACAACTAAACCAGTATAATTATACACTAACACAGTATCCGTCTTACACTAACATGACAAATAAGTTGAAAAATTTTAAGGTAACCAGCCAATCCGTCACTGAGCAATAGACCAGTGGCAGGGAGAATCTCCACGAAACCAACAACGTCCCTGTTCGGGCGCCATGTAAATGATGAGAATTTGCCGGGGCAAAAATAAAAGAAAAGGTTGAAATTACTAAGTTTTAATTAATATAAGTAGTGTGCAAGGATAATCCTCCACCGTAAAGTTATAAAGTAAATTAATATTAAAGGGATGGGCCGTTGGATCGTTTGGCTGGTACCGTTAGAAAAAAATAAAGTTTATTAATTCTAAGTTAAGTTAAGGTCAGGCCGTACATAAGCAATAAAGGACACTGACAAAATAATATAGTAATACTACAAAAACTATAATAATACTAAAAACTCGAGGGTTCAAGTGAGACCAGCAATAGGGGCCACTTGCCAATCCCTGCCGACGATCCCCGGCTCTCTCCGTACACAGCTAGTACGGGGCAGCGCGTCCAGTACGAGTCTCGTACTTGTCAAGGCCCGTACCAAACACGTCTCGGTCACAGCCCGTACTGAACACATCTCAGTCACGGCCCGTACCAAACACGTCTCAGTCACGTCCCGTACCAAACACCTCCTGTAAGGGAGGCAGGAAGGAGAAACAGGAAACCACGTGGAAGTTCAAGCAGAAGCTCAATTGATCCTGTGACCGCAGAGGAGACACCTGGATGCACGTGGCCGACAGGTCGAACAATACTTAAATATCCACACAATATGCAGTGTACTGACTACACACGTTGGAACGGAAACAATTACACTCCTTTCAGATCAGGAATCAACCAGATGCACGTCAGCACAGAAACAATCTATAAGTTAAGAGCCCACCAGAGCTCAACTCTTCACTCCACCACGTCCCAACCGGAAAGACGCTATCAGCTCGGGGCATTCACCCCCGCCCCGACGCGACGTACGTTCTGAAGTCTCACTTAACACCACAACAATACAAACATTATTTTTATACCAAATTATTATTTTTATATTTTAAGAAAGACATCAGGAAAAATCCTTTTATGGAATAATTAGTAGGTTTCTATCACGAAACTCACAAAATACGGCTTCACGGATTTAATTTTTAATAATTATATTTGTTTTGACAGATTGGGCAAAACAAGAAAAATATGTTATCACAAGGTTTTTGAACGCCCCTTGACGTTTCGTTCCACACAATTCGTTCATTGTTCTAGAAAGTTCTTAATCAAATTCAATTAAAATATAAAAGAATTTTTATCTCTTTTATTTACTAAATTATAGAAAAAGATAATAGGAGTAATCCGAATCAAAATTAAATAGTCTAATAATTTTAATACTAAAAATACGGACTCAACAAGGTTACATTGATGATTCGAGGTTAAGATTTATTTGTTTACCAAAACAATGAAGCTAAATTTAATAAAATGACACCGAATTATATCAAAATCTCCACCGAAAGAGTGAAAATGCGAAAAAGGAAATACAGTACTACGAGTGTATGCGACCTTCCGGTCAGAGGGAATGTTTTATTAGGATTACTAATAGGAATCGGTAAGGTATGATGTTCATCAACAAAAAAAGGTGTTACAATGTCACAATTCCTGAAAACAATCGGTAAGAGTACGTAACGCCTTCTCGTTGCAACGTTCCATTTCGCATTTTTATAGGTTTTTAATAATGAAAATCAAGTTTAAAAATATTGACGCTAAACAAAATTCTGAACCAATAAGCTTCGTAAAAAAAAAACCTAAAGGTCCAATTCCAAGTAGGATCGCACGCTGCAGACTGCAAGCGACACGACTAGTTTCTATGCATCTCTATGAAAGTGCCGCCGGCCGCAGTGTCGGTCGCCGAACTTGGAATCACTTTCATAGAGATAGAAATTAGTATGGAGCTTGCGGTCTGCAGCGTGCGGCCCGTTTGGAAATTGTTCCTTATAATTAACATATTGTTTATTGTTTTACCTTGACTTTGGTCTCGCTGTAGATGGTCGGCAGCACATCGGGCAGCAGGTCGCGCACCAGCGAGGGCTTGTTGTGCGCGGCGGAGTTGAAGGCGACCAGCGCCACGCGCCGCACGCCCAGCTCCGAGTCGCGCAGCGGCACGAGCAGCTCCGACATGCATCCGCGAAGTAGTGGGTCGATCGCTTGAGGCTATACACAAACACTTATATCTTTAAATAATAATAATAATATATCTTTATTTCAAGCAACAGGTAAAATATTACACGGGCTCATATTTAATTTAATTAAATGGATTACAACTATAGTTTACTTGGTCAAATAGACATCTACGTCTTGATCGCACTTGATATCAATTTTGATTGACGGAGCAGATCTGTAGGCGACTGGAGCGTGCGCACTTCACGGCACTTTTCAATGGACATCAAGTGTCCCATCAAGTGAAATTGTCAATCACGTGAGACTTGTCAATCGCACTTGATCGTCTCGGGAACCCCAAAAGTTTCATCTAACAAATTAATAATGTTAAATGGAAACAAACCTGATCGGAAATGGTGAATTTAACAGCAGTAACAGCGGTTGTCCTAGTAAGAGGCTCTGGTGATCTAAGGAATTCCTTGAGCTGTGGCAGTAACTCTTGTGGTTCTAATAAGCATAATTTTCCTAAACATTCTGCAACCTGGAAAATGTTAATAAATAAACATAGGGTCACACTTTCATAATGTAAATAAAGTTCACACAAATACATAAGAGTTATATTTGAGGAAGACAAGTTAACTCTTAGGACCATATTATATCGACTAACAAATATAAAAATTAAGAGAAAAACCAATTGAATGCATTGTAAGTATAATTTCATTTTATATACTTACTACATTACGAGATCCTTCCTCCGCACATTGGCAGTGCTTTGAGAGCTGCAACCATATTTCTCTGATAAAAGGCCTCAGTGCTTCTACGCCTTCTGGTGTACACGACTCGCATGTTATTATCTGTGAAAAATAATAATTTATTATTATTATATCTTTTATTTATTTAAAAATTTGACGTACAAGAACTGTAATTGAGATTGGAAACAAAAACAAATGACTTTCGAATGAAGGAAGATTCGTATCCCTGCAGTTTAATGATTTATGGGTTGATCTTTTGTGCTGGATCCTATCAACACTGATACTCTCATCACTTTTTCTCGTTTACTCGATTAAATTCGATACCAAATTCAAAGCAAGATAGTTTTCTTCTGATACATTATTATAATTTATATGAATAAGTTTACCTCTCTTAGCGAATGCAGTAGCAAGTATTGACGCTTGGGTTGCGCCTCAATCTCTTGCAGGATGAAAGGCAGGAACTCGGGGAGATTTCCCACCGCGACGGAGCCGAGCGCGTAGCTGGCGGCGGACTTGACCTCTTCGGAAGAGGGCGTGAACGAATTTAGAAGCACCTCTTTCAGATTCGGGATTGAGCTTAGATCTCTGTGTGGGAAAAAAACATATGAAATGAAATGCAGATATTAGACCTTCACAGGCACTTTTTCTTATCATTTACAACTTGTGTATTTAATATTTTTTTTAGAATAAAAACATGTCGGCTGAGTTTTTAGCTATGCTAATATTATAAAGGTAAAGGGGAAAGATTTGTATTTTTTTGTAACGAATTAACTCAAAAAACTATTGGATCGATTTCAAAGATTCTTTCACTGTTTCAAAAGTACATTGTGTAGCATAGGCTATTATTATATATATTTTTAAATTGGTTCCTTAGTAAAACCTGTTCGGGGTGGTCCCGTGGAATGTCCATACAGGTAATAGTGAGGTGCAACGTACAGGTGTCTGCCGATCTCGGCGAGCGCGAGCAGCGCGAACATGTGGTGCGGGTCGGCGGGCGGGTGCTGCGCGTCCCTCAGGAACTCCTGCACGACGTCGAGCGCGCCCCCCGCGCCGCCCGCGCCGCCCTCGCCGCCCGACACCACCACCGCCGCCACGCACTTGGCCAGCGAGTGGAACGCCTGCTTGATGTGGTGCGCCGTCGCGTTGTGCTCCTGCATGCGGTGCACGCTCGCCACCAGCAGGGCCAGCAGCTCGCGCCGGGAGCAGCCCGCCACGTCGGCCGACACCAGGGCGCTCAGTACGCCCAGCATCGCCTTCAATGCGCCACCTGGTGAGTCAACATGAACAGGTTAAGACCCTTGTTGCTAGCGTGCTGGAGTGGAGTAGGGCGCCCTCCCCCCAGATAGACAGGCTACCTCGAAACGGGGGCTGCCTGGGGGGGACTGGTCTGCTCACTCTTATCAGTACTGACTTTATTTTTTTATTGTAGATTTAAGACTTGCTCATTCCACACCATTGTGTATAACATTCCGCGTATTCTTCTTATAAATGTTAATGTACTTATACATTGTAATTATTGAGTCCGCGTGGATCACCTTGCAGCAGCGGCGACTTGGCGAGCGCGAGTATGTGCGGCGTGAGCGCGTGGCGCGCCTCGGGCGTGAGCGCCTGCGGCAGGCGCAGACAGGCGCCGCGCACCAGCGTCAGCGCCGTCTGCGCGCAGTGCAGGTCCGCCTCCGACACCAGCGGCGGGACCTCCATCAGCACCTGCACACAAACGCATTACATTATGCTTAGACTGCGAACACGATTCTTTCATTGCGTGTTCCATCACATGGTACGTTACAGCAGTCTGTACCTACCACAACGTGTCACCAACAAAGTGAACCCACCTTCCATAAAAACATTCAATCCTACTAACCTTAGTTAATAGCTCTATACTAATTGCGTTGCTGTAATTTTGTACTAGTGTATCCAATAGTACGAGAGTGGACAATTTCAATGCCCTTTGATTTTTCCTCAGGAAGGACCCCAAAATGGGTACAGCGTCAGACTGTAACAAACACACAAAACAATGACAAAAGAAAGAAACATTAAAAATATTTTCTTATTAAAGAATTATAGCTATAATATAAAATTATACTAAGACAATATTACAACTTACCAAAATAGGTCTCAAATCAATCCTGAGAGGTGATGAAGCGATTTTCGTGAGAGCTTTGACAGTAGTCAGGCGTGTAATTTCGTTGCGTAAACGTTCTAAAAATATTGGTAGACATACAGGAAGCTCGTTCTGGAATAATAATAATAAAAAAAATATGAATAAAGAGATTTTAATCCAGTCCGACTTTGTTAAGTCATACTGCATATGCATAAAAGAGAATTTATGAATTGACCCACGACGGAAATCCCGTACAATTAATTATTATTGGTCAATAGCAAAACCTGCTCTGTATTCATACATACCTGTAAGTAATCTCCAAAGTGGCAAATGAGCTGCCCACAAGCTGCGATGGCGCGTTCTTTGACCTCCTGGTCCATATCCGCGGCGCGTAGTCGCACCAAAGTACACTCGTACATAGCGGGCACGAATTGCTGCAACTCCTCCGGGACCGGTTCCAGTAAATCCTCCGCATCGTCCATGTTCTCCAGCTTATCTGTACAACAAGTAATATATAAATGATAGTTCGAGCGTGTGGTAGTGCAAGTCTAAACGCAATACTATTATTGGTATGACACTAAGCGGATCATTCATATTTATTTGTAAAATTGGAACATAAAATATCTGTTGGACAAAAAAGGCCGTAACCGTCATTTTGGTTTGTTTCAGAAATGGTGGTAGTTTATTGAATGTTAAAGTTTGTTTGAAAGTGTTGTGCAACGCTGACCTAGCGGGCGCATGACCTTGACGAGCGTCTGCAGCACGCGCAGCGCCTCGGCGGTGACCTTGTAGAAGGGGTCGTGCACGGTGTGCAGCACGGCGGGCAGCAGCGCCGCCACGTGCTGGCGCATGCAGGGCGCCGCGTGCCCGCGCACCAGGCACACCACGAACACCAGCGTCTCGATCTTCATGGAGGAGGCCGTGCCCTTGTCGGTGAGCGCGGGCGTGAGGGCGCGCACGACGCGCGCGGCGTGCTCGGCGAGGCAGCCCGGCGCCGCGGCGAGCAGCTCGCGCAGCAGCGCCAGCGCACAGCCGCGCGCGCGCACGCTGCGCCCGCGGATCACGCGCAGGGCGCCGCGCACCACGCCCGGCACCTGACGACGATGGATTTGCAAAATAATGGTCAAGTCGGATAGTCGATAGGTACTTTTATTTCATATTATCAGCTTTTCTTACCCTTTGCAGAAGTAGTGCTTGCGGAGAGTTATCAGTTGGAGCAAGAGGCATCTGTAGAGCTGGTGGTGGACGCGTGGCTCTGAGCAAAGCTGTATAAGCGCTAAGAATGTCGCATTTGACGTTCTCTTCGCGTTCTAAAATGAGAATCATACGTTAACTTTACTTATTACATAACAGTCGTTAGTTACGACAGTATTGTAGGTAACCATATTACCTTACCTTTAAATCTCGCGATGAGAGCGGGTGAAACAGTAACGTACATCTCGCCTAAGAGCTCGTGACGGGTGGCAATGACAGACTCCAAGCACTTGGCCGCGGCACGCCTTACCTTGTTTACATAAATAACAAATATAACTTGAGATTGAATAAGAGTTAAAAATACTTTTAATCAACTCCCTACTGTGAAAATAACAAACTAAAATTCAAAATATTTATTCAGAGAGAAGGTCCTCACAGACACTTTATCTCGTCAAAGATTACATTACAGTAATAAATTATTTGTGTAATTAATCTACTCTATAAACTACTCCCATTTCGGAAAGAAAAGCAAAATGACAACTGGTAAAAGATACCGTGAAAGAAAACCATTTACGGCCTTTAAATAAAATACAGATCCAGGTACATACAGATATTAAGAAATTAAAATTACCTTCCATGACATGTCATCGTCGTCGGAATACTCCTCAGAATCAGAATCGGCGTCGGCATCTGGTGCGAAAGACTCGTCTTCCATCTCCTCGTCTTCACCACCGCCATCTTCTTCGTCCTCATAGTTGTAGTTGGGGTCATATGTTATCATTTTCAAACAGAGCTCGATAATCTGTATAAATAGAGGGTAACTTTTATCAAATGACCCTATGGCGCGCAACATAACAACAATCCAATATGGAAAGGTTATATTTTTATTAAGAGGAGACATACGGCGGTCGACTGTAAAATATCGAATTGACTACGTTCGCGTTTAAGGCCGCAAACTCGAAATCAATGGCGTGGTGGTCCGCTGCCTTCGAAAGTGATTCCTTATAAATCTATACATTTAGGAGGGGCCACTCGAAGCGCCGACATTAAACACGTGAGTTACCAAATGTTCTGTTAAAAAAGGACAATACAGAAATATATATTTTTAATTAATTACCGTTGGAATATGTGGTTGGACCTCTTTGGGACACTTAAGGACAAAAGCCTCAAGCGCCTGCAAGCAGTGCTCGCGTAGTTCTTCGTCGGCGTCAGTAGAATGTTCTAGAACTTGCGGTGCGACACGCCACAACTGCTCACCAAATCTATGCCCAGCTTGGCGACTGAAAAAAATCAAAAATATAAGTAACTTTATGGCAATGACTTTTGTTTAAGCCTTCAGAGACAGTCTCGTCAGTTAAAGATTACAGATATAGAACAAAAATTTTATAATTACTGTTTATCTTTAAAAAAAATATGAATATTCAAAGTGAATGAATTATCAAAGCAAAGTAAATGAAAGTATGGTCTGTAAATGAAGTAACATTATAATGTTGTATTCGGATGTACATAGATGTCGATTTAACTAATTATTCTGTGCACTGATGAGCTGAATGTGTTTATTTATATGAAACTTGTAATCCCCAATTAAGAATGGCAATTCTAATGTGACCACGTCGCGCAGCCACTGCCTGTGATTTGAATGGATACTATTGTATATAGTGGCTAGAGTGAAATTGCTAAATTGTTTCTACAAAAAAGACTTACCAGACAGCAGCAATGCATTGGATATGTGTACGACTGACACTAGCAGATGTAGATGTGCTCAGTCCCTCCAAAAGATGATCAATCAGTTTGTTATACAATGACGCATTGCAGGACATTACCAGATGTGAGAGTGCAACGATGGTGCGTTTGCGGACAGCCTAAACACACAATTAGTAGTCAATGTAGTTAGGTAACCATAGTAAATTGTGGTCACTATGAAGAATTATTAGTAAAGTGCATAATTGGATAGTTTATAGCTGCTGTCAGTTTACTTTTAACTTAAAATCATGTCAGACTTGTAATCGACGACATAGAGAGATAAATCAACAGCATAAATACATAATATATACAGAATTTCAAATAGACATTATCCAAGGCTAAAACACAGTTTAAGTCTTTTAATCATCATCTCAGCTCGGCCCGTTTCTGCCCACTGCTGAGTATAGGCTTCTCTTTTTGTATACTCACCAGTCTTTTAATAAGATTTTTAAATATGACAGATAAACCTTGTTCTAAGCAATACGTTAATAAATCCTATGTGAAGTTCTCGAGCATTATTCTCACCTGGCGAGGAGAAGCAAGTTGAGGGAGCAATGAGTTTAACAGCATGGTGTGAAATGAAATGAGGAGACCACCAAACCTACTCAGCAGGTCAGCCAGGATATCCAAAGCCTCTAGTTGTACAGAAACATCTTCTTGCTGAAATAATATAAATTAACACTTCTCAAAATAACCACAAATTTATTTATGTTTTAAAATAGAACTAAAAAGAAACCTATAATAAAACATTAATGATTTTTTCATTAGGTACACTGTACTACCTGGACCCCAAGTAAGCTAGGCCTAAACCAATTAAATTTGTGTTATTGGTACCGAAAATGAAGATATATATTTTTGTAAATATTATACTTATAAAAACATAGAAAACACCCAGGCAACCCAGACATAGACAAGCATCACATAAATGTATTCCCCACGCAAGGATCAACCAGTTCCTTCTGGTGCCAAAGTATTATAATTATGTATTTATCAGGTATCTATTTGCATTTGTCAGGTATCCATATTATTTGTCAGGGCACTGCACTTTCCTTCATTTGAGACTTTATGGTGTTGTATTCCTCCAGAAATAATAAAAAAAATCATTACTTAATACATTAGTAAATAGTTTACCTTTTCAATAGCACTGCTAAGTCGTCCGGTAATTTTTTTACAAACATTTCCAGCCAATGTATTGGAGCCAAGAGGAAGCTCAGATATGACAGTCTTCAAGCCAATACTGCTAATATCTCTGAGCTGTTCGGTATCCGACAGCATGTTGGCACAAAGTGTTTCCACTATACTCTCCACTTGAAATTCTTTTACTTTATTCACAAGAGGTCCAAGGCTAGAGAAAATGTTTAAAATATATTAGAAACAGTGTCATTATTAGATTACAAACATATTTTTAATAAATAAATATAAATATATAGGGACAAATCACACAGATTGAGCTAGCCCCAAAGTAAGTTCGAAACTTGCGATATGGGATACTAACTTAATGAAACTACATTATCTAGATAAACATCCAAGACCCCGGCCATTCAGAAAGTTTTTCATCATGACCCGACCGGGATTCGAACCCGGGACCTCCTGGGTGGCAGTCTATAAATAAATAAAATCATTTATTTTGCAAGTAGATTTACAAGAAATACTTTTACATGTCAATTTTTTTTTATCCTACTAGCACTTCAGACGTGAATGGCCTGTTGAGAAGAAGTGCCGCAAGAAACTCAAATTTAGCTTTTTTTTTAAAAGCCATTTTAACATTTGTTTTTTTATTTTTTATTATACATATAGAAAAGCAAATTATAGTGACCACAAATTTTTTTCTTTAAAATAATCTTCCACTATATAATAACCCTTTTTCATCAAGCAACCTTTAATCATGGATTTAAATTTATGTAGAGGCAAATCTATACAACTTTGTGGCAGTCTATTGAACATTTTTATGCTTATACCTATGAAACAATTACCAGTCTTATGAAGTCTGAGGCTTCGTACAGCAAGCTTATGCTTGTTTCTGGTGTTTAGGCTATGAATTTTTAAGAAAAGCACCATAGTTTTTGTGTACATACTTAACACAATCAAAAATGTATTGGGACTCCACGATTAGAATGTTAATCTCCATAACTCCTTAAGCGAGTCGCGTAGTCTAAGGTTGTTTATGGAACAAATGGTCCTTTTTTGAAGTACAAAGATAGTCTGAATGTCAGCAGCCGAGCCCCACAACAGTAGACCATACGACATTATGCTATGAAAATAGCTGAAATACACTAATCTTGCCGTTCCAACATCAGTAAGCTGCCTAATTTTCCTAACTGCATACGCTGCTGAACTAAGTCTTCCTGCCAGAGCCGAAATATGTGGACCCCATTGCAGTTTTGAATCCACAGTAATCCCAAGAAAAGTAGTAGGACTAATTAGATCTATGGATTCGTCATTGACACTAATGCTACTATTGACCGGCCTTACGTTAGGCATACTAAATTTAATACATTTGGTCTTTTTTGAATTAAATAAAAGGTTATTGGTAGTGAACCAGTGAAGGACCCAAGAAAGAGTATTGTTTACAACGTCAGATACGTTTTTATGCCTGTCAGCATTGAAAATTAAAGAAGTGTCATCAGCAAACAATACTATTTCACATAGGTCCCTAGTAAAGTAAGGCAGATCATTTACATTCTGGCGTGGTAACCATTACGCCACAGAGTAAATATTGAATCACTACTACAGCTTTTTTTTATCAGGAGCTGATGAAGTAAAACTTGTTTAACCAAAATTTTAAGCTCCGATAGATTTTAATTTGTGTCTTAACCCTTACAGCAAAAATATGTAAATAATACCTAAACATAGACAGATTAGTGGATGAAAACACACTTCAACAATACATACCATTTCACTGCTAAATTTTGAACTTCTCCATTTTTGTCTTCGAGAAGGCGGAGAAGCATTTTCACCACCTTTCTCTCAGAGTCATCATCCAATTTTATACTGTCTTTTTGCAATTCAGTCATCAAATCGTTTGTTGCCATGAACCTGAAATCCTTATCGTTGGATGTCATCTGAAAACAATTATAATTCATAATTAATCACAACCGACAACATTAGGCATGATATAAATACTAAAATGCGAAATAAACGGTAAATAACCGGCATACACACCTTTTCCAGAAGATTTGCAATTTGATAGGATACACTAGCCATTTTTAGTTGATTTCAGTCTTTCAAATTCTAGAACAAAACTATAATAGCAAAATTAAAGATAAAACTAATGAATTTTAGAAAAAAATGATCCAGGAAGAAACATCTGATAAAATAATGTGATATTCAACAGCTAAACCTTCAATGATCGAAAATTTTTCAATTCCTCAAAAATGACAGCACATTGACAGCAACATGCAAGCATAGTACTCTCGCCACAGAGTAAATATAACTTTGGCACTATGGGACGATATTGCATATGGCAAGTATTGAAATATTTTAGAGCAAGTGTTGCTAATGAAGTGAGAATAAAATGAAAAGAAGTAGTATTGTATTGAAAAGTTTGCGTTCATGGTTCGCGCATTTATTTTAATATAGAGGTTATAATTTTCAATTAATTTGAATCGTCAGAACCTATTACGGAAATAAAATGGACCTCTTCGTTATAAACAGGTGAATTTAATATATTCTAATTGTAATATAAAATAGTGCAAATTTAACATTAAGTATTTTTTTCTGTTGAGGTTATAAAAACTTTATGTAAATATAAATTAAGTCTTTGAAAAGTAATAAAAATAAGGAAATTAGAACATTTCAGAATACTAGCTTGATTTTCTAATCGCCAGGCTTTTAATTAATAAATAAAATTTATTTACTGCATGTTACCCTTAAAAAAATATGCTGGTCTGCTTTTTTATAGGTATAGAGATTCTGACGATGAAATCGATATAACAGATCAGGAATCAAGTAATTTACAAAAATTGAAGCAACAAATTGAAGAAAGAAAAAAACAACTAAAAACTGCAAAAGTTTCCAATGAACCCAAATCTTCTACAAAACTTCAAACTAAGGCAAATGATGCTGAGTTTGTAAAAGAAATTAGCCCTCAAAAAGTATTGATATTAGAAGAACGCAATAAACAAAAAGATGAAATTATCTCTGATAAAAATCATGAATTCAAAATATTGGGTGTTAGTGACTTTGAAAAAAAAACTAAGGTAAGTTGAATAAAATAATCAATCACTATTCTATTGAACTCAAACATTCTTTAACATCAGTCACCTTTTAGGTCTAGTGTTGTGAGAAACGAGCTTCGAGTCGGCGCTCGAGCTTCGAGTCCGAGGCTCGCGAGCCTTTAGCGCTCGAGCTCTAAAGGTTCGCGAGCCTTTAAGCCTCGAGCTTTCAGAGCTCGCGAGCTTTGAAGGCTCGAGCTCTAAAGGCTCATGAGCTTTGAAGGTTCGAGCTCTAAAGGCTCATGAGCTTTGATGGCTCGAGCTCTTAAGGCTCGAGCTCTTAAGGCTCGAGCCTTATAGACTCGAGAGCCTTAAAAGCTCGAGGCTTAAAGGCTCCAGTCGAAGCTCGAGCCCCTTGAATCAAATTTAAAGTCTATGAAAATGATTTTAATAAATTTATTTTAGTGTGTATGTCTTTGTTTATTATTTTTCGTACCAATATACAATTTTGATATTATCTGTGTAATTTAGCGTTTTTTGATTTAAAATATGTTTATTTTTGAAAATAAATCCTTTTTTATAATCATAACTTATTTTATTTATAAATGTAATTTAAAAATCGAGAAAGACTTGGCTCTCATCTCAGCTCGAGGCTCGAGGATCGAGCCGAGTCTTTTTCATACATTATTAACGAGCGCTGTAGAAAGAGCTCGAGTCGCGGCTCGAGCTCTGTAGGAAGAGCTCGAGTCGCGGCTCGAGCTCTGTAGGAAGAACTCGAGTCGCGGCTCGAGCTTCGAACAGACAGCTCGAGTCGAGGCTCGAGCTTTGAACAGAAGACTCGAGCCACGACTCGAGCCCTATATAGAAGCTCGAGCCCTCAACGAGTCAGAGACTCGCGAAGCTCGAGCCTTTTAACAACACTATTTAGGTCCAATGCTTTTAATCTATGCTCTGTTATCAACCTGTCAGCCTTAACTTGAGTCTATACAGTTAAAAAATTGTTATTGTAATGAGCATGGTGTTAATTCTATTTCTTTACGTTTTAGGTACAGAGAATCTTACCGTACTGGCTGTCACACCCACAAAACATCTCAACTAATCTGCAAGACTTGACATGTTCAGTGGACCAAAGCTGGTTACACAGTAGTTTGAAGGCAACCCTGGCTACTGAGGGTGTAACCAAACTGTTTCCTGTACAAAAGGAAGTCATACCATTCATCATCAGACAACATACACGGTGTCAGCCATTGTGGCCACAGGATATATGTGTTTCCGCACCAACTGGAAGTGGAAAAACATTGGCATTCGTTTTACCCATCATTCAGGTGATTATGCATTTTATTTTCTTAATCCTTTGGCGGGCAGTGGAAGCATAGTAGCCACCATAAATTGAACTTGCAGAGATAAGGTTCAAAAACAATGAAAATAAAAAATTTTTTGGGCCCACCAAATGGCTAAATAGATGATTTTCTTTTGTATGTTATCTCCTAAATGATGTCCTGTTCTTTTTTTGTTGTGTGTGCTATGCTAAAGTTAGTATTTAGGTATTGGGTAACTATATAGAATTTAAATTAGTTACACACATCCCTGAATGGTTTGGGTTAGGTTCCACCCAACTGAACCCAGTAGCTGCTGCAATCAAGTTCTTTGGTTTTTATTTCTAGGACAGAACAGTTTTTTCTTGGCACTAAATTACTATATTACTTTTTATGCATTTATTTCAGATTTTAATGGACGAAATAGGCCATCAGATTAGAGCATTAATAGTACTACCTGTACAAGAACTTGCCACGCAAGTAGCTAAAGTATTCAAAAAATATACCATAAGAACCAGACTTAAAGTTGCTCTACTAAGCGGAACCACACCATTACACCAAGAGCAGCGTCAAATTGTTAAATATAGTATGTAAAAATAAAATTATTAAGTACATTATTAATATTATAATTATTTTAATTGGAAATTCAGCAGACATGCCTGTTTTTTGACATTTTTGAGGTCACAAAGAACCCATTCTATCTATTTAATCTGTTTGATTTACTAAAACACAAATTTAACACGTTTTCCATATTTCAGCGGAGACATCTGGCTGGGTTAGTGAAGTTGATATAATTGTATGTACTGCAGGCCGATTAGTGGAGCATATCAAAAATACAGAGGGATTCTCGCTAAAACACTTAAAGTTTTTAGTCATTGATGAAGCCGACAGAATTATGGAACATATACAGAATGACTGGCTCTACCACATGGATAGACATATCAAGTTGGAGAATGCACTGATGACTGGAAAGGTACCCTCTCTGAGCTGGAATAATCTAAACACACAGAAGGCACCACCTCATAAATTATTATTTTCAGCAACATTATCTCAGGATCCTGAAAAATTAGAACAGTGGGGTCTCTTTCAACCAAAATTATTTTCTGCAGTGACAGTAAATGACTTTGATGATGAAGACAATATAAGAAAGTACACAACACCTGCAGAATTAAGTGAACAGTATGTCACATGTAACACAGAGCACAAACCTCTTGTTCTGTATCACTTTTTGGTGGAACAAAAATGGAATAAGGTGTTGTGTTTTACAAATTCAGCAGAAGCTGCTCATAGGCTGACAGTACTCTTGAATGTGTGGGGAAAAGGAGCACTTAAAGCAGCAGAGCTATCAGCAGCATTAAATAGATCAACTAGAGAAACAGTTTTGAAAAAATTTACTAACTCAGAAATTAATGTGTAAGTAATCCAAACTGATGAATGTTGTTTTCTACGTATCCGCAAGACTTGCATGTATTTTAATTTCATTGGAACTTTTGCTTTTTACTGTAAAAGTCCTGGTTATAAAAATCAACAAAATTTTTGTTGTTTTATATACATGGAGCAGCTATAAACTGATTTATGTAAAGTAGCAAACATTAAAACATCGATTTTTCATAACATCAAACATTATTTCAGATTAATAGGCACAGATGCATTAGCCAGAGGCATAGATATTTCGGACTGCAACTATGTTATTTCTTATGACCCACCAAGAAATATCAAAACATACATACACAGAGTTGGACGAACCGGCCGCGCGGGTCGTGCTGGCCTTGCTATCACTCTATTAGTACAAAATCAAGTGAATTTATTCATGGTAAGTACTTAATATATTTTTTGATTAAAAAAATACTCAAATATATTGTACAGACATGGTTAATGTTTTCCTTTTAAAATAAGTCAATATGCTAACACAATATGAAGTGCCACCATTAGATGTTTCCGATTTATTTTGTTTGATTATTTATTAAATTGTACATAAATCATAAAAACCTTGGTACATCTACATCAAAACTATCAAAAGTTTTCTAATCAAAATTATTGTTACAGGAACTCATAAAAGTTGGAGGAAAGCATGAACTGCCCCAAACGGTTATACCAGCTGAAGTGTTCGGAAGACTATCAGAAAGTTATGAACATGCCATAGCAGAAACTAGAAATTGGATTCATAATGAAAATAACAGCAAAGTCCAAAAATCTATTGAATTGAAAAGAGGTTTTAGACCACAGAAACGAAAATACGACCAAGTTGTTATATCTAAAAATTAAATATACGTAATGTCTATTCTCTGAATGGTGTTTATTTATTATTGAATTATTATAATTAGCGACCGGTCGTCCCTTGTGCTGCACAAGGAACAACCATTTATCATGCACAATCTGCACAAGTTGATACAAAGTAATGTATGCTATTTTGAGTAGTGTAATCGGAGTAGTATGAAAATGTGAGAGAACAACCATTGCCCAAAATACCTACTTCGACCAAAAACCGAAGCCCTTGATTGAAAACAACGAAATCGATGTATTAGTATTTTTGAAAACAGTTAAAAAATTTTACACAAATTCAATGGCAACGAGATTTTGTCACCAGAATTTTTTCTTTGTTGACCTGTATATCAAGGTCGATGAAAATCTTCTAGTAAAATCAGTAAAATACATTTATTACACTTGATAATGGTAGAAATAGACTTAAAGAAAATGTACTTTCTATATGTCTTATTTTTCTCTCTGAAATGTACATTGCCACACAAAAAGTGTTGACATGGCAATGGCGACTTGTCAAATTTATACAATGATGAATGGCATTATGGTGTTTGGTGTTTGTGGCAAACAGCGAGCGTGTGAAGGCCCCATAATGTGAAGCAAACGTATATTATACATACATAGTGATTTGAGTTTATGATGATTTGAGTATCCAAGTGACTACCGCCATACAAGTCCATTGAGGTTCGTACGTACACTCGCGTCGATGGATGGTAAAATCGCCGAGTATCGGAGACTTGCGTCGCCTTGTGTGCGAAGGGGCTTAAAGTGCATTATCGTGTCAACTTCAAAATCTTCCTTCACTAAAGAAATTTAGCCATCGTCTTTCTTCGGGGCATCTTGACTCAAAGTCCTACTCAGTATTACTGACTAGTAGAGTCTAGATAGCATGAATACGCTGCTTTACGTACCTACAACAACACAATCATAACTTGAAGATGGCACAATGGAATCTTCGTCCGTAGTCCGATTGCCAAACAAAAGAAAAAAAATGTCCATGGTGAATGATTTGACATGACAAATCAATCAATACCATACCATCATATTTGACTTGATCGGATGACTTGATCATAATCATAATGGTGATAATGAGGTTAAAAACTCAAAGCTCATCGTAGGTGGCGTCACTGTTGACTGTTCCAAGACCCGCCATATTGGTTCATTGTTTAAGTTTGATGTGAGAGTAATTGCTCAAAATCATAGAAATGTAAGCTACCTGGAGTGTAATTACGATTGAAGGAAGAACTGCGGAAACGGAAAGCCAAGACCGCTAGCAAAAAAGCCTTATAAATCGAAAGGTAAATAATTTACAGGCATTATTGTGAATTGTAGGTTTTGCTGTGTTCTTTTTATTTATTTCAATTTCTTTTTGTAGACTGGAGGCGTACGATGGAAATTACCTCATCGAAGTTGAAGACGAACTTGAGGATGATATTCCTGAAATTTCTACCATGGATAAGTTCAGAGATATTAATTCCAGCAATAATCTTCCACCACTCTATAAACTACACATTCAAGAGTTTGCAGACAGGTAACAAACCATACATTCATGATTTCCTTATTGTTCCTTATTTTAATGTTTCAGATAGAATTAGACATTTAATGACATACATGTTGTTTCAGATTTCAAGCAACACTGAATGGGAGATACACTACTGTATGAAAGTAGAAGCTTAATAACCGTTGGAGTTGCCTTTGAGGAAAGTTATATTTATTTCCATGCGCAATGCAAAGCCCAAATGAAGAAGCTTCTTTAAATATCATTCTGTTAAAAATGGATAATAGTAGCATGATAGTGGAGTCACTGCGAATGTGCAACTGGAAAAGGAGTAGAAGCACACTGTAAGCATGTTTTTACAGTTCTCCAAGATATAGTGCCTACTAAAACTATATCTTTGTACAAAATGTGCACAGAACAATTGATGACATTTAAAAAACCGAATAAAGTATTCTATAATTCCCCGATGCAATCCCGTTTTACCAGGAAAATATAATGGACAATTATGAAGGATATGTCAAAATCCTAGCAGTTTCTCCTGTACTACTAGTAGTAAAATGGCTTATCTCCAAGTAATCAAACCTGCCAATCCATATGCTATTGAAATGGACCATGATTACTTGGAAATATTTTCTTATACTTATGAGTATTACCTTTGTAAAGTTTTTGTTAAACCTATTTTTAAACCACTAATTTTAACAAATATCTGTATAAAAATTATGATTTTTGATTATGACAGTGTAATAAAACAAAATTAATACCTATTAAATAGTTTTATTTTCTTATACCTATGAGTATTACATAATACACTCTAAAATTACAGCATATATGACACAAAACATGTTTTTGAAGTTATTTTGAGTTTGGACCCCGCTAGACCCAGGAGGATCAGTAAAAAAAGTTTCATTAGCATCACATTCATTTTGAGTTTGGATCCGGTTAGGTCCTGGAATTGGATCACCACGAGACGTTTCAATACACCGTTTCATGCAACTTCTTTTTAGCAATCGATCAGCGTTCTTGTGCTAGTAGGTTAACAGATTTGATTTAATATAGAGGGCACAGCACTTTTCCTTAATGTTCGGTATAAATTTTCATTTTTCTGTTAATTACTTTTAATATTATAATCTTCAGATCTAAATTGGGCAGCACATAACCTCGACCATTTACTGGATTTCCAATTTTTCCTTCGAAGAGCCTTTTCCCAAAGTTTTCTTCGTTTTATTTCTTTGGAAAATAAATAGATTGGAACATTTTTACAATCGATAGCTGCACAATGAGTCATATTTCGGAATTATTTAGAAAACAAATATGATGTTTACAAAAATAGTATGGAAAATGACAGCTAGCTGTCAAATGTTTGGAACAGTCAACAAAGCGACATCTGAAGTGAGCAAAAGGCAGTTTTTAACCTCATTCTGTTGTACATAAAACTAAACTAATTTTGACAGGACCAAAGGTGTTGTTGTCCTTCCTTGGTTTACAATCAGTGACAAGGATAGCAACACTTCTAGTCCTGTCAAAATTAGTTTAGTCTAGATTACTGAGCAGAGAGAAAAATAAGACATTAGAAAAAGTAATCTTAGTAATCACTACGTTTTAGTCTAGATGTGGTCTAGTTAAATGTACAACAGAATTAGCATAGCACCACTGTCAAACAAAATATTGGTTTGGTTCAGAGAGAGAAATAAGACATAAGTTTGGTTTCTACAAAGGTTTTCTAAAATCTGAACGAACAACATATTTGAAAAACCTCCTCGAACTTAATTTATTGCCTGGAGAGAATCACCGAACCACGTCGTGCCATCGTAAACCTCAACATTATCCAAGTATCTACTCCGATTAAATATTATTTCAAAATGTCTGATATTGAGGAGGAATGTGATGGATTTGATGAGAATTCATTACAAGAAATAAAACATGAAATAGATAAATGCAAAACAAACCCTGAAACATCTGGAATGTTTGTATCTGGATGGGACGATGCTGATGAAGGTGTTGAGGAAGTAAAAGATCCAAAAGGTAAACACAGCTTCAAGTCTTTCTAGTTATGGATTTTCCATATTCCTAAAACGTTCTTTGTTTCATTACAGCAAACCCTGTGGATCATGTCTTATGGGCTGCAGAAAATGGTGATGTAGATACATTAAAAGAAATATTGACATCACAACCGTCACTCGTTCAATCAAGAGACTCAGATGGATATACACCTTTACATCGTGCAGCCTATGGAAATCATGTTACTGCGATATCATATTTACTGAATGTTGGAGCAAGTGTGACTGCCACTACAGAGGTCGGTTGGACACCTTTGCATTCAGCCTGCAACTGGAATAATTACAAAGCTGCTGCAAGGCTACTTGCGGCAGGCGCACAACCAAATGCATTATCAGATGGTGGTGAGAATCATATAAATATGTACTATTTGTATATTTCCTGAAACTTGTTTTTTTTAATGTCATACGACAGTCACACAAGTAGTTCACCTGATGGTAAGTGGTTATGCTGCTAAACATCAGTTGCCATTAATCTTTTCTTTAAGGATGATTCACGTTATGCCGTGTCGCGTCCGGGCCGGGACGTCTATTTTGCTCATCACATACCAAAGATTTGTCGTCGACTGCCCTGCGGGCGCATACGTTCATGTTAAAACGTGACGGGGCCGCGCCGAGCCGGAGCCGGGAAACAGATTTCGACGCCGGGACATGGTCAAGAGTGATTCAATTCATACAAAAAGTATACTATAGATATAAGACCGTGCCCCGGACAGGGCCCGGCCCGGACGCGACACGGTGTAAGGTGAATCATCCTATAAAAGTCTGTATTATTTATCAAATTTGAGTCAACAAATTTGAAATTAAATGTAAATAATGAAAATCAATGTAATTATAAAAAACGGTTATATGTTTTAACTAGCTTCTGCCCGCGGCTTCGCCAGCGTGGCCTATGAACAATTAGCATATTCTTCTTCAGAAACAAATTCCGGTCTGGTTCGCTAGGGTTTCTTTCCCGGGTTCCCGATCCCGGGAATACCCGGGAAAACTATCGATCCCGTTCCCGGGAAAATTCAGTCGTAATTCCCGAACCCGACCTTCGGGAAATAAATCAAAAGTTTTGTATTACGCGCTGCGGCCGCACTGCGCGCTGCGGCGCACACTACGCGACGACCGACGATTCGCCGCGCGATCACCGTTCGTTTCGTTCAGTCAGTCAGTTATTAATTCGCGAAAATTAAATTAAGCGATAAGTAAAGGAAGGAAGTACCAACAACGTAATCGCGTTGTGTAAGACTTAACAAGGATTTTCAACTATTTGAGGCCTCCCGGAAACATACCCCGAATCTGGAGTTACTGTACACAGCTCTGTTGACTATTAAACCGACATCCACAGAGAGTGAAAGAGCGTTTTCGGTAGCAGGTAATTTCGCCACAAAAATTAGAAGTCGGCTTTCCGATAAGTCGTTAAATGCTTTAACGTGTTTGAAAACTTTTTTGTGCAAAAATGAAAATACTGTTACAAGGTTTTTGAGTTGATTTATTTGTAACTTTCAATCATAAATAAATACGAAGTTCAATGAAAAAATTTAATTATTTTATTCCACTTCCCACCTTCGGTGTCGGTCAGCAGCGTCGACGCGTGGTCTGTCCGCTCGTATTTTATATGCATAAAATTTACAGAAAGGAGTTCAAACATAATAATGCATATTTTTATAAATTCCCGATTCCCGGGAATACCCGGGAATACATATTTTTCGTTCCCGAGTCCCGGGAGCGCAAAAACCCCGGGAATTGAGAAACTCTAGGTTCGGCATGGCCGGGTATGGTACGGTTCCATCTGGTCCGTTCCGGTCCTTATAAGAAACCTACATGCTGCAGCTTTGTAATCTCTAGACTCAGTGGTTTAGGCTGTGCGTTGATTTACCCTCACAACTTCGTTTGCGTATATGTCACTTTCCCGTGGGAATTTTGTAAAATCCTTAGTACACCCCCAGACATCGTCGTAAGGAACCTACATTCCAAATTTGGAATCTCGAGAGTCTAAACCCAGCGGATCAGTAAAACTCTCGCAACTTCATTTGCGTATATCTCGCTTTCCCGTGGGAATTTTGAAAAATTCTTTCTTAATACACCCCTAGACGTCGTAAGGATTACCTACATCCCAAATTTGGAATCTCTAGACCCAGCGGTTTGGGCTGTGCGTTGATATAGTTAAGTCAGTCAGGACTTTGAATTTGATATATCGGAATTGATTGTAATTTAGAATACAATTTTGAAATAAAGGCTAATAATTATTATTTATCAGACAAACCTGTCTTCTATTTTTTTTTCAGGACAAACACCAATGCATTTATCCGCAGCGATGAGTCATTGTAAATCAACACTACTGGTCTTACTTTTACGTGAAGACACAGTGGAAATAGCAAGAAAACCGAATAATTCTTCGGAGACACCAGAACAATTATCCAGACGACATGGGATATACACACCACTATTTGAAATGGTGTTACCGTCAGCATCGTTTATCTGTTCTCCGAGTTTCACGTGTAACCCTTATGTCAGAGAACAACATAAAACATAGTTAAATTAATATATTTTTGTAAGAACACAATAATTATAATACATACCTCATAAGTGCCTTTTGTTTGAATTAACAGGAGATTGTGCTCATCAAAAAATTGGAATGAGATTTGCTGTTCACAAAATATTAATAATAGCTAAACTTCGTACTAGATGACGTGTGGGCCTTTTCCAAAATTAGGCACTTGATGACCCCTTTTCGCGGACGAGAGAGTGAGTCGGTCACTCCAGCATTCTTCCAAAGACTATCACTGAAGGTATTGATTTTCCCAATAAAATCAATCACTTGTTTTTCATACATTTATTTATGACAACTAACAATCCTGTACTAACCTAATACAAATTTTTGAATAAATATAGAACCTATCACACATATTTTAACAAAATATAAAGTGTTGTATAGTAAGTAATACACACTAAATACTTACATTAGTGTTGAAATTGATAGGATTATTATTGTACAAAAGTATATAAAAAAAACTAAAACAAACATTGCTTACAAATCTATCAACCTGTGATGGTTAAAGTAAGGTTATTAGAAAAACTTTTATTTACCTTATAATTTTATAACTGAAAAATCTATTTTGGACCAATATTTTACAAATTTGTGCCACAGATCAGGATGGAAAAAGTGCGTGCTAAAATAAGTTATCGACGTCAAGAAGCAATGCATTTCGTTATTTATTATAGGGATAAGGAGTTAGGCTTCCGGATCTCTCACTCATCGAGGAAGGGTCGTCTGTTACCTACTTAAAGGCGGCGGTAAAAAAGAAACAGGTGGCCCGTTTGCTTGTTTGCCTGCGATGTGCCAAAAAAATTACAGATAATACAGTATAATACTTATTTACATTGTAAATAAGTCATAGTCATGTTCTCTAAAACAAACATAGCACCAGACACAAGGTATGTCTCAGAATGTAGATTTTTAAGACTGGCTATTAAATTTCTTTTATCAATTTTTTGCAATTCCTTTAACGATCGTCTTGCCTCGATAGTCATATAGGGTAACGTTAAGCAACCAATGCCAAAACATCTGCACCGCACGCAATTTTTCCATATTTCCTTCAAATCGTCATCTTTAATAACTGGACAAACTGGTAATAAATTTATAGCATTTAAACATTTCGTTTTCTGTTTTTCAGTTATAGGGTAATCCGCTCGCTGGAAAGGGGATAGAATAACAGCGCGCCAAGCGGAACATACAATATCGTTTGGTGGCGACGAAGCCTTCAATAGTAAGGGGATCATTTCTTCGCGTAATCCGGCGCGAAGCATGAGAGGTATTAGATTCCAAATAATTTGTGTATTCCCGAATCGTCTAGCAAGTTCTGCAGCCACTTTTAACGCTTCGATATTCGTATTGGCAGATTGCAGCAGTTGCTCAAGTGCACTATTTTTATTCTGAATAAAAGTAGCCACAATCCAAGGCATGTCTATGTGCTCCAGGTTAACAATATATATTAACTCCAGCAGGGAAGACCACAGAGCTCCTCGTTCTTTATTTGTTACTTTTACTGCTGTATCCGAATCTACAACGCTCATTAAACATTGCAATGCTCGTAATTTCTTACATTTATTAAAATCACTTTCATCGTCAAAAGCAATTCTTGATAAATAAATAGCTCCCATTTTAGGACAAGTAGCTTTCAATATATATTTTGCCGTCATTAATTCTTTAGTGTCCAGACCCAAAAATGACTTTGCTTTATTCTCTTCCTGTGTTTTTTCAAGAATATTTTCTAATATCTGAATTCTTATAGAACTAATATTAATGCCATTTTTATCAGCAATTTCATTTGCTGTTCGGTTGACGTCATAGCGACTCATTTTTTCAGCAAAATGTGGATGTAAATAAAGTGCACGAATGAGCTGAGCAGGTTCTGTTGAAAGACGTACAAATTCCTCGCAAGCCCAGTCGATTTTATGCAATGCGTGGTGCGTCGAAAGAGTTAGATGACGCCGTTTCATTTGCTTTACAGCCCGGTTGCCAGGCTGAACTTCGGCCCACCGATGAGCAAATTGATAGCACAACTGGGCCGCAGCAACTTGATCCGCCCCTCGTGCACATCCCTGGAGCACATAAAAGAGGCACGCACCTGCCCATTCCATATTCGCGATATGCCGTACACAACGGTGAGCTGCACGTAGTAGTGGCTCTTCGCGTGATGTCATTTTCCATGTTTCGTTATCTTTACTGTTTGAATCAGTATTATCATTTTGCTTTCTTGATGTCATGGTTTGTTTCAAAGCATTACTACATATCATATCTCTAGCAGTCTGGGAGTCTGGGTCCAGCGACAATAATGCCACTATGGGCAACCAACGTTCATATGTTTCAAGTGTAATTTCAGACTTCAAATTGGACCACATATCGTCTCGCATAAATAATTGAAAAGGTAGGCGGTAAAGTCCAATTTCTGGAAATATTCCTTTAACTGAAAATAATTCATATTCATACTGTTTTGGTGTACTTTTGCGGTTATAATTCTTTAGGAAATTGAGCAAAAAGTACTCCTTTTTGTTACGTAATTCAACTGATGAACCAAATATCAAACGATATATGCATAAATACACTTCATAATAATATGGATTTATTGAGACTAATCTGCCATGTAATGTGACTTCTCCATTCTTCCAAAAGTCGTTTAATATGTCCTTTATGAAATCCTTATTATTAATATTATCCCAAATAACTAAACATTGTGATGTGATTGCTTTATAGTCATTTTCATAATGTAATTGACGACAATCTATGTCATCGTTAATTATTTTGTATTTTAACTCCCACGTAGTAAGTAAGGATATCAACTGTAGAGATAAGCCATCATCCAAAGAAACATTTAATGTACGGGACAATTCGATGACTTGTTCAAAACTAGTATGAGGATTTTGTCTTAAAATATAAAAAAGTATCACTTTCACATCCCAAGTTTCTTCAGAGCAATCTGGAAGTGCTATTTCTGGTAAATTGATATTAAATCTGGATTTAAGAATGTATTGTGGTGGGTAAGACACTTTATTTCCGGGTAAATATGTATCTAGCGCAAAAGCACGACGCATTATAGAAGAATTAAGATAAGACACGATCGCTGGTGGTAACGATTCACTTTGGCCTTGTAGTATTTCCAAAATCCATGAGCTGTCTTCTGTAGGTTCCTGCTTATTCAGTATTAAAAGCAAAGCTGTTAACAACACTTCATCAAGGTCTTGTGTTCCGATAACTTTTTGCAAAACTCTTTTTGCAACATTATTAATTTTTCTGAAAAAGTCTTCATTGAGTTGTGTTCCTGTATTAATATAAACTCCCATACTACTTGAGATAATAGCAAAGGGAATAAAGTCCATTCTGTCATAATTAAGTGCTAATGCCAAATCACTGTCTCGATTCAAATTAGCATAGAAATCAATTAAGTTATTAATTCCAGTTACTGACGACATGGGTAAAAATATATAATGAAATTTCCATGCTACAGATAAGTTTTTAAGAACCATGTTGGCATTTTGTAAAGAATTTAACAATGATAGATCATTTACTAAATAATGCAAATGTTCTTCAGCGCAATTAATAATCAAGCTTACTAATACGTTACTAGCTTCCAATAAAAGTGAAGAATTGGCTCCATCCCGGAAAACTGAAAGAGCCGATTCTATATTTTCATATGAGTTTCCTTCAAGGGAAAAACGTGTTACAAGGCTTTCTATGAGTTTACGTACAGGAAGACTTGTCGATGTCTGGCGCAATAACGACATAAGTGTAGAATTACGAGACAAATCTGTGTGCGTAAGTTTTGTGACGCACCCACCGCGCCCAGAACTAACTATGTATTCATCTTTTGCTATCCATGAAGTAGTTTCCTTGAGACAAAAATCTTCATTATACAACTTGTTAATGCTCAATGGCATGTTATACGAATTCTTGAGGTGGTACAAATTTTCGATATCATTTATTTGAATTTCATTCAGTAATTTAGTACCCTTCAGAAAATCTAAATAATTTCTTTCATTCATTATATGACTGTCTTTATTGCTTACAATTTGTTCGTATTTAACAGTGATAATTTTAAGCATCTTTTTCTTTTCGTCGTTTGACAAATTATTGAAATATTCCAATGCAATTTTGACTTCAGAATCTTGAAGACATCTTGCTATATAAGAAACATGACCATAATTTTTGTATGTTGTCATGTTATTTGTGACCACTCTTAGATCTTGTAAATCTACACATGGAGCATTTATTATTTTCTTGAGAACTAAAATATAGTCTATGCAAGTTAATGGATAATTATATTTTTTCAAAACAACTTTAAAATTTGCATAATTTAATTCATTCTGTATTTCCAATGCTAAAATACGATCCGAATCTGACACTGTGAAATCCTTTGTAGCAGATGCTGCAGCACTAATTGCTAAATCATGCACAGAGGTACTCCACGGTACATCTAG
Organism: Endotricha flammealis; assembly: GCA_905163395.2. Lineage (NCBI taxonomy): Eukaryota > Metazoa > Arthropoda > Insecta > Lepidoptera > Pyralidae > Endotricha > Endotricha flammealis. Next base: position 11,163,197 of record LR990853.1, read on the forward strand.
AACTTTTAAAACTTGAAGAAGACAGTCAAGTTTAGTTGTTACAGAACGCAAAGAATCCAGTAAAAGTTTTAGTCTGGAACCATCGACACCACCGCCGCTAGAAGCTGCTTCACTTACTATAAATGTTTGTAACGTGTCATCTGGGTCAAACTGATGACGGGAAGCAAAGGATGGCAAATAATCACGAAGAAAAGGCTCTAAATCTTCAGTGTAGCATCTACGTAACATTATGAGAGCTACTTCACTAGGGCTTTGAGAGCCGAGTTCAGTGAGTAACATGTTTATTTTATATTTTTCTTTCAATTCCATTATATAATTGACATGATCTTTCAATGTATCCAGATCATCCATTGATATAGGTCTTATAGATACTGTTTTCAATGAACACTCTAAAACATTGATAATTTCATCTATAAACTTTAAACCAATTTTCGGCCAATATGGTGATTTTTCTAATTCAAAAACTCTTTTTATGGTCCATTTAACAAATAAATCGATAAAAAAAGGATTTTCATCCAATAGAGATGGGACAAAATTTTTTAACCAAATAATAAGTGCACCCAATTTTATATTTGGCGGTATAGAGTTTAAAATATCAATAATATCATCCTGAACCATAGTAACTTTCATTTCAGAGTATTTCAGCCAACAGATTGAAGCTAAATCTAAATCAGAATGGGTTATAAATTTTATGCAGAGTTGTTTAAAATTACAATTAAATAAATTTTCTTTTTCATAATATTCATTATTTCCTTTAAAAATTATATACTCAACTAAATCCACCTTTATAATAAGATCATTTACAAGGTTGATCATTTCTGTGTCACCTGTCATAAATATTCTCATTTGAAGTGGATACAAAAGTGACTTGTAAGCAATGTTGTACTCACAAAGTTTTTTAGTGCAGTCGACTAAAAACACAAAATCTGTAATTTTATCAAAAAGTGGCTGAATATTTGCTGTTACCTGGTTTACTTCAGATTCTGGGCTAGTAGCTAGTTGGATCAACGTATTTAATTGAATCTTGAGATTTTCTTGAGAAAAGAATTTAGTTGTAGAGCTATTTAAAAAGCTTTTATCGTCTGAATTGCATATCAGGTCTATTGATGAATCAGAAGCAGTGTAGAAACATACCTGAAATTTGAGATAAATAACAAATAAACTTTTATATTGACAGGCCTGGTGGTCGAGTGACTATATACATACAGCTACTTTATACAAACGGCCATGAGTTTGATTGAATCCTACTCAAGGCAAATGTTTGTGTGTTCATGAACATGATGGTGTTGTGTGATTCGTCCAAAAAATATATAAATGAGGAAATAGAAAAAATCTCACCATCACACATTTCTATATTTAGTTTTTTCATTTAAAAACCATAAGAAGTATAAGTAGGTACCTACATTGTTAGTAAAGTATTAAATTACTAGGTTAAAAGTAATCAACTTACTTCAGAATTATTCCATACAATATAATAAAATGTATTATTGTAGACACCAAGTGGATAATAGTTACCACATGTTTTCTCAAATTCAAATTTAATTCCAGTTTCTTTAAGGTCCATTAAATACATCAAACATGTACTTGTTAATACAATAAGTTCATCCCACTTTGATATATGTTCAATTTCTTTGTCGGATGAAATTTCTTTTTTCAGTCCAGTTATAGGGCACACCAACATGAGATTCCCTTTTTCCAAGTGAATATCAAGACCATTTACAACTATGTTGAAAGTCGGTTTTGAACAAACCTGACGAATACAATATTTTTCTAAATCCATCACAATATCGTCCATAAGATCTAAACTCTTGACGAGTTCCTTATAGTTTGAGATAACAAAGATTTCACCTGCTTCATTTATGAAAATTATGTTGTTTTCATCATTAACCCATTGCTGAGGTTTCGAACCAGAATAATGAGCAAACGTTACTTTGTGACGTGATCCGTTCTCTAAGTTTATATAGAATACATCGCCAGATTTTACAATGATCCAAAGCTGGTTATCTTGAATTACGCTATCTATTATGTCGCTATCCACGTCATGTGTGGAAAATTCGTTGTCTTTCTTTCTTGTTAGGTCTAGAATACGTACAACATGATTATTTTCGAATAACACCACTTTGGGATAGATGAATTGAGCTTTTAATCGACTAATTTCTTTTGAATAACTGCAGTCAAGTTGTGTTATACCCAATGCCATTTTTGGGGTCGTGTCCATCGCACTAAAATTCACTAATAATTCAGAACTTTTAAACAAAGTTAAAGTTTTAAACTTTACGAAAAGTCAGTAAAACAAAAGGATGTTTCAAATTTCGAATCTTGAAATAACGAATGTTCTTCTTCCCTTTACTGTCTTATTTTATCATGGCAACATATTAAGAAAATTTGTAGCATTTTTTAATGTGGCAATAGTAAGTTGTCAAAATCCTCAGAAATCCTCAGACAAAACCACAAAGTACCTAATATGTTTAATAATACGTTAATGGCGGAAACACACTACCGTGTCGGGGCGTGTCGTATCGCGCCAGAAGCATATCGCGTTCATACACTTTATATGGTTAGGAGCAAATTTGTAGGGCGTGTCGTGTCGTGACTCGCTCTGTCGTGGCGCGGACTGCTGGCCGCCGATTGCGCCACGGCGGTGGTGGGGGTTATGACGCGACACGACACGCCCTGCAAATGTGTTTCTATACCCGCGCGTGGTTCGTGGCGCGAACAAGTGGACGCTTTTTTTTTAATTTGTTTTTGCAGCGTTATAATGAGTTACTAGGTAATAGATTCCTGATAAATATACTTAAATACTTTTTTTTTGTAAATAAATATCATTATACATTATAGAAAACACCCAGACAAAGGCAAACACTGCGAGCTTCTGTTCAGAAATGAAAGAAATAAACGTCTGGCGTTTATTTCGTTCATTTCTGAACAGAAGCGCGCCCCGACACGACATGTAAGTGTGCACACCCACCGTCACGACAGAGCGCGACACGACAGGCCCCGACACGGTAGTGTGTTTCCGCCATAAGTCAAAACCAAAGTTTCTCTGAGAAAACAAGTCCGGTTCGCATTCGCGTTAAGCCAGAAACACACTACCGTGTCGGGGCGTGTCGTGTCGCGCCAGAAGCATATCGCGTTCATACATTTTATATGGTTAGGAGCACATTTGTAGGGCGTGTCGTGTCGTAACTCGCTCTGTCGTGGCGCGGACTGCTGGCCGCAGATTGCGCCACGGCGGTGGTGGGGGTTATGACGCGACACGACACGCCCGGCAATGCAAATGTGTTTCTATACCCGCGCGCGGCTCGTGGCGCGAACAAGTGGACGCTTTTTTTTTAATTTGTTTTTGCAGCGTGATAATGAGTTACTATACCTTGTTCAAGATGACCGTAGAATTGATGTAAACAAACCATATTTTTAGGGTTATCACAGCATTAGTAAAATTTTTTTTTGTAAAGTCATTATGAATGTCGTTAATACTCCTCTATCGATTACAGCGTCGTAATAAAATATATTTTATAACGAATGAAAGCACTACATTGCTTATAATAGTTCATTTGGACACAGAAACCGGTTTTGTTAAAAATTGAAATGTTTCTCTTGACTCGTCAACCCTTAAAACTAATTAAAAAATATTTTTCTCATTAGAACAAACATTTGGGAGTTTTTTTAATAAGCGCCCAATAAAAGTAGTAATTCAATTACCTAACAATTCATGTTCTCTAAGTGATATTGAATTTGGCGGGTTATCACGCTTTAAAACCCCGACCTATTTAAAACGTTCTGTATATCACATGACATTTCGTTCCATTCAACTGGCGTTCCATAATTATGGAAAGTAAATATGACAATTTGTCATAAAAAAATATAATTTCAAATCAATAAAAATAATTATAACTACTAATATTGTATACAATAAAAATATTACGTAACGCGTATTTATTAATCTAAATAAATTGTTTATTTTTCTATTTTATTATATTTATTTTTCTACATATATTCTGTGTCCATTGGAACGAAACGGTGATTCAATTTGAATATGACACTGACCAATGACAGGCCGCCGTCATTGGCGCCATTATTGTCTTGTTTACAAGTTATTATTTTCTCGTTGAAAATTGCAATTATAATATTTGCATTAAATGTTGCTTGTTGATATATTAGTAAAAAGTGGCACAAAAAACCGCCGAAACTTTCGTCGTCAGTTTGGCCACCGTATTCAACGTTTTAAAGGACAGAAATGAAACACGAGTAAAGTCTCCAGTCCCGAAGAAACTACGACTATTCTCAAAATTTTTTGGACGAAATAGACATTGGTAGGATTCGCCGGAAAGTCCATGATGAAGGTAAGTTTAACAATTATGAATTCAAAATTAAATTTATATACCTATCATCATCGAAATAATATTACTACGTATAGAACGGACACCGCGAACAAAATTTTTGTCCCCATACGTTGAGGCCAATAGACATCAACTCGTTTATGACTCGTTTAGAAACTTGCCGACGCTCATCGTGATTGGTCCTCGGATTTATGTCAAAAAAATAATTAAAAAATGCCGTCATGTTCAATAAAAACTTGCAAAAACCGTTCAACAGTAAGGAAGAAAGATAGCGGCGTCACTTATCATCGGTAAGTATACAAAAAATTAAGTAAAACCAACCAAAACAATTTTTTTTCATTATTTTCTATTGCATCATGATTGCATCCGCCATTTCTATGTGAAAATCATAGATTATCAAAAAGTAATCGTACAGATGGGATACGTAGGTACTAAGCGTGAGTCAATTTTATAATATAATTTAGGTACTTATTTTTGAAAATATTTTTGCTTTTTTTTAACCGACTTCAAAAAAGGAGGTTCTATGTTTCATTGTTTTTTTTTGGAGGTCCGCCGATTACTCCAATTGTGGACCGATTTTCAAAATTCTTTTTTTATTCATAAGTGCATACTCCCAAGTTGTCACCAATTCAGGATCTGATGATGGGAATTCCAGGAAAATCGAGGGCAACCCTCAAATTTCATGGGCACGTATAACGCGTTACTTATGTTGTCGTAAGCTATTCATGTATTTACGTCTGGAAGTCATCCTCCCATGCTGCTGAGATGCCTGAGATGATGATCTAGCTAGGTGGTCGCATCCGCCTGACACCGACTTCATTGATGAGTACTTTGATACTATATGGTAACCAGGGTCTGATGATGGAGCTGGAAGGTGACCATAGTAACTCCGTAATTAAACGACACAACCCCATCGAGTTTGGGCTCGTTTGATTAGTCTTGACGAGTACTTTGATACTATATGGTAACCGGGTTCTGATGATGGAGCTGGAGCGTGATAATAAAAAGCGTAAGATTCCCTAACCATTACAAAATATTCAAAAATGCACAACGTTGATGTTTAAGTTTGTCACTCCTGCCGGCACTCCCGGAGTGTCACAGCGCTCAAGGTATCTTTATAATCATCGCGTCAATTTACAGCGGAAATTACAAAATATTTTTATATAGTAGGTATAAAATATGTAAATGTGGATAAAGTTACTAACTAAGTAAAAAAATAGTTTCTAGAAAATAAAAAGAAGGAAAACGAAACAGCATTTTAAATTTCGACCAACCGTTTTCGAACAAATAAAATTTCATTATAAAGTTAGTTTTGATTTAATCTCAGTTTATTTTTGACTAATATTTAGTTAAGAACAAAAATGTAATGTAGCTTCCTACCTATAAAGCTAATATTATAAAGTTTATTCTATTAAGTAAAATAAAATATTGTAATAAAATAAAATAATCAATTAGATGTCCAATAGGCAGAATATAAACAAAGTGTCGCCCCTGCGTAGTAATGTCATATTCTATGACTCGGTTGGGGGCGGGGCCAGGGAGGGGCACGCCCCTCACGGCCGAACGCGGCGCCAAAATTTGAAGGCGCTGTCATTTCTATGTAATATTATTTCGATGCCTATCATAAACAAAGTATTCAAGTGTTTTGTATTTATTTATTGCCGATATTTATATTACTATGTGATGAATTTCTACATTTTGAACTCACAAGTTCCGCAAAAATAACACAAGGCTGTCTCTTTACTTCGATTCAACAATCTTTAGCATCTCCGTACATAAATGAATGTAACTTGAAACAAATGTTTTGAACATTATATTTTCTTTTTTAGGTCATACTAATACCAAAATGTGGGAAGATTCAAGTCAGTGAAATCTGCGAGGGAAGTCTCAATACGAATATTTATTCACAGGCTTAAAAGCGCCCCTTAAGCAAAGGAAAACAATTAATAATTTTACATATTGGTATGTATATAATTTTTACATATTGCTCATTTCATTTTGAAGTTCACAGTAGTAGTTGCAACAATATCTTTAATTTGATTGTGCAATTATTTCAGGATCACAGGATGGTTTCTTAGATGGAGTAATCTAATTTTTGAGATCAAAAAAGGCGATGGAGATTACCACAAGGAAATGAACTCAAAATGGCTACGCTACATATAGAACAAGTAAAAAAGAAGAGAATAAAATGGCAACGCTGGATGGAATTACTGATGCAGTTATGGATGAATTTGTTATGAATTTGTTATGAATAACACCTGAACCTACCATGACCTGAAGGTCACTAGTGAAACAAGCTGATCATCATCATCATGCAGTGATGATTTGTTGAACTAATCAATGAATGATCAGTTATTCCATAATTATAGAGTAGCTTATTTATGTAATATTTAATACACAAATAAAATAATGTACTTTAAACTCTCATTGTAAATGATGTGTGTAAGTGCCCGCTAAGGGCCCAAAGAATAATGTATTTTTGACTTTGACTTTATAATAACCATGATGACGATCAGTAATACAATAATATATTATTTTTTCTTTTTTGTAACTTATATTTATTTCTTTTATATTCAGTTTTAGTAATATGGCCATCACAAAATGTATATTTAATGTTTTGCCAATGCATCCATAGCATTCAGATATTTTGTTAGGTTTCATTAAATCCAATACTTCCTCATTGCCTCTTGGATTGTAGATGTCAATTAACTCTGTATATCTTTTTTGTCCCTTTTATTGTAGGAATTTACTTCAACTATGACTATGCTGTGTACTATTAATGTCTATGTTTGTTGATGTTACTGTGATGGTCTAATCAGAGTAACTTATTGCTGTTGTTTTTATTTTAGAAGTATTGAACAGCTGTAGCACACGTCCTTCATACCTTTTATTAAGACGATATAGAAAATGTTTGTTTATCTATGTCTACTGGACAAAATTCTAAACGATATTAAAAACCGTCTCAAAATGAGTTGTGTGATTGAGGTGAAGATAAAAATTGTGATTGGCTTAAAACTCGTCATTGTCAAATGCAAATAAAACAAATGTACATATTGTGTATGGTTTTTTTATATACCCTACCTTCATACATTTCCAAAAATGACAATATGCCTCTTAGTATGTTGTTGAGCGGCTGCCGTTGTCTATTTACAAAACCCGGCCGATTGACAATAATTTTCCTGGGTGGGTTAACCAGGTAATTGCTGTTTTTATTAGTGCATACATAAAATGGCAGACAGAGACACCCTTATAACTTTTACTTTTAGATAGATTAGATATAATGTTTTTTTTGATAAGTAAATAAATAAAATCTATTGATTTAGGTACTTATTAATATATTTAATAAATACCTAGTTGTTTTAAGTCATACAAACTAGTTGTGCATATCAGTAGGTCTATTTAGGACAACGGGAAAAATGCACGCTCAAAAAAATGTTGGTGAAACCTGTCCGTCACTGGTTGCTGGGCAACGGTTTGTCATTATCTATCTTGTAAACGACTCAAGTATAGGTACTAGATTCCTGATAAATATACTTAAATACTTTTTTTTGTAAATAACTACGATTATACATTATAGAAAACACCCAGCCAAAGGCAAACACTGCGAGCTTCTGTTCAGAAACGAAAGAAATAAACGTCTGGCGTTTATTTCGTTAATTTCGGAACAGAAGCGCGCCCCGACACGACACTAATGGCGGAAACACACTACCGTGTCGGGGCCTGTCGTGTCGCGCTCTGTCGTGACGGTGGGTGTGCACACTTACGTGTCATGTCGGGGCGCGCTTCTGTTCAGAAATGAACGAAATAAACGCCAGACGTTTATTTCTTTCATTTCTGAACAGAAGCTCGCAGTGTTTGCCTTTGTCTGGGTGTTTTCTATAATGTATAATGGTATTTATTTACAAAAAAAATGTATTTAAGTATATTTATCAGGAATCTACTACCTAGTAACTCATTATTACGCTGCAAAAACAAATTAAAAAAAAAAAGTCCACTTGTTCGCGACACGAACCACGCGCGGGTATAGAAACACATTTGCAGGGCGTGTCGTGTCGCGTCATAACCCCCACCACCGCCGTGGCGCAATCGGCGGCCAGCAGTCCGCGTCACGACAGAGCGAGTCACGACACGACACGCCCTACAAATGTGCTCCTAACCATATAAAATGTATGAACGCGATATGCTTCTGGCGCGACACGACACGCCCCGACACGGTAGTGTGTTTCCGCCATTAGTGTGCACACCCACCGTCACGATGACGACAGAGCGCGACACGACAGGCCCCGACACTAGAGGTGGCGTTAATGGTTGAATTTATTTATTGGTTGAAAGTTAATTGTTAATTTTTTTTATTGGTTAATTTTAATGGTTGAAAATATTGGTTGATATTTTTTGCGTGTCGATATTTTTTTCGTGTCGATATTTTTATTCGCTAATATTTTTATCAGAAATATTTTGAGAGTTAAATTTAACTATAAATTACGTCTAAAATATTCAATGAACTTTCCTTCATAGGTACTTTAAGTAACGTAACCTGCCTTCACAGTTTATGTGCAAATGTTTTCAAAATTATCACTTTTACTTTTTGATTTAAAACAACAACACAAACTACCAAAAAAAATTACACTTGCTTATGTTGTGACGTTGTAACTGAAATGACCGAATTCGAATCTATACTGAATAGGTAATCAAATCAACCATTCACGATCACGTTCCACCGTTCAGTTAAAAATAAAAACAACCACGCGGATGATAGGTTGAAAATATCATTAACCATTCACGATCACGTTCCCCCGTTCAGTTAAAAATGGTTAAAATTAAAAACAACCACGCGGATGATAAGTTGAAAATATCATTATGATAACTCTTACTAATGTGTCTTATTTCAAGCGCTAAAGAGTTTACAATTGAACGTCACAAATTTTAACACAATAAAAATAGAAAGAAAAATTACGTCTCTTTAAACTTGATCCTTGCTTAAAGACATTAAGGTTCAAATTTGAATGCATTTGAATCTTACAACTCGTCTCCCTGTCTCTCCGTGAACGGTTTAGCAACAACGCCCGCCTGGCGGGCGCGGGCGGCCGGCGCGGCGGCGCGGGCGATGGCGGCCGGCTGGCTATCGCGCCTGCGCCCGCCAGGCGGGATACTGATATTTTTATTGGTTAATGATATTTTTATTTATTGAAGTTAATGGTTGTTTTTTTTTATTCGTTAATTTTAATGGTTAATGGTTATATTCATCACCACTACCCGACACGGTAGTGTGTTTCCGCTATTTTGAGTTATGGCACGACCAAGGTTCAAGGGACGAGCGACGATGATGCGATGGGTGGGGTGACACGCATAAACACAATTTTAAAACTGTTTTTACATCTGTCAGAGGTAAAATAGCTGTGAATGATCTGTAGTCATTCAGTGACTACAATAATAGTGAAACCCCACACGAAACCCGTACTGTAACTTTGTTTGCGTGTATTCATTTATGCACAGCAGCGCCATCTATATCAGACTTGACCAAATCCTACGGAAATCGCGTACTTTACGGGATAAAAAGAACCTGTGTTAAGGTGATCCGATTCGGTCCGCGCGGGAAATTCAAATTTTTTGGGGTTTTTTACAAATTGCATCTCAATCATTGATAGAATTTTCATGAAAATTGATTTGACGACAACAAATACAATATATCTATTGAATAATTATCATATAAATTATAAATATTGGCTCTTCTCATTATGAATGTCCACGATGCATCTTTTTCCCAATAAACATGCATTATGCACATTCATAATGAGAAGAGCCAATATTTATAATTTATATGATAATTATTCAATAGATATATTGTATTTGTTGTCGTCAAATCAATTTTCATGAAAATTCTATCAATGATTGAGATGCAATTTGTAAAAAACCCCAAAAAATTAGAATTTCCCGCGCGGACCGAATCGGATCACCTTAATCTGAGGTATCAGCTACATACCAAATATCATAAATTTTGGCCCAGAGATTTGAGCGTGAAGAAGTAACAAACATACACACATAACTTTCGCCTATAATGGCGGAAACACACTACCGTGTCGGGGCCTGTCGTGTCGCGCTCTGTCGTGACGGTGGGTGTGCACACTTACGTGTCGTGTCGGGGCGCGCTTCTGTTCAGAAATGAACGAAATAAACGCCAGACGTTTATTTCTTTCATTTCTGAACAGAAGCTCGAAGTGTTTGCCTTTGTCTGGGTGTTTTCTATAATGTATAATGGTATTTATTTACAAAAAAAAGTATTTAAGTATATTTATCAGGAATCTAGTAACTAGTAACTCATTATCACGCTGCAAAAATAAATTTAAAAAAAAAGCGTCCACTTGTTCGCGCCACGAGCCGCGCGCGGGTATAGAAACACATTTGCAGGGCGTGTCGTGTCGCGTCATAACCCCCACCACCGCCGTGGCGCAATCGGCGGCCAGCAGTCCGCGCCACGACAGAGCGAGTCACGACACGACACGCCCTACAAATGTGCTCCTAACCATATAAAATGTATGAAGGCGATATGCTTCTGGCGCGACACGACAGGCCCCGACACGGTAGTGTGTTTCCGCCATAACAGTATGTTACGGTCGTTACGGTTCACAAACTTCACAATCTTTTGAGTTTTTTACAATTTTATGGTGACAATAAAGTACCCACAAAAGTGCTAGACTGGCAACACTAATATATATTTTTTTTGGTTTCGAGTTATTGAAAACGTGTTCTTTAAGCCTAGTTACCTCGGTTTAAATTTTGGAATACTGACGTCGATAGTCTAGATAAATAAATAAATCTTCGGCAAGACAGTAATAATATATTTTATTTATGAAAGATATTATTTTTTACATCTAATAAATTTTGACTTTAAACTTTATGTGTGATTTTAGTTGTATTTTTTTTGCTATATCAACACTGAACTGGCTGTCGGCCATGATTGGAATTTAGAAATAATTTCAACATGGCGCCCGGTTGTTCGGAGTGTGTGTGTGTGAAAGTGCAGTGAAATTATGTTGATATCTAGTGTTTTTAGTGTAATTTTTAGTTTTTAAGTGAAAAGTGTGTGTTTTAATGCAGCGGTTTTCCTATCATGGCATTGGATTTACGCCTGCATTCTCCTGCAGGCGCGGAACCTGTTGTTTATACATGGCCCCTCACTTCAGGTCATGGTTCGGTAAGGAAATCGTAGAATTTATATTTCTCTAAACTACAGACCACAGAAAGATAGATACATAGATCTAGTTTACACATTAAACGTGTATCATCATATGTACGACACTGGAAGTCAATCATGGTTCAAAAAAATACATTTTCTAATCTCCCTAGTGTTACAAGCAACTATACAATAGGTACGGCTGTAAATTTGTGTTGAAAACATTGGTTTTGTATGTCATTCCACGTATCGTTCCCTTGAAACGTTAGAGAATAATCAAATATTATCTATAATGTCACAAATGTGTCTGTGACTATTTAGGCTATTTCTCGCATCACATGGCTCTTGCAATAGAGTGTATTGACCTCGTGTTTTGTCAAGGTGTCGGCTTTTTTTAGATATGTACACGCTGTTGCGCAGTTTTCACTCGTCATTTATTTACATAATTGATCCTTTTCACGATTGTTTTCATTAGGTACCTACCAGTTTTTACTAAAATGTATCAAAAATATTATAGCATAATGTTGATTAAAGAGTTGCCAGGAGCAGGGAAATAAGATTCAAAATTTTTTTTTCAATACACAAATTATGTTATAATCTGGTTGGTTTTAATTCTTTTTCTCTAACATAGTCCCAAAGTGTCTGTATTTATTATAGGTATATTTTAAACATTATTATATTTCGTTTTTTATGGAATTTTATTATCTAAACATCTCTAAAATTATAAACAGAAATGAGACTTTGTACTCCACTTTAAAATAAAATGTATTATAGTGTATAGTTATAAATTTTAGAATTATTATTTAGTACTATTTTATAGTAAATTGACTTTATACAAATGCACTACACTGTTTATTGTTTAAAATGTTGAAATGCAGAATTACAACTATTATTTTTATAGTTGCTTATGTTTTTTCATAACTAAAACTATGTTCAAAATAAATAATAGTCTAATATTATTAAGACATTATATTAAGATGTGATAATTATGTTTAAAATTTTAGAAGTACTTAGTGTAAAACTTCGTTTTTTTTTATGTTTGATTCCTAAACAGAACAGAACTAAGACACTACAATCTATTTACTAAATGAAAGTTTTAGGACATTTTTATCTATTTAGTCGAAAGTCCGTTCAAAATTATGAATGACACACTTTTCTTGCATGTCAAATTGTTCCAAAAGTCAACCATATCATACTTAAATGTTTTTTTGCTGATGGGTCACACATTTTGACATATCAATGTCTCTCATATATGTTTATATTAGCAAATAATAGAATTCCTTTAAAACTAGTTTGTAGTATTAGTCTATTTTGTCTTCTCATTTATGTTATTTTATTTTCAGGACAAACACGATGGGGCCTTGGAGATAGTAGAAACAATACGGCAAGTTTTGTTTTAATATAATATTATTTTAAACACATAGTATAAAAAATGCTCAAGAATGGAATATCGTACCCTATGAGATTGAAAAATTGGTTTTTAACAAATATTTTTTTACAAGGCATGTATTTAACTTGACCATTAAAAACACTTTTCTGAACAGAAATGCATAAGAATTAATTTTTAATTAGTCATGTTAAAATAATATTTACATGCTGCTAAACAAATTTGGTGGTTTTTATTTATGAATGTAAAAAAAAAGGGAAAATTTTAAGATTTATCTAAAACACGAACTAGGCTCTAGGTGTACTACTAATAAATAGCACAGATTTTGTTTTAGTGAGAATGACTTTGAAACATGCAACGCCAGAAAGTCATGAGAAGTAGGACCATAGAGTCAATGCTAGTACAGTTTAGTGCAAGTAAAGCTTTACCATGCAGTGTGATTTTAGTCTCATAGAATAAAAGAATGGCAAAATATCTAATGTCTAATCTAAAGGATACTAAATGTGATCTTAACTATAAATTCAGTTAAAGTAACCATCAAATTGTTCCACTGATTTTGATATTATGTTTGTGATAGTAATCTGATAATATTTGATATTTTAATAACATTGTAATAATAATAATTATAGTCATGTTTTTTTTGGCATGCTGTATTTGCCTAAAATTGGGTTTACATCTTAACATGGTTGATAGCCAAGTCTTAACTAGCACTTTCTCTGGTCAAAGTATACAAATGTAAAAATTTCTGTAAGTAAGTAATATGCTCTACAAGCCATACCAATATTTCGAAAAGAAAAGAAAAATTACCATGGGTAAAAGAAATAGCGAAAGTTACAGCCTTAAATTACTTAAACTTATAAAAAGCATTGTAAAAAAAAACTAACAGCAAATTCATGAATAAAATTGAGTTAGATAATCTTGTTTTGTACCATGTGTGCTATGTATGCCAAGCAATGTGGCGGTATCGGTTTTGACGGCGTTCTGCCAACTGCTTCCCGTGGTGTCAGTACAGATAGAAATTGAAGTTTTTTAGATACTTTTCATAATATTTTAACAATTATAGGAAAGTAACTATTTTGAACCTATTTAATACTATCCGATTATAATAAAAAAAATATGTAAAATTGCGAATCAACAATAACTAAAAGTTATACTAGCTTTCATACTAAATAATTTGGGTTTATCATCCTGTTATAAATATGTGTAATACTGTTTTTAATGCAAAGTAAAAACAAAATCGTCGTTACTTGTACGTAGGCCGCCATCCATTGTATGATTTTTTATTACCTCAGCGTGAATACAATACCATAAAAAGATTCCATGGATTTTTTTATCATTTTTTTTAGCTTTCATATAGTTCAATAACCATTATCATAAAATGTAACAAAAAGTAGCTACATACCTACATTTTCCAACTTATATTGAAATGGTATGAATATTCCGTTGTTTATAATTTGACATGACTTGGACAGTAAAGTTGTAAAAATGTAGTTGAAAAGTAGGTATTTGATATCAGTTGCGCCTGTGTAGTGTGAAGGACGTAGGAGCGATGACCGAGGCAATTTCGCGCGCATCAACGAATGGCCAGTACTTGCAATGTCGCCCTACTGCCCTGCCTGCAATTCAAAACAGTGTCATAATAATTGCATATCGGCGTTTATTGAACAATGATATTTTTTTTGCGGGACATGCGGAGAGTTGCTGATACATTTTATGGTTAATGTTACATTAAATTATGGCTGCCAAAGTCAAACTAAAAAAAATAAAAATAATAGCTTGAGAGTATAAGTAGAGTTAAGATCAAAATAAGTTTCTGCAACTGGCTGAGTCGTTAAAATTTATGTTTTTGTGTTTGTTTGTACTACATTACCTTAAATACCTTTTTTAGAACTTTTTAATTTGTTATATGAGAGAAACTTCTGAGGCTTTGAAAGTCATGTAGTTACTCATAATTATTAATAAATATATTTGTTACCCGTTAGTAATTATATAGACGTGATAATTGCGTACTTAATTTATAAATGCTTTATGCCATCATGACGTAATAATAATACCTAAACCGACTCGCTTACGAAATAGACAATTAATAAATCTTTTTTACATAGTGGTAGATTTATTTTAGGTTATAGCATTTATGACATGGGCCAACTCGATTGGGAAAGTACCACCACAGAATACTATGTGGTACCACCGTCTCTCAGTATATTGGCGCGAAGCAGCAGACCGTTTCGTATGGTGACTGAAAGATCCGGAAACTCAATTCATTTTCTATACCTTTACTCTCTATTCCCTTCCTTGCAGCGGGCAACGTATTGGTTGCGTCCCTGGTGTTAACCACTTTCCATCAAGTGGCCTGGGTGCTTGTTTGCGTGACCTATGATTAAAAAAATCTTAATGGGACCTATCGATGCGATGCCCGCTACAGGCAAGGTGGAAATAAAGAGAAAAAGGATATGAAAGGAGTTTCAAAGCGAAACATTTTGCACCTTCACCCTGATGTTCTATGAGACCCTTTCCCAGGCAAGTCAAGCTTGCCAATTTTTTAAATGCTTTACTACTCCGAATAGTAGCGTAAAGGTTAATTCATTGATACACTACTAGCATGTATTATAGTAAATATTATTTTATCTTAGAACAATGACATAGCAAAGTCATTAAAACATTACGGAACTGTAAGAGTGAGTCAGCGTAGCGCTCACCTGTTCCCGCACGTCGGAAATAAATCGGGAACCAGTTTGGCAGGTTAGCCCGTTCGGGCCCTGGTTCGGGATCGCATCGCGACCTCATCTCGACCGGACGCGCTCACTTACCCTTTGTGGCCTTGATACTGTCCTCGATTATGGATTATTTGGCCGCGCGGATCCCGTTCTCAAGGGAATTTAGCGATAATAGAGACAATAACAAATTCACTGGTATATCAATATCTAAAGAAATATTATAACAAAAGTGTAATTTATTGCAATACACCAACCAAAATGAACGTCATAATATCTAGGTATATAATGGGAAGTCGTTGGCAGTTCAACACAGCTGCTAATAAATTAATAGTTATTATGCTGACAGAATCACGAAATACGCATTCATGAATTTGAAATATTTTGTTCGCTATGTAATCTCGTAATTGTAGTGATCTCATGTTCAGTGGGTTGCACTCAAGCAATATACGAACTGATCTATTTAACGAAGTTTAATACTACACCAAAATCAAACTGAATTTAAATTTAGGGTTCTGCAAGCTTTTGATTGAAATTCTTATAAACACTGTCTTCAAAATTAAAAAAAAATCAAAAATTCAAAATATTTATTCAGCCAGTAGGTCCTCACAGACAATTCAATTCTCTCGTCAATGATTACATTACAGTATTAAATTATTTATGTAATTAATTTACTCTATAAACTACTACCATTTCGGAAAGAAAATCAAAATGACCACTGGTAAAATAAAAGGCGAAAGATAACCAGTTACGGCCTTTTTTGTCATATATAACAATACATTTCAAATTTTTAAATAAAATACGGATCCATGTACATACAGAAATTAAGTACCTACTAAACGCGGGATGTCGATCCAAATAGTGCTATGGTCAAATCCTAAATAAGTATGTCGAATATGTAGATGTTGATAAAACGAGCAGACCAGTCCCCCAAGATGACAACCACAACTGAGAGTCGGGCCGCCAGCCTCCATCACTGAGCTCACCATCGATAATATTATGAACAATATTGGAGGGAACACAGCGACCAGACTCCCGATGCGACCGTAATCCCGGACAAGCCCATTCACAACAACAACCCCGTCAGTCTTCAGTTTTTTTATGCATACTTAATATTGATAATTTTCACATCCTGTATTATAATTTTTACATGTAACTTGCAAAAACCCGGTTTCGAAAACATAAGAGCAGAGCTTTCTACAGATACTAAAAAACGCCTATCAAATTTAGATCTATGGACACTCCTTAACTTATTTTTGATAATAGCGTAATAAGTATTGAAAAATATTTGTTTAAATAATTAATTTTTTGCACGAGGATTCAATAAATTATGACATAATCATTTTGGTTGAAATGGGTTTAATGAACTGCCAAAATTATTATTATGATGATGAAGTTCATTACACCGGTTTTAACCACGTAGGTACTCATATAGGTATATTTTTTTGTGTATGAATGTTTATTAAGTTTGTGTTTGCATATTGTTGTCCAGGTGGGTGTGCGACGACTTGCCCGAGATGAAGTCGGCTCTCGAGAACAACATCCTGTGCGACTACGACACCCACTCGTACGAGAGCATGCGAGGCCTCTGCGACCGCTTCAACCGCGCCATCGACTCAGTCGTCGCTCTGGTAAATATAATTTATTATAAAATCATGAACTGGTGCACAAGGGTCATACACACACGACAGCCAGCGCCGCTCCTCATACATTTTTAAGGTATTCGGTCGATGCCATTGGTCATCACTTCTACCTTCGAGAAGCGAAGGCAGCAACCAAATGGCGCTACAGAGCCGCTAATTGCAATTTAGCTTCACGTGGTGTTTGTGGCTCATGCGCACAACAAACCCCGGAATAGAAATAACAAGCAGAATAAGAAAAAAACATCACGTCAATAATTTTACATCAATATCATCATCAATATATTATATATAATATGTATGCGCTAATAAATAAGTTCAAACTAGCCTCGACGACCAGCTAGTATAATAACGTTCTCTCGTACGTTTTGCATTCTTGTGTTCGAAAATAACTAATGGGTGTAGGAGATTAGGATTATTAATATCCCCTGGCAACAATAATTAATTTAAATGTTGGACATAAAAATACGTGAGGATTTTCCATAGTAATGTATAAATGACGTGGAATAGATAAGACTAATTAGAAAGTTCATTGACTCGAAAGAATTTACTTTATCAAAATTTACTAATCATGCGTGTGTGAAAATTATTGGATGTTTTGTATCTTGTTATTTAATTATTTGATAATATTTCCAATTTGGTGTCCAAATTATGTCCAAAAAGAAGCGTGACATAATTAGGTAGACGGCCGTGAATACTGTGCGTCATTCGCGCCCTGACCTCCACTCGGAGTTTATTCCTGTGGTCGGGTGATTTGCGAGTTGCGCCCAACGAGCCGCACTTAACCACCTACTACCTTACCTTCCTATCCCATTTTAATCCGCATGCCATTCAATTCATATTTCAGCAGACAGCCATGTGCCGCTTGTAATTCGCGCTAAAAACGTAGCGTTGGCAACCAATGAAAGTGAAAAAATCATAAAAACATTTCGATTCCGCGATGCGTAAGAGAAACCTGTTCATTTGCCCTACATTACAAGTACTCAATCGATTTCTGCCCTAACTTTACACGTCTTCATGGCTCATGGCGTATTATTTAAGCCCTTAAAATATCTTATGTTCTCGTTGATGACTTCTGATTTCGTGTATTCCGATGTTTAGATGTTAAGGTTGGTATGTACCTATGTGTATCCAATGCCTAGGCCCACTATATTTTGGATCGTATTGGGAATAATAATTAATAACTTAAGCTTAAAATACTAATAACCTGATCAATGATATAAATAGCCGCAGTACTGATTTTCGTAAGCATTAAATAAACAAACTCGTTTACGTCATGGGCATGGGGCTCGGCATAGTCTAGCTACGCCCTCCCCATGACTGCGATCGATGTTGTGTATACTCTATTACTATTTATAAGCAAAACAAGCGGCCGGTGCACCGCTGGCCGCTGCCAGGCCGAAGTGCGTCGACCGGCGACCATTAGTCGCACGACGCCATACGCCCATTTTAAATAATTGTCACAATGTATCATACCCATACATAGACAGGTGGTGCATCGATTTAAATTATTTTTTGTTTATTCATGTTTATTTTGTAATTTGCATAGTTTTTTATTTTACTTCAATGTCCTAGTGTCTATATAACATGCCGTCTACGATAAACGCTTGACTGTGCGGTAATTTCGAAATTATCTATCCTTAACTATTCCATTGGTGAACTTAGGATATTCATTTCAAGTCAATGAGTCTGTTTTGGCTATTCTCGCCCTGCTTTGGCAATTTTTTATTTCGTCACAATAAAAGGGCGTGCCGCCGGCGCCGCGTGACGTCTGTAAACAGAATTCACTTTAATAAAACAAGTAACTAATGAATATTAATATGCAACACAAAAAAGTGATGAGTGCTACGTTTGTTTGTACGGACATGTTAAAATGATTAAATTACTGTAACCCGCTCAACGCCATACACTGTATCGTTTTCGATACACAAATGTATCGTTTTCGACCCCAACATGGCGCTGAGCGTGTTAATTGCTAGTATTGCGAAAGAACTGTAGGTATGAAAACGTCCCATCCCATAAAAGTCACAATCCTACCAATATTATAAAGGCAAAGTTATTTGTATGGTTGTTACTTCTTTAAGCTCAAATGGCTGCGCCAATTTTTATGATATTTGGTATGTAGGTAGCTGATACCATGGATTACCACATAGTTAGTACTTTTTATCCCGAAAAGTACGCGATTCCTGTAGGATTTGGTGGTCAAAAGTTGCGCGAGTTTCACGTTTCACTAGTACCTACATAATATAGTAATTATCATAGTGTGTTATGTTTACTTCTTTTTATCATACTTATAGCCCTGTTATCGCAGAAGGTCGCTTTTCCACTCATGTTCACCTTCGGATTGTCCATTTACGTAATTCATAACGTACTTAGTCATCGTACGTTTGTTTGACTTTATTGCAAACGATTTTTTCCTCACGTGTTCCTTAATAATAATGATCTATTTTGTTATTTTAATTCCAATCTATAATAATAACAACATCCCAAAAAAGAAATTTCTTTATCTTTTAATTTTTGTACGTTTTACATAAAATTTGACAAAAATCTTTTAATTTTTTTTTTTAAATCGAAAAGGTGTCTTTTATAATTTTCAAATGTAATAATATGTCAACGGTCTATTAGTATTTTATACTAAGAGATAGATAGATAGATTTAGACATATCTTGAAAAAAAAAAAATATTAATAGCATTCATTTTATTCGGCTTTGCAATCCCTCAAGTGGCGCTGACGCCTGACGTCTCTGAAACAGCTACACTTGGCATACTTTTCACTTCGCGGAAACAACCTCAATGTCACCTTCATCTATTTCTATGCATAGACTTCCTGTATCGTAGGTACTACATCTGCAATTAAACATACTATAATTTCAAGATTTTCAAAGTAGTATTGTATTAGTTTTATTTTTTTGTATGTATGACATTATACTGGCCCTAAAACAAAACTTAAATCTAATAATAAACATTATTCTATATCTACAATATTCATCTATGTGAAGGTTCACATAATAATTTACCGTTACACACGTGTAGCGGTGTTGCTAGCTAACTAAACAGACACGGAAATATACATTTTTCCTTGAATATATTTTTACACAGATGTCTGTTTAACAGCTTTGCTCGCCCAGAATACAATGTACAATCTTAGCGTTTCTAGCGGTCAGTAGAAGTAACAACTATTATGTGCCGTGTGCGAATACGAAACGATGATATGGTGAATGTGGGGCAGTGAGGGGCATTAGCGGGGGAGGGGAGCGAGCTGCAGGAGGGAGACACGAGGGCCAAGATGGCGGCGAGGACGCAACGATCGATGTCCACAGACGCCGCGCGAGGTTAACTATTTATACACGTTGCATACTATTTCTTGTTATGACTTCGGCACACGCGAGATACCTGCCATTAATTTTGCTATAATTATGGTTCCGCATTATGCCGTTAAGAGCATGAGAATAATGTATTAGATTAGATGGTCGGTCACGATCTTATAGATGAAAAGTACCTAGGTAAACAACGATAACAATAAATAATTTTATGATTTACCTATCGATTGTATTGTTCAAAAATTTTAAGGCTCTATGTTATTGTATAATATTAAAACTAATAATAATTGGGAAACGTGATTGTTTATTCTTTCAAGCGAAACGTAGCAAATGGATTAATATGATTTTTAGGGTTCCGTAGCCAAATGGCAAAAAACGGAACTCATATAGATTCGTCATGTCTGTCTGTCTGTCCGTATGTCACAGCCACTTTTTTCCAAAACTATAAGAACTATACTGTTGAAACTTGGTAAGTATATGTATTCTGTGAACCACATTAAAATTTTCACACAAAAATAAATTAAAAAAACAAAAAATTTTGGGGGTTCCCCATACTTAGAACTGAAACTAAATATTTATTTTTTTCATCAAACCCATACCTGTGGGGTATCTATGGATACTAATAGATAGGTCTTCGAAAATGATATTGAGGTTTCTAAAATCTTTTTTTATCTAAACTGAATAGTTTGCGCGAGGGACACTTCCAAAGTGTTTAGACGACCTCCGTGGCGTAATGGTTACCACGCCAGACCGCCACCCAGGAGGTCCCGGGTTCGATCCCCGGTCGGGTCATGATGAAAAACGAACTTTTTCTGATTGGCCTCGGGTCTTGGATGTTTATCTATATATGTATTTGTTATAAAAAATATAATATCGTTGAAGTTAGTATCCCATAACACAAGTTTCGAACTTACTTTGGGGCTAGCTCAATCTGTATGAATTGTCCCTATATATTTATTTTATTTATTTATTAAAGTGATAAAATGAGTGTCCCCCCCTGTAACTTTTAAAATAAGAGAATGATAAAACTGAAAAAAATATATGATGTACAATACCATACAAACTTCCAACGAAAATTGGTTTGAACGAGATCTAGTAAGTAATTGCTGCTACGGAACCCTACATGGGCGAGTCCGACTCGCACTTGGCCGCTTTAAAAAAATAGAAATACATAGTTTAACCCACTAATTACTGATATAACTTTAGAACCATGTCATACCAAACAACTGACAATAATATCCATATTACCAACTAAGCTGTGCCCGCGAGTCTGTCCGCGGGGCTTTTCGACTTTCCCCTCTCTACCCATATCCCCATCCCCTTCATCTCCCCATCTCCAGAAGGCAACAACCAAGTTTCAAGTAGTAAATCAAAAAAAAAAGACACCCCATACAAATTTCCACCTATTTCCAATGGAGGAAACTGTCCTTTCTTAGGTCTCCAACTATCCCCTTGTAGCAAATTTCATCTCAATCGATTCAGCAGTTTTAACGTGAAGAGGTAACATACAGCTACTTTCGCATTTATAATTTTAGTATGGATAGCAACAGCTCAGTTTGAAATGGTACTAGAGTGTTAGTCTATTTTTGTTTGCTCACCATATATAAAATTTAACAAAGAGTATCACAAAACAAAAATTAAAGTACATGTGCATACTATGTATTCACAATACTATTAATTAATGCAATCGTTATTACTTAATCAACATTATAGGAATAGGCCTTAAAACATCTGCTTAAATTATGTTGTGTAAGGACTGTTTTATTTTTTGTGTATTAATGCACCTGCTACTCCTGCTAGTTCACCTGTTGCTATAGTAATGTTTTATCGTTATTATTAGCTATGAATGATAGATAACAGACTTCCAGCTGATACAAATGTGGGCAAATAAGAAAACAATAAATTCAAGTTCACTCGACCGCAATATCCCTTTGTTAATATCCTTTGAAATAATTATTATAGTACAGAAAGCGTAACAATATGCGTGTGCTGTGCAGCGTGCGAGTGACGCAATAACCCGACTGGGTTTTAGTAATTTGCATAATACGATAGCACAAAATGATGTCACCAGGAGACTGATGACTAGCAAGCTAACAGCCACACTAACCTTGTGCACAAGTAGGAACTGATTAATGTAAATCTGTTTTGCTGATGTACAATAATGTACATATACTGTGTTATTGCGCGGATATTGTTTATTTATACGTTTATTCAAGTGCACCCCTGATTTTATTGTGTTGAACTCGTTGCCACCGTTCAATATCTGCGTTTATGTTCAAAAAATAAAATTGTTATCAAGTATGTAAAAGGAAATTTTTTTGCTTTATTCCAATTTGTCTGAACACTGTTTTGTGTTATTAGACGAAATAAGATAATTTATTGTATGTTAATAGCTTGAATCATTGTCACGCACGATATAAACTAAATTCCTCTGCTTTTATATGAGCGATGACAAGACTAGTTAGTACATTAGTTTGCAATATCGATAGATATGACGAGCGAATACATTTTTTTTCTATACATCATATTAAACTTTTATAAAATCGATCCTCATACTTCCTTTTCGTTCTTAAAATTAGGTTTCCAATGCATTACGATTGACGGGTAATGCAAACTAGTATTTGGCGGAGATACTCATTTTTACATGGAGCAACTGCCATCAGACCTTTACACTGTAAAACCAAAACTAACAATGGTCTGGTCTGGTTAGATCACATACGTCTTTTGAAGCACACTAAGAACGACCGACCGCTATGTGCAAATAATTAAAAAATCTAACCTGATAGGTAGGTATCATGTATGTAAACAAATAAAAAACCATAATTTATTCAATCGTGACTCAAGATTATAATTTTTTTTCTAGCAAAAAGAACGTTAAATATTCTAAAATGTCAATCTTTGAAATACAGGTCTCAGTTGTCTGACAAGTGAGGTTTAGTGACCTTAGCAAGCAGACAGACAGCTTCTATAATCAGTCCACTGAACTGTCCTCCTTTTACCCTACAAGTAATTCATTCGCATTTTAGAAGTTGTAATTAAAAATAAAAAAGTTTGTGAAATGATTTTTTTTCTATTTTAAGTGGATAAAATATGATTATTGTGAGCCTTTGATTGGAGAATTATAACTATTGGTCTGTTTGGACTTGGACCTTGTGGTGCGAATTGTGGTTCGGTGCGGGCGGTATGTGGGGGCGTTGACCGCAATATTGAGCGAACGCGAATGTCTCACGGCGTGTTAATGACCTTTTTTTGACTGCGCCAGCGTCGATCTGTGCTCGCTCGCTAACAAATCGATCGTACTAAGATGTTGATTACTAAAATAATAAAGAAGTATATGGCTATCTACTCGATACACGTTTTCTTAGGAATAGATTCCTTCCACAGTCAAATGGCATGATCTTATTGAACGTCTTTGGCCGTTCATACGCCTAATACTTGAAAAAGGCATAAACGTCGTACACGTAGATTTGCTACAAAATTCCGATAATTTAGGACTGCAGAGACTCGTAATCTAAATTGTATTAGTAAAAGTTAAAGTAGTACCTTACTATTCAAATTCATGTATTCATACGTTTGATTTGGTATCTAATTTTGTAAATTGACCTGCTGTTTCGTTACTGTGAAGCATCGTAACCGCGTGAAGGGCCGCTTTCTAATTTTCACTACATATCTCTGGGTACGTTTTAGTGACGCAACAGTCAGCACGGTATGGGGCGGCTATTTAGGCGACGCGGCCCTACGAAAGTTGATTGCGTCACCAGCAATGACTATGCACGCCTCTCAGTGCCTCACACAAATGACTGACATCGCTATACTTAACTTTGAAAGTTTATAGAAGTAGTAGTGTATTCAAACTAAACTGGATAGTCTGATTTTATACAGGACTAGCGAAACCCGCGCAACTTCATTTGCGTATATCTCGCTTTCCCGTGGGAATTTTGAAAATCCTTTCTTAGTGCTCCCCTACGTTATAAAAGGAATCCCTGTGCAAAATTTCAAGTTTCTAACCCTTATAGTTTAGGCCCTGCGTTGATAGTCAGTCAGTCGGCTTCTCCTTTTTATATAATATAGATGACCGGTAAACAGATCTTTTCTTTAAAAGTTGAAATCTTTTCCGCGTACGTAATGTTGTATGTATGTACCTAGTTTTAAATTTTATGTTGAAAAAGAAAAGAAAAAAGAAAGGTACGATATATTTTTAAATGACAAAAAAGGCCCTAACTGGTTTTCTTTCGCCATTTCTTTTTACCAGTGGTCATTTTGCTTTTGTTCCCGAAATGGTAGTAGTTTATAGAGTAGATTAATTTATACAAATCATTTATTACTGTATACTCTGACAAGAGAACGTGTTTGTGAAAACCTATTCTCTGAATAAATGTTTTGAATTATTATTTTTTGATTATACTAGAGGTTATTTGCAATACATTAGTCCCCATCAATAGTGTCGGTTTTCGAGATTTTTGTTTTAAGTCTTTTTGATATTTTTCGGCTAATCATCGAAACACCAAATTTACGGAAAACCTAATAAGTAATTTTTGGGCACTCAACTGATACATTTTATAGAAACTATTATCTAGTTACACTAATATCAAAATATATAAAAAAGGTTGGTAAAAAGGTTCAACTTTTTGCCTGCATGCGGAAACTTCTTATATAAAAAGAACTAACTTGTAAACCTAACATCAATAGATACCTATAACAATGACGAGTAAAGTATTTCCAAGGTGAATGACAAACATTGTATTCTTTTATATTGTTTTCATATCGTAATTTACATCAGCATGCGATGTCATGGCCCTTATCGATTTCGTGGCGACTTCACTTTTAAAAGTAGAATATATTGATTTGTCACGCAGCTTCCCCTAACCCAGTTACGCAAAAGGGAGAAACAGGGCAGTCGACATTATTATAAAACATCTATTCAAAATTCCGAGTAAAGGGACCGAGACACCATCTCACGCTGCTTGCGATTCGTGCCATAAAAAGTCTAAATTGTGATAATCAAATTGACTTTGTAACACTTATTTTATCATGTGACCACGTAAGATCTTCACGGATGGTTTGCTTTAGTAAAAATTTGAATTTGAATTTGAAGTGTGGATGATTAAATATTGCAGAAGTCTATACTTGTATACATAGTCTAATTATAAGGATAAGGGCGTTTTGGGTAGGTTGGATAGATCTTTAAATTTAGAGATTGCTAATGGGAAAAATTAGGAAATTCCCGTAATAGTACAGCATACCTATAAAATGTGATTAACATTTTGCGACAGGCGAGTTAAGGGGATATGTGAAAAAAAGAAGGGTCCTTAGAAACCAAATATCTTCTAAACTACTAAAATTTAGACCTAGATTTTTGGATATGTATTAATTCATCATATAATCGAAATTTTGGAAAGAGCCAAAACACGATTGTGTCACATTTCCTCGATAGAAAAAAAATCCGAAGTAACCTCTGTTTTTTCTTCAGAACTCTTGTAACTTCTAAACGGTAAATAGTAGAAATTTTAAACTTCATATAAAGAAAGACATTAATGTTTTCTAGAGACTGTAAAGACAAATTTTTAAAAACTCAATTAATGAATTTTAAATAAGCCTAAATGTGTTTTGGCGCTTACGACGTTAAAAATTCGCCGTGTTCACGGTGTCCCATCTCTGTCTCTCGCAAGAGGGATTGATATATGCGTCGCACGGGTGGGGCGGGCTCAGTCGGCCGCTTACTCTTGTCTGGGACGGATCTACGTTCGTCGAGATCTCGCGCGCAACCCATCGAAATAATATTACTACGTATAGAAATGACAGCGCCTTCAAATTTTGGCGCCGCGTTCGGCCGTGCGGGGCGCGCCCCTCCCTGGCCCCGCCCCCAACCGAGTCATAGAATATGACATTACTACGCAGGGGCGACACTTTGTTTATATTCTGCCTATTGGACATCTAACTGATTATTTTATTTTATTACAATATTTTATTTTACTTAATAGAATAAACTTAATAGAAAATAGGTATAATATTAGCTTTATAGGTAGGAAGCTACATTACATTTTTGTTCTTAACTTAATATTAGTCAAAAATAAACTGAGATTAAATCAAAACTTTATAATGAAGCTATTTATATATTGAAGTATTTTGTAATATATGCAATAACTAGGAGACGGTCGCCTGCCAGACAAGACAACTCCTCTTGTTGAATGGTAACGTATCTTTACTCCGAAACTTGTTTGCCCGAATTTCATTTGTTCGAAAATGGTTGGTCGAAATTTAAAATGCTGTTTCGTTTTCCATCTTTTTGTTTTCTAGAAACTATTTTTTTTACTTAGTAACTTTATCCACATTTACGTATTTTTTACCTACTATATAAAAATATTTTGGAAATATAGTTTAAAAAATCAATATTTAAATTACATATTATTTTAAAAAAAGAATTATGAAAATCGGTCCAAAATTGAAGGAGTAATCGGCGGACCTCCAAAAAAAAACAATGAAACATAGAACCTCCTCGTTTTTTGAAGTCGGTTAAAAAAAAGCAAAAAATGAATATAGACATTAAGCAATGTGGTTTGTTTATAGACGAACAATATCCGTTTTTAGGGGCCACGCCTGATGGAATAGTTTTAACGCATAATATGCTTGTAGAAATTAAGTGCCCCATAGCACCGTTCAAGATTGGGATTGATTTTTAAATCGTTTTAATTATAAAAGAACTAATAATAAAGCATTAGAGAAATTTTAAAAGTTATAGTTTTAAAATTTCTCTAAGGCAATAATCTTCTCATTATTACAACCCGCATTTGTCTCATTTGTGTCAACATTTTTATTTTCTTTACCTTTACGAATGACATAACTTGGCTCACGAATTGCCATATTTCTTGTATGCCGAGGATCTACACTACAAGCTCTGGTAGCAAGCAATCATAATAAAAAGATAATAATTTTGGTTCCATTTTCGTCTTCCAAAACTGATCATCTGGAGTATTTCTGTTTTTAGTTTATTTTCCCCATACCACACAGCTAATAAACATTTTGGAAATTTACTAATATGCATTTGCCCCTGTGCTTGAAAGAACCAATCAGATTTTTTATTAATGTATATTTTTCCAGTATTTTTGTCTTCTTTCCAAAAATGCATTTTGTTTAGTGCTATAGCCACATGAGTAAATAAACTGACGGACAGAGGCTGCACTTCCATACAACGTCGCGCGCCGAGGACACGCACACAAGCATGAGGCGCGTGTATTGCGTGTCCTCAAAGCGCTCGTCACGTACACATGCTTGTGTGCGTGTACTCATCGCAGTGACATTGTATGAAGTTTAGCCTCTGTTCCGCGGTTTATTTTTACTCATGTGCTATAGCCCTGGCTACGTGAGCCAAGTTATGTCATTCGTAAAGGTAAAGAAAATAAAAATGTTGACACAAATGAGACAAATGCGGGTTGTAATAATGAGAAGATTATTGCCTTAGAGAAATTTTAAAACTATAACTTTTAAAATTTCTCTAATGCTTTATTATTAGTTCTTTTATAATTAAAACGATTTAAAAAGTACGTGATTTGCATCTAATTAGAATTTATTATTAATTAATTATATTCTAGACAACATTTTCGTATATTTCAAAATTGGCTCAGCCTGTAGAAGTGTGGTACTGCATATGCACAGTCTTCAGAAGAAGCCACAGAAAATTTTCATAACATAACTTTGAATAAGTATTTGAATGAAACGATGAACATTCCTTATTATAACAGCTTTAGTATGTAATCCCATTGTTTTATCATTTTACTAAAATATTCCTTACAATGACATTAGCTCTTAGACTATAAAGTAAAACGCAGTGTGTGTAATGTTTTATTCGATTGCAAAAAGTATTTTGTTTGTCTGTAAAACTATTTAAAATTTAATATGTACTTATGTAAGTAATTATTTTGCTTATTTATCAATATATTTAGTTATAGACCAAATATCGACTGTCTTGTATTTCATAACTAATATTAAAATAAATAGACACAGGTATTCATTTACTATATTAGTTAAGATAAACTTAAATAGCTACTAAACAAACAATAACAAGTGAACAGCGAAACGTATTTCCGACGAAAGTATTTTCAAAACTTCGCGGGAAAACGGCGGTCCGGCCGGCACGCGCGCGAGTGCAGCGCCGCCGCGGCGGCACTCGCGCAACTTTTGGCTAGGCCCCGCCCCTTTCGTTTCAATTATTTTACGGCATAGCGTCTTAAACAGTTAATATTAAATTAATGAATGAATTGTTCCCAAACGTAAACAAACTGGCTCGGCGGCAGCGTGTCCGCTCCCTACGCCGCCATACCACCGCAGGCGAGATGTGAGAAGGTAGGCGACGACGCGCGTGCCGCAATCGCCCGCCACCTTATAGAGGTCGTTATTGATTTTCCACTTCGGGCTAAATATAGTAGATATTCATCTCTACAGCTACGTATAAAGTACGGACGGCCTTAATAGAAGTTTGCCGAATTCTTCAGTACTATTACAATTTACCGAGATGAAACATGATATTTTGAATGATAAATTTATAAATACGTTAAACAATTTTACCTTACAAGTGATTAGTGCCATTGAATAAAACATTTTTTCAATCAGAAAATTTGTCTATACCCTATCTATACCTACATAACTATGAAGTAGTTAATATATTTTAGATCAATTTAAGCAATATTTAATTGTTGATCCTATTGAAGGATCTTGAAATGTATTGGAATCAGGGTCTATTATCAATCTATCACTTAGCGTGCAATGCCGTATTCATTTGTGTAATCACTATCTTGTTCTTAAATTATATAAACAGCACGATCCTAAACTTTGTTGTACTACTCGTACTACTCTAGTTTTAACCAGTCATGCATATCTTAGCCAATAACTATTCAGGTGAACAACTTTAAAAAAAAAAAAGAAGTTTGTATTTTTTGTTGACTATTAGGAACTAAAAGCATCAGCCAAGTTTTAACTAAAACTTGTTTTGTCACTTTTCACTTTTCTCAATTCTCCTCAAAAAGAACAATGACAAATCAGGTTTTAGTGTTAATCCTTGGTTTATCTTTTTTATTCTTAAAGGGCTAAGTAAACAAATGTTCGTCTTAGATTTCTACTTTGAACTTTGAGCGTGAACACAGGTTCAACTTTTTCTATAGGTAGGTATAACGAGTAGAGCCGCGCGCGAAACTCTATTATTTAATATGCCAGCTACATGCGGCATCGTGGCCTGCCATTACTTCCTGTCGGCGGGCGGCGTGATCCCCAGCTCAGCACGTGCTCCTATCACGCGTCATCCTTGCTTTTCTATGTTTAGCGAAGCTAATGACCGCTTGTCTTCTGTTTGGAGCGGTATTCATTATACTCCCAATTTATTGGCTACATATCGTATCAAACCTTGAGTCGTGACTTGAGATCGCATCCAAGGCCATCGACATTGCTCTTAAATGACGCAGTGCTTGTATCGATCGGTCATTTCGCCAGAGCGCCAATGTCAAGGCTACCAAAATAATATTCCACTTTACATTTATGTATGCAAGCAGAGAGATTTTCATGCGTTTTCTTTGTATGTCAAGTCAACTCAACCGTCACGTGTGCTAATTAACACATCATATCTTATAGGGTCCTTGGTATCAACGTCCCCTTAGATTATCCGATCTGTCCATTCGTTAATTGGACATTGTTCCGGTCACACAAATTCTCACATTGTATTTAGTTTCTGCTATATTTGAGAACCTATCCCACGTATATTAGTCTCATACGGTTAGTAGTTTATATCCCACGTAGGAAAGGGTAAAAAAAACGAAATGCCACCAAGTTCTCCGAAAATAAAAATTAAGCGCTTGTGTTATAAACTGAAGTCTCCCGCCACGCTGAGTTTGTGTTTGTTCTACTTGTTTGTTAATCTGAGAAACTGTACTGATTTTCATACGGTTTTCCCCAATAGAAAAAGGCAGTATTTATTGTTGACATGAACGCGAGCTACCACACTGCTGCAAGTTCATCTTCTCTAAATCCGAATTGACTTAGACATAGAGTGCAAACTGCAAGAACGAGTACTGAAGTTCATCCATAGTACTATACAATATGAAAGTAACTGTGTCTGCCTGTTGCCTGTTCACGTTACTCAACGTCCATTCCAAATCCCTGTTGATGCCAGAGTGCGTTACATGAAAGGACCACCGTGCGGCAAGGCGCGTTGTCTAGTACATAAAAAGATTTATGAGCTGGTGGATTAAACTAAATGCACTTTTTACGAAAATAAATTATTTTCTGAATACGATGGTCAAGGTGATTGAAAGAATCTGAATATATTTTCTAAAAGAATTATTTTTAGAGTAATACCATCTGATGGCATCGTTTCGAACCGAGTTCTTGTTTCCCTGACAGGACATCCTTACTCGTTTCAGTTGGGTTGTAAAATAACTTTTTATAATAAGATTATTTTGTTTGTCTTCAGGAAAAAGGCACATCATTGCCTGCTCAGCGGCTAAACAAGTATCCTTCAAGGGGGTTGTTGAAGCACATTTTACAACAAACATACAACCAAGCTGTCTCTGACCCGGATAAGCTGAACCAATATGAGCCGTTTTCACCTGAGGTATGAAATAGTCGTCGTCCTCGATATGACGTTAAACTTTGGCACACTCTTTTGGAAGAGGTGTGATGTAGCGTTTGGATGACGTGCTCTAGTTAGATGGCCTACTGTTCGTTCATCCACCTAGCCACATTGGACAAGCGTGGTGGATTGTCACGCCCAAACCAAACCCCTCATGGAGTTCGTTTTATTCGTGAATATGAAGGCAGGACAGGAACTCTCCATGAGTTCCTTTTATTCGTATTTGTTGTAGTAAAATTCAGTTAATTTTTGTAACATTGCCAATGTCACTCGTGAAACTTGCACATATTTTTCATACAGTTTCGACTGTTTGTACAATAAAAAATATTATTTCAGGTATATGGCGAGACGTCATACGAGCTGGTATGCCAGATGATCGATCAAATAGCCATTACGGCAGAAGATGTGTTTGTCGACTTAGGCTCAGGAGTCGGTCAGGTCGTGCTACAAATGGCGGCCGCGACTCCATGCCGTGTCTGCCTCGGCGTTGAAAAGGCTGAAGTTCCTAGTAAATATGCTGAGGTAAGTGCCCCTTAAATATATGTACAATGTATTCAAAATTGTAATTGTGCCGTCACTTGCGACTCATTGTCGATCAAGTTTTTTTTTACCTGACATATTTTTGCGTTTAACCATAGCGTGTCTGATGGTAAGCATCGCTGTGGTATACGATGTAACACGCTCACCTAGAAAAAACCTATTTTACTCGAGATTTGAAGACCCATGGATTGTATTTTTCAGGAACCAGTAGAGAATTCCAAAGAATCGCAGTCCTTACAATGAAGGATAAAGCAAAGCGCTTTGAGCGCGTCTTTGGAACCTCCACCGTAAATCGATGTCTTCCATCGGATCTTCTGGTTGTTCGGCGATAGAACGGAGAGGGAATCAAATCGTGCAGCTCCGTAGCACACTCCCCAAAATGTAACCGATAAAAAACTGACAGACTGGCAACCTTACGCCGATGTTCAAGACTTTGCAACTTTTTAAACAGGCGAGGTTGACCGATGAGCTTCTTGGCTCTGCTCTCAATCGACTCCAACGCTTCAAGTTGGTACTTGGCAGAGCCATCGCGAAGGTGCGAGCAATACTCCATGCACGACCGAACTTGTGCTTTATAAAGTGCGAGCAACTGTTCTGGCTTGAAGTAACGCTGCACCTTCGAGAGAATTTAAAACTTTTTGGCTGCCAACTGAGCTTTGGACTCAATATAGGAGCCGAAATTGAGAGACGACGTCAAAGTGACACCAAGAAGTTCAAGTTGGTCTGTCAGTGGTACGGATACATTCGAAAATAGGGACCAGGACGAAAGGTCTCTTTTTGGCGGGGAAAAGACCGGTTGGCATCGCCCATTCTGATACTGCCTTGAGGGAGAGATTCAAGCGCTCGACCATGGCCTCTCTGAGTGACTGGATTTCAGCCGCTTCAGCTCCGTGCTGTCGTCTGCATACCCAAAGATACCGGGCTTGAGCAGATGTGCAGCAAGATTAGTGTTGCAAAGAGCACTGACCCTTGAGGGACACCGGCATTAATAGCCTTTTGATCAGACGAACAGCCATCAATGACCACCCGAATAGATCAATCCCCCAAAAAGTCAGAAATCCACGCACAGAAATTAGAGGGCAGGCCGTAAAAAGGAAGCTAGCTAATAAGACTATCGTGCCATACCCTGTCAAAGGCTTTGGAAATATCGAGGGCAACCGCAAGGGCTTCTCCGAATTCCTCAATAGCCTGATTCCAGATGTAGGCGGCGTACACTAGAAGATCCCCAGTGGACCGATTCTGGCAAAAGCCATATTGTCGGTCACTGAGGAGGTTATTCGATTCTAGGTACGCCAGGAGCCTGCGGCTCAGAGCACGTTTCATAGTCTTACAGAGTATGGACGTGATCGAAATGGACCTGTAGTTGGCAGGGTCGGCACGGCACAGCTGCCCTTTTTGGGCACAGGCTGCACGTTAGCGAGCTTCCAGGAACGCAGCACTTTTCCAGACTCAGAGCCTAAAGAGACAGGTCAATACAGGTGACAACTCGGGCACACATGTCCCGTACTGTTGTACTGACAATAGCAGAAATACCGTCTGGACCACTAGCTTTGTTCACGTCACGTCAAGATTGCGCAGCGTTTTACGAACCTCGGCCTGGCGCAACCGGATTTCCGGCTTTACCACCGTGCTGCCAGATAAAACTGGACGTATCGCGCTGCCAGCATCAAGACGTGAAGACTTCGCAAACAGAAATGCAAACAAGTTTGCTTCTCTTCAGCGGTGTGAGCAAGGTCAGATCAGGTTTCTGCAGTGCAGGCAGAGAGGGGCGGCAGAATTTCGATTCGACCGCTTTGGCTAGGGACCAAAACGCTTTACTTAATTTTAACGCTTTAATTATATTCGGCCAATATGATCAAATCGAGCTTTCTGTAAAACCTTTTTGCAGGACTTGTTAAAGGCACTCTTCTTTTCGTGAACGTCAGACGTCTAGTGCTGTCGAGCTGCAACCCAGTCCAGCCATGACGTCTTGTAGCAGTCCAAAGACGAGTGATTAAGCGAGATAACGCAATACATGATGTAGGGCCCAAACCATGGGCGAGCTTTACCAGTAGATGGTACGTCAGAGAAAGGAAAGGAAGTATTCCATCCCTTGACGAAGCACATCAGTAACGGCATCTGAACAGACGCAAGGGTCACTAGAAGAGAAGCAGACAGACTGCCATGGGAAGGATGTATAAAAAGTCCGCATCTCATCCCAGTCTGCTGACCTGTAACGCCATAACCGCCGGCTGCTTTTCGGACTGGGATCGGGCGGGTGGTAGGCTGATACAGATTTCACCAGACAGTGATCAGAGCGCCCCAATGGCGAAGAAATTGTCACTGAGTCACTTCTGGGGGCAATGTTGTATTAATAATAAATTCTACACAAATCACACAGAGCAACCTGGTCCCAAAGGAAGCTACGTAAGCTTATAGGTACTTATAATATAAAAAACACACATAGAAAACACCCTGATTCGATACAAACACAAATGTTTGTCCCAAGCGGGAATCGAATAGGGACACTACCGACGCGCCACCGGGTTGTCAATGTCTTAAGTCTTTTTAATTGAAATATTAACCTTAATATTGTGTAATTTTTATTACATGACATAATTGTGGTTCAAGACTGGATTATTTTTTCAGAGTATGGATTTAAACTTCAGAACTTGGATGAAATGGTACGGGAAGAAGTTTGGAGAATATAAATTAATTAAAGGCGACTTTTTGTTGGATGAGCACAGAGAGAAAATAAATGCAGCGACTATAGTCTTTGTAAATAATTTCGCATTTGGGCCACATGTCGATCATCAGCTAAAGGAGAGGTTCGCAGACTTGAAAGATGGCGCGAAAATAGTATCGTCCAAGAGTTTTTGTCCATTGAACTTCCGAATAACGGACCGAAATCTGAGCGACATCGGAACCATCATGCACGTGAGCGAGATGTCTCCGCTCAAGGGCTCCGTCTCGTGGACAGGAAAACCAGTCTCATACTATTTACATATTATAGATAGGACCAAATTGGAGAGATACTTTCAAAGACTGAAAAATCCGAAACTCAAGGTCAGCAAAAGGGTCTGTTTCCAATCACATCATCTTTCTATTTAATGATATTATTTATTATAAAATATTATATAATCAATCATTCCTATTTATGAACTTAAATTTTATTACTATAAATATTAATATTGTCTAATATAAATATTTATTTTGTTGTATGGGCATAACTTGTATCTCATGTCTATTATTTTTTGTTATAACTCAATCAATTTTATATTTCACAAATGCTTAATATATTATGCTATTAATTATAAATGGACGTATTTCATAATTTTATTGTTATCTTGATAACACCATTGGACGTCTGATAGTCTTACGTGATGGAGACGTGAGATTGACATGTGATCAAATGAATAGTTATTAAACAAAATTATTTATCTTATGAAATAAAGAATGGGCTTGTCTGGTACCAGGCAATTTGTATACTTTAGAACAAAATAGCCTCGGCCCTGTACTTAGATACTGTACTGATCTAATGACTTGATGAAGAGGTTTTTATATAAAAAGTTAATGTTCTTATGAATTGTTCATTTAGGGCGCCCACAATGGATGTGAAGAAGGTGAGAGCAGCGGTAAACGCCATTTAAGCGCACCGCCGACCCGACAGTCTACGCCGGATCTGCTCAATGGAAACAGTAACCATAGCACTGGATCCCTGCCTGAGCGCAGGCGGAAGGTTGCTCGATCGATACCGGTCAGGTAATAAACGAAACCAAGTTTACACCCGTACACCACATGCTGCTTTTGATATGAATAATAATGTTCCACGTTCTGTATTGCGTAGAGGGGAGAACGGGCGGACGCGGTCGCGCGCCGTTGCGGCGGCGGCCAAGCGGCGTGCGGCGCGGCGCTCCAGCGACGACAGCGACGAAGAGTCGAGCGGCACCGACGACGCGGCGCCGGAGCCCGAGCCCGCGCCGCGCGAGTGGGGCGCGCCCTGGGCCTCCTCCAACGACTCCAGTCAGTGCATTACCTAACACTATTTATTTATTTATTGGAAAAAAACAGAAAGCCAATTGAATGTTTTCACGAGTATGAAGCAAAAGCACGAGTATAAATAAAGTGTGAACACTGAGCATAAAAAGGAATAAAATATACTTAGTAATCTATATAAATAATAAATAAAGCTACCCGACCACCTACTTAAATATGAATTTAACTTAATCCATAAAGAGATCACGGCTTAAGAACCGCCTAAGCGCTGTGACACTAATTGTAAAAACATCTAAATCAGACTTCACTATTACTCAACTCCTTATACAAATTTGCTATGATCATATAGAACTACAAATTTACAAGGAGTAACCTTTCTGTGATTCTTCGAGGAACAAAGTGATAGTGGTTCTACAAAAGTATTATATTTGTAGGTCGCAGTCGCCGCTCTGGCAGCAAGAGGAGCGCAAGCGCCGGCGGCGCGCGTAGGCGTGCAGCGCGCGCCAAGCGTCGCCGCCAGGCGCCTGCCTCCATCGCCGGCCTCGATTTGCTGCACTCCACCACGCTGGCCTCCACTCTACAGAATGGAGCGGTGAGTCAATTTACTAAAAACACGTTGAATAAACATAGAATATGAATAAATGATTTTGTTGTTTGCGTGCAGGTGACGGCGCCGCCGCCGGGCTGCGTGGGCCAGCGGCTGTCGGCGCTGGGCGTGGCGCTGCAGCCCGCTGAGCGCCTGCACTCGGAGCTGGACATCCCGCGCTCGCCGCACACGCCCTACTCGCTGCAGCTGCTGCTCGACATGTTCCGCGACCAGTACCTCGCAGCGCTGCGCCGCATGGCCTCGCCCGACTTCCCGCACGAGATAACGCACCAGATTGACAAGGAGAAGGTAAATACAAGACGACTGCAATACAATTTACCTACTTAGCACCTCTTTTCTAAAGCTTCTCGAGTAAGGTCTTTATTTTAATGTACTTCCCCATTACCTTCGCCTCTGCAAAATGTGAAAAGTTACGAGACACAATCCTGTTGCAGGTTTACAATTCATTATTTCTGTAATTGCAGGAAAGAAATCAAAAACTTAAATCTCGTGCATCACAGTTGGATAAGCAGATTAGTGTTCTCATTAGTGACAGTGTCGCATTGCTGAAAGCGCGCATGAGCGAGCTCGGAATACACGCCAACAACACCGTGGATCTATTGGCGAAAGCTAAGGAAATAGTGGGCAGACACAAGGAACTGCAAAGCAAAGCTAGCAAGCTACAAGCACAGGTAATATACTTAATGAAGGTAGACTATCTAATTTGGCTTCTATTATAGTTTGTTAAAAAGATGTGGCAATAAAAATGTATCGCCGAAATGTATGTACGTCATACATACATTTCGGCGATCCTTTTTTATTTATACAGATTGAGTATGATTATTATTATTATTTAGTTTCGTGTGTTATATTCGCAAAAAATATTCCAGGTGAACAACATAGAAGCTGAACAAGCTGTACTTGTGAAACAAAGGACGTTCGAAATAACAGAAAAATATAGGCAAATGGGTCAGATACCTCCTGATGTAGAGATTACACAAGCTGTCGCTCACGATTGTATATTGAAAGAAATATCTGCGACGCTAGCGCACCGAAAAAGATTACACGCGCAAGTCAGCCTACTTCAAAATGAAATTGCGCAAATGGAAAGAGCCGGTGAACAGCAAAAAGTAGTACCTACAGGTGTCCCAGTCGCTACGGTGAAACCGCATACCGTCAACTCCAAACCAAGGAAGTCCCGCGAGCATCGCTCGAGGTCGCAGGAGTGGCCTGACGTGCCCGACGTCGGCAAGATCGAGGAGCAGAACCCGGAGATCCTCGCGCAGAAGATACTCGAGACCGGGCGGCAAATCGAGGCCGGCAAGATCGCCAAGCCCAACGTGATCGTGAACGGCTACGCGCGCGACGCCGACCTGCTGCGCGCCGCCAAGCCGCCCGCGCCCGTGCACCGCACGCAGCCCCAGCCGCAGCCCCGCGCCGCGCAGCAGCTGGCGCTGCGCCACGACGCCAAGCCGCAGAAGCCGCTCAACGTGGTCGGCAAGGTGCAGGAGTCGCCCAAGGTGATCAACTTCGAGGACCGGCTCAAGAGCATCATCACCTCGGTGCTCAACGAGGACCAGGAGCAGCGCAAGGCGGCGCGCCAGCCGACGCCGACGCACCCCTACGTCAACGGCTACGTGCGCCCGCCGCAGACGCAACACCCGCAGCACGCGCAACACACGCAGCAACACGCACAGCATGCGCCACACCCGCAGCAACACGTGCAGCACGCGTCGTACGCGGCGCGCGCGCCCGTTAGCGCGGCGGCGGCGGCGTACCCGCGGGCGGCGGCGCGCGACCTGCGCCGCGAGCGCTACGCCTACGAGCGCCGCGCCGACGCGCCGCGCGCCCCGCAGGCGCACGACCCGCGCCAGCACCACGCACACGCTTCCAACGCCGCGCAACCCGACTACACGCAGGTACGTTATGAGGACAGGCGCCTGTAAACAGTGCATCCCTTGCGGCGTGGCAACACGTAAAACGGTTTTATAACGTGTTGGCAGGTGTCGCCGGCAAAGTTGGCGCTGCGGCGGCATCTATCGCAGGAGAGGCTGGCGACGCCGGGTGCTCGCACTATAGGCGATCTGGTCAATGGCGAGATCGAGCGCACTCTCGAGATCTCCAACCAAAGCATCATCAACGCTGCCGTCAATATGAGCGCCCGATACCATGAACCCGATCACCGTGCGCCGCATCAACCTTTAGAAGGTACCCGTTATGTCCTTGCGTTTTCGTTTTACAACTTGTTTTTCTGTTTTACAACATGTTTCTTATTTTTATTTTTTTTATTAATTTGCAGGTTTAGCGGCGTGTCTCCAGGCGCGCGTGCTCGCGTCGGAGTACTGGCGCGGGCGCAACGGCGCGGAGGGCGAGGAGGCGCGGCGGCGCTCGCCGGCGCCCGACCCGCACTCCAACACGTCGACGCCGCTCGTGGACGAGCTGCCCGAGGGCGCGCGCCCGCCAGGTACGGCCCCCGACGCCGGCGCCCCCCGCTCGCCGTCCTCGTCCCGCTCACGGCGCGCTCCTCTTTCAGAGCCCGAGGCCGGCGAGGAGGTGGACGAGAGCAAGTGGCAGGACCGCATCGCGTTCCGCTTCGACCAGATCATCTCGTTCGCGTCGACGGCGATCGAGGACAAGCGGCGGCGCTCCGACGAGGCGTGCAACACGTCGCCCGACTCGGGCATCGGCGCGGGCGCGGCGGCGGCGGGCGGCGAGCGCCCCCTGGCGCACCACTTCAAGAAGCGCTTCTTCCGGCGCGAGCGCTGGGGCGCCTGGAACGGCGCGCCGCCGCCCGCCGCCGTGGACTGGGAGCGGCCGGCGATGTGACCGAAGCGCGCCTAGCGCTGCGCCGAGTGCCGCTTCGCGCACCAACGCTGCTCCTAGCGAGATCACGACACAATTCACGCACTGCCGCCGACAAATTCATGTAAATAGGAGTCGTTCGCTTCTCGCGCGTCGATCGTGTCGATTTTTGTTATATATTTTTTTCGAATATATACGATGTAATTATGTATATTGTTGAGTTTATTTTACGTTTAAGACTTGTAATTATTTAAAGTTAGGTTTCATATCGCCGTTACGTTGAGGCGCTCCGGATAAGTTCGCGCCGCGACGGATTGTATTTCATGTGTTCATTTAGGTCTTAGAGTTTGAAATACATTGTTCGGTGAGAACGCAGCGGATCTGTCGTACGCCGGT
The DNA here is from genome assembly GCA_905163395.2 of Endotricha flammealis. Taxonomy (NCBI): domain Eukaryota; kingdom Metazoa; phylum Arthropoda; class Insecta; order Lepidoptera; family Pyralidae; genus Endotricha; species Endotricha flammealis. The sequence continues at coordinate 11,202,683 of LR990853.1, forward strand.
CGTTCTATGAATGTTTGTTGTTTTATGAGTTTTGTTTTTTCAATGTTACGGAAAGCTCAGTCTGAATAATGTTAATCATTTCTTTGAGTAGTCTAAAACTTTTCATAGCTTTTACGAATAACGTGTTTGTATTAATTACGGATATCGAGTACGTATTGGTCGAAAATGATGGGACGGTGTAGTGTAAGTAATTTTAAACAATTGAGTTCGTTGTCATATACAGCATTGAGCGGACGCTCGCGTTTACTTTGTGTAACGTTTTGTGCATGAAGACAGGCCATGGTCTGCGCAAGAAAGGGAAATCTTCTAGATCACATTTTGATCGGTAATTAAAATATTATAATGTAGATAGTACTGAGAGAAAATCATGTTTCATCTAATGCTAAATAATTTTAACTGAGGGGCAAAATATTTTTCCACATAGTCATAGAAATCAAAGATCAAACATTTAAATTAGTTACGATATTGCGATCTTCGTCTTACGTCAGGTAGAAGCATTTTCCACCACAATCTTTAGTAAATCTAATCCTAGCTTCCTCGTACATTTTGTTTACTTATTATAATAGCTCTTTGCAACACTTATCAAAGAGGAGTACCTTCCAACAATTGCGGTCTAAGAAACGTTGTACATTTAGATACTAAAAATAGTAACAATTTCTAAATAATGGACCAGTACTCAGTAAGTTCGCAGAAATAAATCTCATGTAAATAAATGTAAAATAAATCTAAACTCCTAAAAAAACCTTTTTCCGAAAAGTTGTTGTGTAATGTCGTGCTTATTTCATATCATGTGTCAAGTAATGTCCCGCTATTTCAAGTTTATTTACAATACACATTTCATCATCTAACACAAAATACGAGTAATATATTTTTAATATAAAATAGAAAGGACTAAGCATTAAATTAGTATATCGAAATATTTAATAAATAACAAACACATAGCGCCTTATAAATTGCAGGAATGATAGTTGTCATTGAAGCCGAAACACATTTGATTTTGATCATAAAATAATGTTATATGGTGCCAAATCACATATTTTTGTATTCATTGTTGTGTTGTACAGACACGAGTTACTGGTCGTATTACCAATATTTAGTTAAATTGAATGACAGTACTTAGGTATTTGAATTCATCTATTTGATTCATAAATTAGCCTTAAGGTCTTCGCACATTATATCGGTACTACAACTACACAGCTGCAGCACGGTGTCTGTCGCCTGGACTTTTAGCGTCAGCATGCTAAATACGCGTCGCACGAGGTGCAAGCTCGCAACCCACACGCTGGCCGCGTGGTGCAAGCTTGCTATCACAGCAAACAGCACATTCATTAGTACTCGCTATTATACATGGCATTTGTAATTCGATGTTGTTTCGCTGGCTAATCGGAGTTGGCACGCAGTAAGCTCGCTTGCAGGGCTAGCGACCCGCGTTGTATGGTAGCGGCAAGTGTGCTGACTACCCGCCGCGTGTCGCGCTGTTGACTTTCTCATATTGATATTATGAAATATATTATACGAAATACGATTCGTTGCTATAGTTTAAATGATTGGCTGGGTTGGAGCGGTGCCGTAGCGGTGCAGGGAAAGTGTACCATGACCTTTACGAATAACAACTATTTGTGTGACAATTCAATTTGTGGATTTATTTCAGATTATAAACCACTATATCTCTCAGAAACTTTCGAGTTGTGTTTATTAGCTTGAAATCTTAAATAGAGATGAATTATATTATGTTTATTTATAATAAAGTATTCATAATAAAATAATAGAGGGGCATATAAATTAATCCTTTTGTTTTACATCGAATTATAATAGACATTATTTATTTTTATACATTGCTTTTTGGAACCTTTTAAAAACAATGACACGATTTACGTACTTACTATACTGTATAAAACATTATATTTTAACAGGACATTGGAGTAAAAAAAAAAATATTTTAAAGAAAATTTTAATACAAATTACGCCAATAAATTATTTTTTATTGATATTTTTGGTTATCTGATCAATCAGTTAAACTTTTAATTACTTATCGTGTCTGTTTTATGCAATATGCTGATTTCTATTATTTTACATGAATATAACATATTGACATACATACAAAGTGGACATGATCTTTGATGGACATTTTTATAGAGTGAAATTTCACTTGCTTTGCGTATCTATATACATTTATACATACAAAACTATTATGTATAAAATTAGCTTCTTCCCTCGTAAACGTAAATACATTTATTAAATATTTGTTAAATATATTTTAAGGCTCATTTGCAAAGTCGAAAAGTTTAAATAAATATTCTGTTCTCTGTTTATCTGTGAACTTGAAATGCATAATATACTTTTGTTTTCGTGACGTTAGAGAGAAGACTAAGGGCGAAATCATCGCGAGTTAATTGTTTCGTCCACAACAATGTCATAACGTCACTTGTCCAAAAATACCAACTTGATATCTGTAAGACAGCGTGTAAATAGCCACAATAATATTCACCGCAGCAGAGATAAAGTTTAACATCTGCTTCGTAAAGGACTGGTGTACCATCGTCAACAACATTATTTTTCCGAGGACTCGTTTCGTCGCAGTCGGGACGTCTTTTATTTAACGCACGTATTATATTAATATCTATTAATATAACGGTATATCGCTCATTAAAAATATCCGCCTTTTACATGTAAGACTTACTGAATATAGGATAAATTGTAAAATGGGTTTTTGGGATAATTAATTACTTCTTCGTGGATAACGGAAAATATTAGCAAGTTAAATAAAAATGATGTAAGGTTCATGATACTTGTCGTACCCACTGCCATATTTGATTATCGCAGTTATTATAGAAACCCAAAAAAAGGCATTCATTTGTTACAACAAATTCATTTTATTGAATTATTTTTATTTATTTCTTAATTAAGTCTGTATATTAGCTGTTTAAATCGGACATCGATAAAAGTGGAGTATGATAACAGCAATAATTTAACTATACCTAAGTCAAAATGTAATATATTTTATTCTCGATGCCAGATAAAATATACTTTAGTTGGTTGTATATGTGGAGAATGACATTTGTGAATACGAGTTTAAATCTGCACAATATTTGCCATACCATTACGAAACGGTGGCCTTTAATTATATTTTTCTACTGAAGAGAAGTGTCAAAAGGTATAATTTATCAAATATTGCAATAAGCACACATGTCGTTCTTATATGTTTCACCTTTCTCTTTAATTTTTTTCTGTCTGTATGTTGTGGTCACGATATTATATGTAATTATTCATTAAATGTACCACATTTTAGAATGCGTTATATTCATCTGTACTTATTTTTGTTAGACCAATCTTATTTGTAAACAACACACCACCTGATACATTTAATATTCAGACGCAAACTATAATAAATAATAATCTGAAAATATGTTGGTTCTTTACCACTATGGTGTCTTCAATAAATCGTGTAAATGTATTTATTTTTATGTTCTTTCGTGCTAAGCAATATAACATTTAGCAGGTGAGATAATATATACTCGATTTAAATAAAATTCTGTGATACAAACACGTGTATAATAGACAGGATAATTTATTGTTTTGACGTGAATAAAATAGAGTGTTGATTATGTAATACGATAGTGGTCAATTTATCGCCCACAGACGTTGTAAATTGGCATTTTAGTGTTATAATATTTAGTCGATCTTATATTTTTTATTCGAAAAAAGTGCACTAATGTATCGTTGTAGATAAGACTTGAAAATCATATTGTATAATTGTGTAATAAATAGCGTGTCGATTATTAAATTTGAGCAATGGTAATAATTAGAGACAGAAGACTACTTGCGTTTTACGAATGAAAATTTCAAGATTATAATGTTTTTAATACACAAACGGCTGTATACCTGCATGTCAAATAAAGTCACTTTCGAATGTTATCTAATGTTAAACACTCGTCGTTTGATGTATTTTAAATATTGGAATGCACTGGTTTGATTGTGCCTGAAAAAACTCATCAATGCCGCTCCAAACCTCAAAATTATGTATTTGTATCATATAAGTAAGCATAAAACGATTCTGGAGTTCCAGTAGGGAGCGGAGGTAGTGTGCTACGGCGTGTATTTTAACTATTGACTCGAGGAGTGATTACATTATTCAGTTTTGACTTAGTTTTATTTTGATGGGGAATATGAGCTAATCTGTGTGACGTTAGTGTCTAAAATAGTACAAATGAGAAGACTTATTGTCGTAAGCCTCGGACTATTCAACAATTGCAAATGCTAGGTTTGAGATGTATCCCTGTGTACTAGTTTTATTTTGTACTAAAAGTTAAAAATAAATGAGTAATTACTTATGTTTTATTTTTGTTATACTGCAACCTAACACAACACAACCAATTCCAACATACTTATTATACATATATATACATAGGATGGAATACTATGAAAATGAATAAAACTGCTTCGATCTAAAATGTAAAAAAAAAACGTACAGTGCCTCTAGCGGTCAATGCTAGAACTACATGTTTTCATATAGCTGGAGACTCCTGGAAAACTACCGTACCTCTGAACATGGATACCTGTTTATGGAGCTAATTTGTTTTATATCACAGAACAATCTGTCTTCCGTGTTGTCATAAATTCACATGTTCTATTGTAAATCACAATCTCAAGATTTATCTAAATTTTTCCCAATCTGAAAATTCTATCAATAATTGAGATGCAATTTGTAAAAAAACCCCAAAAAATTTAATTTCCCGCGCGGACCGAAACGTACACACACATACCACCATAATAGTTTTTTGTTAAAAAGAGGAAGAGGTGTCATTTTATCATTGCAGTGCAAGCACGGATGTATAATACAAGTATTTTGTATATTTTGCAATGCAAACAAATCGCAGCTCAATCTTTAGGCGTGTACGCACGACCGAATACGAACATGGTGAACATCGAACACGAACATGGAACATGTGGTTCGCACGTGTGGACGTAAATTAGCAAAGCGAACATGAACACCTACAAACATAGTTCTACTTGTGTTCGCGCGCAACCACTCACGACCGAACAAGAACATGGTGTCAAACAAAAGAGGCTACCAAGCCTTACTCTTTTGGTTCGATGTTCGTGTTAACAATGTTCTTGTTCAGTCGTGCTGAGAACATCGTCCACACAGAACAACCAAATTGGATTGACACGAACACTTTTGACGGACAAATTGTTTGATGTTCGTTAGTGGTACGCACGTGCGAACAAAGTGTTCGTGTTCGATGTTCACCATGTTCGTGTTCGGTCGTGCGTACACGCCTTTTGAGCTGCAATTTTGAATTTCGCGGGCCTTGTTTGAACCACCATTTTTCTCAATCTTTGGTTCTGAGTGTAGCATCCAGTCCTATTTTACAGATCCGTGTTTCTACCCAGCAGCCCAAAATACTATATTTTGCTTCTTGCAGCAGCCCAACGAGGATTTTGGCGGTGAGAGCCCTACGCTCCCGCAACAGTCCGGTGTCTCAGAAAAGGGTGTTAGTACACCCGAACTGAACTTTTCAATTAATAATAAAAAAAAAAAAAACCCAACGAGGATATAAAATTGGTAGGTGGCAACTCCGGGATGAAATCGGCATCTATGGAAGGTGCTGCCACCACAGTAACTGGTGGGTGAACTAAAAATTAATTTATTTTTATTTTTATTTTTTTATACCACAAAGTTGGCAAACAAGCAAACGACCCGCCTGATGGTAATCAACACCGTAGCATAAAGACGCTTGCAATACCGGGGGTTTCACTCACTCACGCGTTGCCAACCCTCCCAATCCCCCATGTGGAGCTATGGAGACCTTACTCATAGTAGAAACACAACATGGCCGAGACCAATACTATTTGGCTACGATCTTCTGTAAGGTGGAGGTCCTTCCCCAGACGGGCTGCTCCGGTTTGAGCGGATTACCTGCTGTGCCCTTCCTCTCTTTAAACTACATAGTATGTATACCCTACCCTCAGAGTAATAACATAAAGAGGGAATGTTCCTGCACCTGTTTTGATACACCTCAACTGGTGCCAGTCTGGCACACGCTGAACTCAGCTGAACCGCTTCGTAGTTGTCGATGTCAAAGCGCGTCAGGCGTGTCTCCCGGAAAAAAAAAGCGGTTTGTGCTATTAAGGCGCGCGCGACGCCCACATTAGAGTCAGATTAATTTTAAAACAGTTGCTTCTGCTACTGATATTTACGTAGGTGTAATAAAAAAATTACGTATGTGACACGTTCTCTAATGGAAGTTCTTGTGAATTTACGATATCATATACTTACCTAAAAAGTTGAGAAATGAGGTTAAAAACTCAAAGCTCATCGTAGGTGGCGTCACTGTTGACTGTTCCAAGACCCGCCATATTGGTTCATTGTTTATGTTTGATGTGAGAGTAATTGCTAAAAATCATAGAAATGTAAGCGACCTGGAGTGTAATTACGATTGAAGGAGGAACTGCGGAAACGGAAAGCCAAGACCACTAGCAAAAAAGCCTTATAAATCGAAAGGTAAATAATTTACAGGCATTATTGTGAATTGTAGGTTTTGCTGTGTTCTTTTTATTTATTTCAATTTCTTTTTGTAGACTGGAGGCGTACGATGGAAATTACCTCATCGAAGTTGAAGACGAACTTGAGGATGATATTCCTGAAATTTCTACCATGGATAAGTTAAGAGATATTAATTCCAGCAATAATCTTCCACCACTCTATAAACTACACATTCAAGAGTTTGCAGACAGGTAACAAACCATACATTCATGATTTCCATAATGTTCCTTGTTATTTTAATGTTTCAGATAGAATTAGACATTTAATGACATACATGTTGTTTCAGATTTCAAGCAACACTGAACGGGAGATACACTACTGTATGAAAGTAGAAGCTTAATAACCGTGAGAGTTGCCTTTGAGGAAAGTTATATTTATTTCCATGCGCAATGCAAAGCCCAAATGAAGAAGCTTCTTTAAATATCATTCTGTTAAAAATGGATAATAGTGGCATGATAGTGGAGTCACTGCGAATGTGCAACTGGAAAAGGAGTAGAAGCACACTGTAAGCATGTTTTTACAGTTCTCCATGGCATAGAAGATATAGTGCCTACTAAAACTATAATTTTGTACAAAATGTGCACAGAACAATTGATGACATTTAAAAAACCGAATAAAGTATTCTATAATTCCCCGATGCAATCCCGTTTTACCAGGAAAATATAATGGACAATTATGAAGGATATGTCAAAATCCTAGCAGTTTCTCCTGTACTACTAGTAGTAAAATGGCTTATCTCCAAGTAATCAAACCTGCCAATCCATATGCTATTGAAATGGACCATGATTACTTGGAAATATTTTCTTATACTTATGAGTATTACCTTTGTAAAGTTTTTGTTAAACCTATTTTTAAACCACTAATTTTAACAAATATCTGTATAAAAATTATGATTTTTGATTATGACAGTGTAATAAAACAAAATTAATACCTATTAAATAGTTTTATTTTCTTATACCTATGAGTATTACTTAGTACACTCTAAAATTACAGCATAAATGACACAAAACATGTTTTTGAAGTTATTTTGAGTTTGGACCCCGCTAGACCCGCATCACATTCATTTTGAGTTTGGATCCGGTTAGGTCCTGGAATTGGATCACCACGAGACGTTTCAATACACCGTTTCATGCAACTTCTTTTTAGCAATCGATCTGTGGCCTTATTCACATGACAATAACCGATTCCAGTTCGATTCAACGACACTCGCTGTCTCACTCATACAAATTAGGAATTGAACGGGACAGCGAGTGTCGTTGAATCGAACTAGAATCGGTTCTTGTTACGTGAATAAGGCCACTGAGCGTTCTTGTGCTAGTAGGTTAACAGATTTGATTTAATATAGAGGGCACAGCACTTTTCTTTAATGTTCGGTATAAATTTTCATTGTCTGTTAATTACTTTTAATATTATAATCTTCAGATCTAAATTGGGCAGCACATAACCTCGACCATTTACTGGATTTCCAATTTTTCCTTCGAAGAGCCTTTTCCCACAGTTTTCTTCGTTTTATTTCTTTGGAAAATAAATAGATTGGAACATTTTTACAATCGATAGCTGCACAATGAGTCATATTTCGGAATTATTTAGAAAACAAATATGATGTTTACAAAAATAGTATGGAAAATGACAGCTAGCTGTCAAATGTTTGGAACAGTCAACAAAGCGACATCTGAAGTGAGCAAAAGGCAGTTTTTAACCTCATTGAAACGAACTCTATTTATTTCCCCGCTTTTTGGAAACAACACCTCCATTGGCAACATTACGCAAGTGTCAAGTGTATGTCACCGACATGTCATCGAGCGTTGAGCGTAGCGAGCGATTCACTTTCGACAGAGCGCTTGTATGAACACCCTCTTTATAGTTATTAATCTAAGACCCTTTATTTTCTAAATTATATTTCTTTGTTAGCGGCCTAAAGAATCCGACGGAATACATCAAATTTTGAATATTTAAGTCTCCAATTTGTATTTTATTTACATAAAAAAAGAAAAAAAAAACCATCTACAATAATGAACAGTTTTCTTTTAGGTATTTTATAGCTTTCCTAAACACTCGATAGATAGCGCAGCCTGGCACTTTTTGTAATAAAAGAGTGGGTGGGTGGAGTGACGTTTTAACATTTTAAAAAAAGTTTGAAGAAAGTATTACTACAATGTATTATTAATTAAATATGTAACAACTTTTTGAGGTTACAATGTTCATACAATACAAAAAAACTTCATTCAATCAATGTTTCAGAAATGACAGAAACAGAAATTAATCAAATTGACATTCGGTCAGGGGCCCAAGTCTGCTAAAATACGAATGCACTAATAGAGTGTCGATGGTATGTCACTTGAATAGTTTTTGACATTTGGTATTCTCTTATTTGTTTAAGTCCGATGCCATTTCATTGACACACCATCAACCTACTATTGATCTTTTCGGTAGTCTGTTAATAAATTGTATTGAATGGAATTGTAATTGTTGGTGCAAACGGTATTCTCTTCGCTATTTGACGTTTGTTTGACAGTTGTATCAATAGTCTTTCAGTGGTGATTTATGGCGGAAACACACTACCGTGTCGGGGCCTGTCGTGTCGCGCTCTGTCGTGACGGTGGGTGTGCACACTTACGTGTCGTGTCGGGGCGCGCTTCTGTTCAGAAATGAACGAAATAAACGCCAGACGTTTATTTCTTTCATTTCTGAACAGAAGCTCGCATTGTTTGCCTTTGTCTGGGTGTTTTCTATAATGTATAATGGTATTTATTTACAAAAAAAAGTATTTAAGTATATTTATCAGGAATCTAGTACCTAGTAACTCATTATCACGCTGCAAAAATAAATTTAAAAAAAAAGCGTCCACTTGTTCGCGCCAGGAGCCGCGCGCGGGTATAGAAACACATTTGCAGGGCGTGTCGTGTCGCGTCATAACCCCCACCACCGCCGTGGCGCAATCGGCGGCCAGCAGTCCGCGCCACGACAGAGCGAGTCACGACACGACACGCCCTACAAATGTGCTCCTAACCATATAAAATGTATGAACGCGATATGCTTCTGGCGCGACACGACAGGCCCCGACACGGTAGTGTGTTTCCGCCATTAGCCATTGACTTACAATTGAACAACAACACCTTTTTTGTACCATTTTCTATTTTCACATCAACCATGAGGTCCTCAGCTGCCTCTTTACGTTGGCGTATTTTAGCCCTGGCGAATGCTGCTGACCGGAGACGTTCTTAGTTCATTATTTAATTGTATTAATATGTATTAAAATGGTAGGTACAGCCTTTTCCAGTTTTATTTTTCTCATTAATTTAGATTTGTATTCATTATAATACTGAAAAATAAAAGTTTTTATAAGTGAAAATTGTTTGCAATAGGTATGTATTAGAAAGAAACAAGGAGGAGGTCCTATGTTTCATTGTATACTGAAAAAAAAAGAAAAGAAAGTAAAGAAAAAATATTTATTTGGAACACTAAACAACAATAACTTATGTAGGTACTGTATGTGTTTGTGTCCAGTCCAGTGTTGAAAAATTGCTCCTGTTTTCAATATCTATTGTAATAAAACAACAATTGTGCTAAAATCATAAATAATAATAATTTAAGTGCTTCAAACTTACCATTCTCCACTGGACGTCGGTCTTGCGGACGCAGTCAGCCGATACGCTATATAACATAGTGGCACACTCCTCCCACAGGCGTTTGGTCTGGCTGCGTCCTTTTGAACGGTTGAGGTGGCCAAGGGCCATCTCCTTAAGGCACTCCATAAACTCAATCAATGCTTCCAGTTGATCAATCCCCACCATAACGTAAAACTTATAGGTACTTAGGTAAAATTACGAAGAGAATACATTAACTACGTAAACTTAAACTACGCGGTAAAAACGATTTAAAATTTTAGAAATGGCAAAGCATCTGTCATTGTCATATGACATTGACTGTCGGACACCGTTTTTTACTTTTAAAGGCATACGCAATATAACAAACAGCCTAATATTTGTTTCATTTTTCAAGAATATATACGTATTTTTATAAAATATAAATATTTACATTGTGTAAAAATATAATTTGTCGAAATTTATACATTAAGTAAGATTTAATTCACCTAAAAGCGGTTTTATGTGAATTAAAGCGATTCAACTGAAATAGTAGTTCATGGTAGATTTTAACAGGCAACACTGTCGACCATTCCGATCATACACCACTGACACTCTATAGTCATAACATTGAGATAGTAGTTAACTTTTAGCAGAATACCAAATTTGGCACTATGGAAATATAATGACAATAGGATGGTGATGGTATGGCAATCGTTGGTCGCCTAATTTAAAATAGCAGACTTGGGCCCCAGTTCTTTCTTGCCACAGACTAAATAGTTGGCCTCAACAATACCAAAAAATTATGCTAGCGCCATCTTTTAATGATTTTAAAAACCAACTGATTATGTACGGTGGCCTCGAAGATAGGAGGACCATTTTAGAAAAAAAATCGCTTGCACATCTTGTAAGCGGATTTTTGTCAGCTCAGTCCTTTTCTTTGTTACCAAACAGGGTTTTTGTTTATTAGAGCCACATGTGTCCACTAGGATGTTGGATGTTGCAACCAAAAATCATCTTAAAGATGGTCCTGCTATCCTCGAGGCGACTGTACCTAAAAGAAAACTGCTCATTGTAAGTAATAAAATAAATAAAGGCCGCTCCACATGTTCTCAAATAGTTCTCACTATAGTTCTCACGCTCAATGACGATGGACGCTGAAGTGACTGCTGCGGCAAGTTTATTGTTTATGCGCATTCGCTTGAGCAAGTTACGCTCATATTGATGCCTTGCGGTACACAATACAACCGATTAAATCGGCGCGGCGGCTCGCTCGTACTGAGAAACATGCGAGTGTGGAGTCAATACACGTTCTCGCCTGTTCTCACCTTCTCGCGCTCCTTTGTCTCGCGCAAAAAAACCGACAACAATCGGAGAACAGCACGTGAAGAATATGAGAATCGGCTCCACACTCGCGCTTCTCAAGGTTTTCTCGCGTTCTCTCGAGATTCTCGCGAGAATGTGGAGCGGCTTTAACAATAATGCTATCGAATGGTCCGTCAGACAGACGTTATGCGAAGTACAATACGGACGCACGCGCCCCTTTCTCAAAAAAAATTTGTTCATCTACCAGGCACCAAATGGCGCTGTTGCCTTTGAAAATTGACGGTAATACCAAGTGTGCTCCCCCTGGACTTGACTTGTCTTGTCAAAGTTGTCAATGTCACATTAACTAATTAATAATTAATAGTAATCTCATGCATGTCATTTATTTATCATGGTAAACTTTGATTTTGATTTCTTTTTATCACATCACCGCAAATTCTTTCTACCAAACCTATTATGAGTTATTAACAACGTACTATTAATTTGCTGGCGACTATTTTTAAATACCTAATGAAGTGCAATCTTCGGGAACTCGCTCATTTGAGCGATCAGCCTTGTGTTATTGAAGGAAGGTTGAATTACAAAAAAATATCCAATGGCAGTTATCGTAATCAAACAGGTAGGTCCTAATTTTCCTTTTAATTAGTTACTGTTCTATGTAGTTCCCTAATTAATATAAAATCGATTTATATAGGGAACTTCGTTAAAACTTTACAGTTTATTTAAATTACACGTAAGTACCCGTAACCACTGCCTGCAATTCAATCCCTATTTAATTTATTCAGTAACAAACAAATAAATAATCCATACTTAGTTGTGCCAATACTATACTATCCTATAAGAGCAAGATTACACACTCATTCTGGCATCATTTTGGACATTTTGTCCCATCAGTCTCAATTGATGTGACTGATGCCAGAATTTAATGTATTTAATTTTTTGTCAGTATGGGCCATCAGTCTGACAGTCAGTGGGTTAGACAATCATTCTCCCATCTGACTGATGGATCAGAATGATGCCAGAATGAGCATGTAATCTTGCTCTAATGAATATAGACGGACCTAATTTAAACAGCCTAGATATCCTAGTGAATGTCCAATTACCTGAGGCTATAGCAGATGCTAAAACCATTGTACACTGTATTTCAGATACAATTTAGTTAATATTCACATCTGAATGCAATATAAATAAATAAATGTATAGGAACAAATTACACAGATTGAACTAGCCCCAACCCAAAGTAAGTTCAAAACTTGAGTTATGGGATACTAACTCAATGATACTATATTTTATAACATTAAACAACAAGACCCGAGGCCAATCAGATAAAGTTTGTGTTTTTCATGACCAAACCAGCATTTAAACCCGGGACCTCCTGGGTGGCGGTCTGGTGTGGAGCCATTGAGCCAGAGATTACGACCTGGCTCCCGGCTGTTGTCAAATAAATAGTCAAGAGCGAGAGGTCGTGGAATGCGATGGCCTCCTTCTGCGGCGAAGTAATGACGCAGAAGGACGCTCCGCCGTAAAAGACCGGGCGGCAGGCCTTTGGCCCATGCCCGGCGACTGCCACCTTAACGGAGGCTTCCGGGCGGCGGGTTGGGGAAACCGCTGTCCATTGGAACGGAAGTCCCCGAGTGTTGCGGCGCGCCTAGTCGTGGGCGCGCCGCCAACCGTGCCGTATCCCAACAAGGGGGTCTTCGGACGACCGCCGGCGGGGCAGCAGTTGTATCATTGTTCCCGCAGCCCCGCCCATCTAGGCGGATGAGGTGGCAGTCAGTCAGGTTTTTAGTCGGTATACCCCAAGTGGTTAGAGGGGGAAGCCCGACATACCCTCGCCGCTCCCCAAGAGGCGGGGCATTCATTTTCTTGACTTGAAAAAAAAAAAAAAAAGGGCAGGGAAAGTAATTTTTGTTTATTGTCTTAAGAACTCTTGCACATTGATTTAGCTCTTCTTCCTGATCGTTCCCTCACTGCTGAGGATCGTGACTCTACACGACCTTGTCGACTAGTTGCCGCCATCGGTTGCGCTCGGATGCCTGGTGTAGTGCGGCGCTGACAGTCATATTTAGCTGATTTTTTTTTTGATTGATTTAGCTCAATTCGCGTTCAAAATTTATACCTATTCTGGTAGGGTTGGCACTGTAGAATAAAATGAAATAAACGAGAAGACCAGTTTTTTTTACAAGTTATTTATTAGTTTTCTTACAAATTACATATTCTAAATATCTTTTTTTTCCATAATTTGTTATTTCTTTTGATTGAGTGGTAAATCCTAAATCGAATATAGAGTTTTTTTAGATAATCGAGCGGCATATCAAAAGTACAATTATGCATATGTTTAATTAAATTATTACCAATATTAATAATATTTATTTCGAGGTCGAAGTATTCTCGAAATGTTTTCTCAAGCAATTCAACAAATTTCTAACAATCAAAATAAGCTATCATAAACACAAATTACACAATAAAGTTCAATAAAAACAAATAGAAAACTAGAACTAACTGAATTTTCTTTGCTTTCCATTTTGATATTTAATATTTGACAGTCACATTATTTTTCATTAAACAAATTGATTTTATGAAGAAGTTTTAATCAATTCCACACATTGATACATACATTGTAAGTATTTTATTTTCCCTCAACCTTTTTGTTTTATAGAAATACACAAGCGTTTAATTGTTTTTTTTTGTATTATAATAAACCATTTTAGTATACATATTTTACCCTTTTAAAATATTTAACTTTAATTACTTATTTCAATAATAATTATCTATACATAAAATATGTATATTATGTCATAATAAGTAAATGAAATAAATATTGTTACGAGCGTGGGGTTCGGGATTTGGATTAAACACTGTTGACTTGTTAGAAGAATTTATTCAGCGATGAACAGGTCACAGACCACAGATACACTCCCCTTAGAGATGCTCGTCCCGAGCATCATCGTAATTCCCGTGGTAACGTGCCAAGCGGTCGATGTGAACTACCTTTAGAGCTCCTCTTGGATGCCTTTGAATCCGGTAGGTGACATCATTCATCCGAGTTATCACTTTGTATGGGCCTTCCCATCTAGTCTGTAGTTTAGGTGACTTTCTTTTTCTTCGTATCGGGTTATGTAGCCAAACTAATGTTCCTTCATCAAAGCCGCTGGTATTTGCTCTCCGGTCATATCTGGTCTTCATGTTTTTGCTCGACTGTAAGCCGTTTTCTCGTACCATGGCATAAATGTCTCGCATCTTTTCTCTTAGTTCGGAGACATAATCCTGAACGGGGATCGGTTCGTCTGGCACTCCTCCAGTTAGAAGATCGACCGGTAACCTTAGCTCCCTTCCAAAGTTAATATACGCCGGGGAGTCTTCGTGCTCTCATGTTCTGCAGTTCTATAAGAAGGAATGGTGCAATGTACTTGTCCCAGTCCCTCTGATGATTGTCAACCAATTTCGCCAGATGCCTCTCCAGTGTTTGGTTAAACCTTTCTACCATGCCATCGGACTGAGGATTGTACGCAGTGGTTCTCGTCTTGTGCATGCCCAATAACTTGCAGACTTCTTGAAACACGTTTGACTCGAAGTTTCTGCCCTGATGTGAGTGGATTTCCAATGGTACATCATATCGGCATATAACTTCTTCAACCAATTTAGAGGCTACGGTCGTTGCTTCTTGGTTGGGTTTAGCAAATACCTCCGGCCACTTGGTAAAGTAATCCATGACGACCATGAAGAACTTGTTTCCTGACTCCGACACAGGGAATGGTCCGGCAATATCCACTGCTATTCGCTCCCAAGGTGCACAAACGTTATAAAGTTGAAGGTATCCTCGACTTCTGGTGGATGGTACTTTTACTGCAGCACAGGTAGTACATTTCCGGCACTAATCTTGCACGTCTGCTCGGCAGTTCAGCCAGTAGAATCTCTCCCGTAGCTTGGTCAAGGTCCTTTTAACACCCAGGTGGCCTCCAGAAACGTCATTATGTACCTCGCAGAGTACATCCTTAATCCGTTCCCTTGGGACTACCAGCTGCAGATGAAACTCTCTATACCGTTAGGTGTTTCCCATTTCCGGTAAAGTATTCCGTCCTGCAAGATGAAACTGTCCCACTGAGCCCAGTATGCTTTGCTGGTGGCACTCGTAGGCGCAAATTCACACCAACGTGGCTTCTCATTGCCACGTTTTTTCCATGCGACAATGAGTCGTATGTCTTCGTCATCCTCTTGAGCTTCTCTGATTGACTCTTCTTCCCAGGATCTCTGAGGGCTTGTCCTTGTCATTCGTACAAGTTCTTCCTTTGACTCCTCTCCTTTGACTCTTCTCGAGCATTCCCATGTGCCTTCCCACTACGATGTTCAGTGAGGAAGTCGTATTCTTGAAGTTGTTCAATCCATCTGGCTACTTGACCTTCGGGGTTCTTGAACTGGAGCAGCCATTTTAAGTCCACCATTCACACGCAGATTGGTCCGGCGGATTGGTCGGCCATCGGACTAAAATGGAAGCGACGACGAACCAGTTCGCCAGACTGTCAAATGGGTTGGCGTCGGGCTCGCAGGTCCGCGGTTGCGAGCCGCGAGCGCCTGTCGAACCCCACATGCCATACTTCGAGTGGAGGGTTCGTGCAGTGTATGGGCAACGCCGGATTGGTCCGCGGTCGGGTCCGGGTTGCGAGTCGGGTCCGAGTTCGTGTAGTGAATGGTGGGCTTTAGAGCAGCATGATCAGTACGAAGCACGAACTTTCTGCCAATGAGATATTTGCTGAAATGTTGCATTGTCTTAACCACCGCCAAGAGTTCTCTTCTCGTCACGCAGTAGTTTCTTTCAGGCTTCGATAATTACTTACTGAAGTAGGCAATCACAACTTCCCTGTCCCCTTGCTTTTGAGATAGCACTCCACCATATATTTAATATATTAATTGAAAAATCGATTTGATAATATAGTCGATCGTGGTTAAAAAACATGTCCCTCCCTTCACTACTAGTATTGAGTTTTTTGTCTGTGGTGGCCGTGACAGAACTTCATAGGTGTGCTGTGCATATGTCAAATCAAATATTTAATAAAGGAAATGTCATAATTTTCCAGTTTATCGAAGGCCCTAATGTTTGTCCTCGAAGCAACCGGTTTAGATTGGTTTGCCGCTCGTACGTGACGAGCGCTCTGAGGTCACGCACACACGCGCCTCATGCTGGTGTGCGTGTGCTCATCGCAGCGACATTGTATGAAGTAAAGTCTCTGTTCCGTGGTTTTATTTACTCATGTGCCCTAGACGTCGTAAGGAACCTAGATTCCAAACTTGGAATCTCTAGATCCAGCGGATCAGTAAAACCCTCGGAACTTCGTTTGCGTAAATGTGGGAATTTTGAAAAATCGTTGGTACATCCCTAGACGTCGTATCGTAAGGAACCTACAATCCAAATTTGGAATCTCTACAACCAGCGGTTAGGGCTGTGCGTTGATATACCACAAGAGCTTGTTGCCAGAGGCGTCTGATATTAGGGCTCTATTCTTTATGCTTGTATCAGAATGTTTTATAATCTAATGTTAAATACAAAATTATTTAAGTTAAATAATTTTGAATTTTTATCTTAACAAATCTTTTTTTAATTGCATTTTTTTATTGAGTCTAATGGGCTTTCACTTTATTAATTAACTTTCTATGATCTCTAAAACCACTAGAGTGCATCATTTCTAAATTAAATAAAAAAAATATCATAGTTCTATTGAGTTTTATAAACATTTATATTTAAAAATAATATATACATAATGATCCTCATCAGCTAACTATGTTATGTTAATAATTTTAATTTCAATAAATTGTACTTTTCATAATTTTACTTTACATTACAGTGTACAAAGAAAGATGGTTTCGTCTCGTCAATAACTATTTATTTTATTTTAAAATAAGTGAAATGGGTAAATTTGATACAAAAAATCCAGCTGGTATGTTTGTAATGGAAAATTCATCTATCCAGATGGAACATGGCCAAAATATACCATTTTCATTTTCTATATCCTTTATGTGAGTTTTTTATTTGATTTATTATGTTTGCTATTTCTTCTTACTTATTCTACAAATGTAATGATGTGATATGGCAATTTTTTGTTTGTAGAGATGAGCCAGAGAAGCGACATTTGTTTGCAGCCCGTGCTGAAGATAATGTTGTGCAATGGGTTATGAAGCTAAGAGAATGTTCTTATGAGTTTTTGCGAAGTCGTCTACATGCTCTTCAGTCTAAAATTTACTCTATAACTGGCAAGGTTTGTTTCTGTGCCTTTTTGACACGCTTCTTTATGAATAATGTGATTTGTTAATATGATTTGATAATTCATTATTATGTTTATTTTTATTATAATTTTCTATTTGTCATTATTTCAGGATCCACTATTGCTTGTGCCCAGGAATGAAGGCGCTTGCTTATGGGCTCCTGCAGTGCCGTTCTCCACGGCGCCGGCCTGTACTCAGAACACTACCTCGTTTAGCTGTCATCTTCATACGAATGGTGCCTTTACGCTTGAGCGCAGTAAATCGGATGTCCAGGCTCACCGACATTTACGCTCTGAATACTCTAAAAAGGCTACTTTCTATACTGATGACAACTCGACCGTCGGAACCAAGAAAGTAGTATCTAATAATAGTTTCGCATTAGAAAGAAGTAAGACGTCAGCACTTTTTTCGGGAAGTGCAAATCCCATGGTAGACCTCCAGATATTTGATAACCGACCGGCGTATTCTCGGACTGCGCCGAGCCCGCCAGTGAGAACTAAGTTGTCGCCGAGTACCGTCCGCTCTGAAACCAGTCATGTCAAAAAGTTTTCCGATCAAGGAAAGTTTTTAGGCACGACTAGCATTTTTGACGAAGCTCCCGTGCCACCTAAGCGCAAGATATCTCCAAAAAACTTTGAAACTAATGTGAGCACTACAGTAGAGTCCCCAAACTTGCGAGGAAACGCGTCCAGTGAAGATCTCATTAAATTTTAATTAAATAGACACCTACAGATAGATGTTTATTAATCCCACCTATAAAACCTTACTTCTACCGAAGTTAATAATGTATTATAGATACCTATCTTGCCAGTGTTCAGTGTATTTGTAAGCAAGCAATTTTGATCGTCTTTTTACTTTTAAATAGAATCATGTGTATGCATTTGTATCTAAGTGACTACGAAAGTTTTGAGATAAACCATTATTTTTAATCAGTTTCGAAGTTTGAAAGTAAAAGAAAACATGATTATTGTTTTTATTTCCCAAAGAGATGGGTCGTAAAAAATGGACCTGTATTTGGGTTGAAATCAGTGCAAAATGATCTTTGAAGAAAAACGTATAATTATTCGAAAATTTTAAGTACATAGCTATATAATAATATCTCTTCCAACTAGAAACTTTCCTAGGCATTTATATAGTACATATTAATATTTTATATCTGACTACAATCAAGATGCAAATGTATGGCTTAAAATATTTAATCATAATATTATTGGATTAGTTAGATAACAATATTTTTGGACTTGTATAGCTTGATAATAAATCGCACTGCTATTACAAGAGTGTATCAACTCAAAATCAAGTTTTTTTCAGAAACAACGAAAAACTAATTACTCTGTTTCTTTTTACATTATAAAAAAGTTAAACATGGTATTATGATTATTGATTAAATTAAAGTATTTATGTATTTATAAATTGTTTCTAAGATTGCTGGTTATCAAAATATTTCCAATTTTTAAGTTGATACTATATTATATGAGCAAATAAAAATAAAAAATGTTTTATTTTTAGTTGTGTACTTATAGGTGAAATAATTTAAACTTAGTACGGTTTATTAGGTTATTTTTTGTGTGATTTTCGGTCACTTTTTTGATTTAATGCGTTAATAATAATTATAGGATATAGCAATAATCATTTAGACTAAGGTTAGAACGCAAATAAAGTCATAATATTTAAGAAAAATAATGTATTTACCAAAAGTAATACCTAAATACTAAGTTTCACAAACATTATGACACTTTCATAAAGTTATAGAAATAACATCAGAAAAAATCAACATTATTTTATATTTTATTGCGAAAGTATTTAAAAAAAATACTTTGCAGACTCTAATTTTATTGTGGATTAGCTCGAAATTCCTCAGTGTTTGAAACGAAGAACCTTCGAGCAATGTGTGTTACCAGTGATGACCTATGGATCCGAGACGAGGGCCCTCACTATGGGCCTCATAAAGGCTCACGGTCACTCAGCGAGCCAATGGAGAGAGCTATGCTCAGGGTTTCTCTACGAGATCGAACCAGAAATGAGGAGATCCGTAGCAGAACCAAAGTAACCGATATAGTCAAACGGATCGCAAGCTGAAGTGGCAGTGGGCAGGGCACATATCGCGCAGAACCGATGGCCGGTGGGGCAAAAGGGTTTTGGACTACGACCACGCACCGGAAAGCGCAGCGTAGGACACCCGCCTACAAGGTGGTTAGATGACCTTTTAAGACTTTTCCAATTCGCTTCGTTTCTCACCCTTATCTTGCCTCTTACAATTTCCTACACTTTTGATGCCTTCGTAGTTATTTGACCTGCTGCTGACCAACTAGTAGAAACTACGGGATTGAATGTGCTTTCTGCTGATGAGTTACTTAATCTTCATGAAGTGGAACTACTACTACTAGTGGAGCTACTTGCTGCAGAATTACTTCGCTGTCTCGTGGCTGCAGGCTGAAGTAAAGCGGGAACATTACTTGTTGACGTTGGATTGAAATGAGGGTCAGACAGAATCCGAATCGTTAAAATAGCTTTGATCACTGTGCCACTCATCGATGGGTGTAGTTCCGGTCGTCATATCTACTAGTCGCCCACCACGGTTCATGCTACAAATAAACAAAAAGTATGTTTTATAAGGTAAAAACAAAAACCTTTTTTTGGTCACCAATAATGTAGTAACTAAAAATTATGTTATAAATCATAGACAAATATTTTTAATTCGAATTCAATAAGACTGTTTGAATATGTGACTTTAATTCAATTATGAGTAACAGTGACTTTTCAATTTAAACTTATAACTACCAGAAAAAACCAGTAAGCAAAAATTCTTCAACAAGACTGTAATAAGTCTAAAATTACTTACTGAACCAACAAAAATGTTGTTAGTCAAAATGTTACTTGAAATCGATTATGTATTAATCAACAACTCGAAATACACAAAGTTCATATTTAGGTATAAATCAACAATAATGTATTAATTGGAAATAATAATAAAAAATTACATACCTGTTTCAGTAACAATGTCACAATTCAAAATATTGCAGTCTAAACGAACGGCGACACGTCCTCACTCTTTGAAATTTGAACCTTAACTTAAGATAATGCAATGTTGCAGGGGGGGTTACAACAGTCAGTCAACCATGAAAAATGACTTATAACGCCATCTCTTAATTGTTTCTTGACCTATTTATACGACGATTTTATTGGCACATAGAGAATTGAATTTTGCTTTTGAAAAATGAGTTAACTCAAATTCATCATTTTTTGAGTTGATACACTCTTGTAATAGCAGTGCGAAATGTATCATGTAGGCATTTTATATTTTTCTATGTTCGATATATACCTAGGTAGTAATTTTTCAATAAATTGTATGTAATCTGCTTAATTTTAATTTTATTAATTTGTAAAAGTATGAGATTATTCATTTGTATTTAATCACAGTAAGTAGTATTAATAAGGTGGAACATTACATTATATTTACCTACCTATATACTCTAGTCAAAACAAAAATAGATTGAAAAACATTTTTAAATGTGATAATATAGTTTCTGTCGTCCGTCGTAAGCAAATCAATGGAGATCACCTTACGTTCATTGAAAGGAAGACAAGTTTTGGATTAATTGAATACTTGAGTTTGAGTGAAAGTGATTTTTTATATAATGTATTAAAATAATTAGTAAACTGTTTTATATTTTTGTTTTATACCCTTATCTTGTGGTCTTGTGTGATGTAAAAGAATGGGGGAAAGGTGGATCAAATGGAAACATTTTATAGATAGGTTTAAAATAAATGTATTTATTGTGTACATCACATCAATTACGTAGACTGTTTTTAGTCAATGCAACATTGGTCTAAAACGATTATAGTTGTAATATAAACTTATTAATATTTAAAACTATTTTCTATCTAATGTCACAGTTAACATAACTATAACATTAAAATAAAGCTTGGAGATTAACATTAAAAATATTTCGGTAAAAGCATCGATATAATATTTTTGACTTGTCATTAAGTATTATTATTTTAAGATCTTGATAAATAATTCATATTATGTAAGTGCGAGTCCACATGACCACGCCGCAAACTATCATTAGGTAATTCTATTGTTTATTACTACTGACTTCTTGTTACTTTCCATTCGATACCATTGTTGATGGTCAAATATCGAGTAGCAACATCACTAAATCATATGACTTACTTAATCTAAGTTTTAATATTCATGAGACTCTGTATTCCGGACGATTGCAGTAAATTATCCATTTGGTACGCTATCTAACACGATGTCTAAATCCATATAAATTAAAGCTACTGATTAGCTCTAAATACCAGCTTCCATCCTTGTTCAAAAACTTCTTAGAATATTACATATTTATATAATTATGTAGGTAATGTCTCTATTTTAGGCACCTGTGGATTAATATCAGTTACCTACAGTATTTAGTAAAGCGTTTTGTAAAAAATTATACCTACGTAGTGGGACGGCTTTTTAGTGTTTTCATATAGAGAAAATACTTTAACACTTGATTAAAATGGTGTTACATTTACAATATGTTGTCAATTTTTATGACCATTTAATTATGAAATATTTAAATAGTTCATTGATTTATAAACTGAGAATTTCAAGGCACTGAAGATTTCCATATTGTATGACATATTGAGAAAGATCTACAAACAAAACGAAAAATTTCTCCTGAATGAGTTGTACCAAACCAATAAGAATATTCTCATCAACTACAGACTCAACTCGAACACCTATAAGTACCAAATGCAGTAATACGTATATAAACGCATGCACAGCAATTAACTCGTGTCAATTATTAAATTTACAAGTTTGAAACTTGCAAATTTAATATGGCTAACTAGTAAGTAGCCGTGTGTTTGTTACGATTGTAGCTTCGTCTGTCACGAGAAATAACACCCGTAGTTAGTTGCCGCCATAGTCGCGCAGCTCCCGATTTCCGAGTGGAAGTGTGGGCCTGTAGTTGTGTAGCAGCTCCATGGCCTCCACGCCTGATGACGCTTCGCCACACCTCAGCTTCCGCATCAATGCCAACTGTAATAGATATTATTAAGTATTATCTCAACTTGCTTTTTTATAATTTATAAAAAAGACTTTGTTTTAGAACAAACACCCTTGAATCAATAGACTGGAACGCACAAAAAACAATCGAAGAATTTTACATTAATACCTACGTAGGTAATAGAACCTGTCCTTCAGTAGCATCTTCAGTTATTATAAATAATGTATACTTAATAATAAGTAGAGTTTCTTTGTTAATCTTTCTTACTGGTCGAAAGAAACATTAAGATTGATTTTTATACGGTCTGTAGAGCGACAGGCTACTTCTTTCCCCAAAACACCACTGGGAAAAAATATATGAGTACAAACAACCTTATTGGTACCTCTCCTTAAATACGCGGGCGAAGCTGCGGGTAATATAGTATTATGAGGTACCTTATCGGAATCTAACTTTATTAAATTGTAGATAGAGTTAGGTTTAATCCCAAAAGTCACATAGAATAATATTGATATAACAAAAGACTTCCAAATGTTGAATTGGAAAGTTTTTTAAGTGGGCCGTGAACCCGCCGCTGTTTGGCGCGAGTCTGCCGAAGTGCATCGGAAACCGGTATTTTATGTCGACAAGTTTTGTAAGTCTGCTATAGTTATCCTTGTTTACCTTTAATTTACACGAAGAATCCGTTTTTACAAAGTGGGTTATTGACTACTTTTTTTACTTTTTATTTATTTCTATACACATAGAGCTTTGTGGATGTGAATACCTTTTTCCAAGGAACTACTATAGTTTAGATTGAGAGATCACATCGGGAGGCGTACAGCGAAGTGCACAAGCTTGATACGTTGGACTTTGTACTGTTTTGTTTCTTATTATTTGCGCAATAGGGCTAAAATAGTATTAGGTCCAAGTATAAAGATCGACTGTACAATAACACAGATATTTTAATTACATTGTGCTAATATTTTATCTGTGGAATTGTATTTGTTTGTCCTTCTTTCATGTCGTTAGTAACGATACATACGGTCTTAGTATAGTATAACTGTAAGCTTACTTGTTCAGCGGAAACCTCGACGGGTTCCTTGAAGAGAATCCATGTGACGGACTCCGTGCAGGGTGGCGTAGTGAGCGAGCCGGGGTAGGTCCAGTAGGCTGCGCGGGAGGGCAGCAACTTCGCCGGGTCCAGAGGTTCAGACATTGTTACTTTATCGCCTTTGTGGGTTATGAAAGGCAGTAGTTTTATCACTTTGTCTAATTCGTCGTGTTTCTTCCCCACCTGTAAAGAGGAAAAAATCCATTTAAGTAGCAGGAAAATTGACTTTTATGTAGATACCAAAAGACTAGGTACTAAATAGGTAAAGCTACTTAGCTGAAATTAGCAGATCTACAATAACAATTAGAAAGAAAAAGAAAAAATGTGTCACTATCGTAATAATTAACGTATGTCCGCTATTTTTGATAATGCTAACCAAAGCCGGAACTGAAAATAAGCTATACGAAACTAAAAAATATCATAATATTTTTATTTAGGCTGGTTTTAACATGCCTTTCGAAAGTGCTTGTAATATGCCTATTTGAATAAAAAATATTTTGATTTTGATTTGATCTTTTCGGGAGTGGTGAAACCGGGTTGTATTATACCCAGCATTACCTAAGCAATCCCATGGGTTCCATCCATCCGAAAATGAAACTATCCTGTATTTTTCCTTGGATCTCAAACTATCTTCATACAAAATTTAAGAAAAATAACAAAAGAAAGAAAGAGAACTCTGTGACCTAGGACAAAACTAAGCATTTGAACATCACTAAAGGGATTGAGTTGCAAGGTTTCCTTGCCGCCTGCATCGTTTACATTATTTTATTTACAATCCAATTTATGAAATGCTAACGATAAATGGATTTAAAAGAATTCACAACGTACCTATGTGTAATAATATTTATCGCACTCGGAAACATTCTCGTATCTACCTAATTCCTCCTCTTAAGAAATAATAAGCATTGTAAAATTTGCTCTAAGTACAAAATTAGTGGTTAAGTGTAGAGTTTTTTTCGGATAAGTGTCCAAATTACCTACAACAAGTTGACTATAAGTGCACAACAATTACTGGATATTTAGTAAATTAGGCATATAGGTAGGTATGTACTTACCAAACTTAGATAATAATTTATGGTATCTATCGACAAAATTGCAATCAAAATTCAAAATTATGAATGCTTTATGAATTGCTGTTCTTAAAGTCTCTGGAATGTAGTTTTCGCTATATTTTGTTTGGAGAATGTACTGCTATGAATTCGAGAAATGAATACATTTCAGAGGAATGCTCAATGTGACCCTTTTTAAACCCGATGTACTTTTGATTTTTCATCAATGTTTATGTATAAGTTGAAATTATTGCATGTAACCGTGCCATCCACGACGGGTTAAGTTCGCTTGAACTTCACAAAATTGTTGCCTACATAAACATGTGTACCAGGGCGCTAGCCCGTACACATTATTCATAGTTTTGTCAATGACTTCATTGTCGTCTCAAAATGTACATACATTGTCAACTGAGCCCGTGGCCCATGGCCCATGGCGTGGTCTGTGATCCGGAAAGAGAGAAAGTTTTACTCGGAAACCGAGAGAGAATAACGTTTGTTCATCTGCACACAATTTCATCACATAGGTAGATACTTATTTAGTGTAATTTTCGCGTTCAATTTTATTGTAAATTTTTTACGGAAATTCGCAATCAACCTAACGTTCAGTTTACGTCATAGTCATAGCACAACCGTTTACCTATCTGCGTACCAATCTGTGAATATAAGTGTATTGTTCCGGATTGGTTCTTTATATGAAATAAGATTGGAACTTTGGACCTTTGTTTGCTGTAATTTATTTTTCTCCTAACAGTTCTTTCTCGTTTTTATGTGCGTGTTGAAGGTTAAGTTGTTGACGAGATACCTATTTAGATTTTTCTCTAAATTTCTTTTTTCATAAAGGAGAAGATCAAGAAATGAGTTTTTAACTAAATAATAACTCACCATTAGTAAAACTCCGAGAACGGCAAGACCGTCCGGTTTTCCAGCGGCTTCAGTGAAGCTGTGATATTTGGTGGTATTCCAGTGCACCAGGTGCAGCTCCCCGGAGAAGGAGCGGCCGTCGACTGTGTGCTCGGAGCCCTCTCCATTCACGGCGCCCCAATGGCAATGCCACTGTTGCAACTTGTACACGTAGGAGTCGAGCGGCCCGCCTCGCAACTCTGCAATTTAACAACCTTGCACTTGATAAACTTATTACAAACGTAACAATGACAAATGTTTATTACGTAGTACGAATGTATGCTTAAAGCCAACACTGAGAAAATGCAATTTATTTAAATAATGATAAAATCATTAACGCGGTTTCCTATCATGACGTCATCGCACGCAAAACCCTTCAACGAGAATTAATTTAATATTTCGTGAACAGTAATAGGTATTTTTTTGTTTCTAAAATGGTGTATATAAGTAGGTATGTAGGTACTTAGGTATTGGATGAATGTTACGATTACTATTTATAGTTTGTTTTTTGTTCTTGTTTCTAGATTGTGCATAGGTTAGTGCAAAGGTCACCGCGGTCTCGTTGCCAGATATTTAATCTTAATTTTATTTTGAATTTGAACATATAATATTATTACATATTATAATAACGAACAATTTGTTATTCGTAAGTAGGTATCGCGTCACGAACATGAAAAGCCAAAGGTTAATTTCGATAACAAATCCCGAGTTTTGCTAATCGAGCTTGGACATCTCTGACATTTCATTCACCTTAATGAATATTTTTCACAATTTTTTCCTAAATGTACATTTTTCAATACTGTGGTGATAGTAGAACTGAACTCTGAAAACAGATCCAACATCGATCACAAAATATTAAGGGAGCCAAAAAGAAAAACTACTGGAAAACAGTCACATTTTGTTGTATAGGTACAGATTATGCTACAGTGACATACAGATACAGCACTCTTACACAAAAAAAACGAATATCCTATCAATTTTAGGTCGGAAAGGGACATGTGCCGGCACTACATGAGTCACACGAGGGGAACTGTTGCTGAATGCGATGGAAATGCAAATTGGTTCACACGCGCCGTGTCGAGCACCGCATTACTCCTTCCGTTTCTGGCTGACAGTAACTCACTAATCACTATAGATTATGATAATTATGTCCATTTTCGTATGTTATAATGACTAGTTGTTTCAATCAAAAAAGGAGCCCTTTGTGACCGAATGGTTTAATCTTTTGTTTCAATAAGGCTAATATGTCTATTGTCTATCAGCTTCGGCATAGTTTTTACCAGTGTAGAAATATGTTATGTTGCATAGACTTGATTAATGTGTTAACAAACCCAAAAGCCTAAAATTGCCTAGGCACACTAACACCTTGCATGTATGGCACATTTTAAATGTAATTTTTTTTTTACTTAGCCTGTTAAAATTATTTATAATGCCTAATGTTTTGAGGATAGTTACGTATACATACCTGAATCAAATCCGTTCTCATCAACTCTCCAGCAGTAACCTGGGTTGACTACAGAGCGCGTGTGGTTGACGGAGTACTGCCACTTGAGCGGCGGAGCGCAGCCCCCACTACTGGCGAGCGTCGTGTCAATGTCCACGGGGCTTTGGCGGGCGCCTCGGGCTTCTGGGAACTTCTCTATCCATGTCGCTGGACCTGATCATGAAAAACAAAACGTGAGTACACTATTTCACACTGGAGTACACACAACATCATCATACTAATATTACGATCATGTCGATCATTAGATCTGCGCTACATTCTTATGTCATATTTTTTCAAATAGGAAATCTATTTCTTCTAATTTTTCTATTTTCAATCAACACAGATGTTCCTAACAACCTATCTGCAAGAGGGGATAGGGCCCATTATCCATCAAAGTGGAGTGGGGCATTTTGTTTTTGTTTATTTGGAAAATATCTCTCTGCCTCGCCTCCGCTTTGGAGTACGATGCCTTTAAGGCAGAAAAACCAAATTAAATTAGATTTTTAGTAGTTAATTGCTTTTTTTCTATATATTTTTTGATGAAAATGAAAGTTAAGTAATTTATACTATCAACAGGTTTTTTAGCATCCGGTGTTTCCAACTGATTTGTCACCAATTTGTCACACGTCTGTCTAGCATGTCTCATAACGTGGGAAGAGACATGTGGTGACAGTTCGTTTATGTTACATATTTTGTTTAACTCATTGTGTCAACGTCGGATAATCGTTATCATATCAAATGCCATGCTGCCGCTCGCGCAACCTCTACTATCAATTCGGGCAGAAAGGGAGTTACTTCCATTATACAAAAACTAGGAAACGCGCTTACCAAATCTGCGATTTAATCGTTCTTATCAATAATAACGCATTCCTCGTTTTGGAAGATCTCCCTGAATTTCGACATTGCAATATCTGACTACTTTATATACATATAAACACTAAAACTTGTTTTCCATAGTAAGTAGAATACCGTCATATCGTATTCATTTGACTTTCGTATTTTGCTATCCGTTGTCAAATTATACCAGCTTGACTACCGGCTTTACTTGAATAAAAGTCAAAGTCAAATATTTTTATTCAAATATGCCTAATAGCTGTTTTGAATCGTCACAATTTTTTTTCCTACCGCCACCAGTTCAAACGGCAGATTTGTACGTGTTGAATAAAGTTAGCTTTCTCGATCTAAAATACATTCGCGCTCTATCTGTCTGTAACTAATTTATTTTAGACATAGTGATCAAAATAGGTACTTAATCGAATGAAATCGATTAATACTACATCATACTAAGTAATATTATAAATGAGAAAGTGGGTTTGTTTGTTTGTTATTCCTTCACGGCTTGACTAAGCAGCCGATCATTATGAAAACTTGTATACATATAGTCAGGGGTACAGAGCCCAACATAGGGTAATTTTTACGCGGGCGAAGCCGCGGATAACAGCTAGTTATTTTATAATTATTGTAATAATGAATGTTGATTTGTTAATCCTTAGCACGTAGCGGCTTTGTATCCGTCTCCGATTGTCATCATAATAGTCTTAAAAAATACTGAGACAGTAAATAAACTAATTTTTATACTTTCAAATAGGAATGAACAGCTAGTAAATTATAATACAAAATGTAATTAACAACTTTCGCATTTGGTCTAATAATGAAGACGGATATTAACCGGTTAAAATGTGACAGTTTGTTGTTAATTCTACTTTCATTAATACTTACTAATCGTTCATCTCGATCGATGAAAGGATTAAAAGCGCTTGTTTAAATTTTGTCTCTTCGCATTTTGTAACAAACTATAGGTGATTATTTAAGGTAGTATTTGTTTTATAACATAATACATATTGAATTTCATATTGTATCGAATGTTTCTCTTTTTTCTCTTCGGTAATTTCTTAATTCTCTTCGGTAATTAAAATAGTACCTACAGCTATACGTAACGAGTGCCGATTAGTACATAAATATACATACACATAGTACACATACACACAATGTTTGGAGCATTTAAAACTTGTTTATGTTATAATGTGCACGCAAAGCCAGGAGAGAGAACTGGTTACCAAAGGGACTCCCCTGGTGTATCTGTCCTGTATGGGCGGGCAGTGATCACTGGCGACTTGCATGCTCGTTGGCCATGTTTATAGAAGAAGTTCCATGAACAAATTAATTGATATGATTTTTAAGGAGAGTGACTTAGGCTGCTTTTATCCAAGAAAAACATCTTGTAGGTACACGCGCGGGTAACACATAAGTTGTTAATAAATAATAATATAAAATTTTATAGTCTGCACACATTTTCTTCGCTGTATGACGACCGCACCCCAATAACAATAGAGGCATACATACACATAATGTAAGTATAAGTAAAGTTCTGATAATAAATATACAGCTACGCTACGTAGACAATACAATACATACATATTCATAATTATGTAGACATTCGTTGCCTAAAACCCCGTACCTAATTAATACTCATTGTTTTATTCATTTATTATTACTTTGTAGGTTTGCAAAAAGATCGACTAGATATTATATTACTTAAACAAACTCGCAGTTTCGAAAATTTTCTGTAGTATGGGTACATAACTAGTCATCTCTAGATAAATGCACGGCACGCACGTGCCTTTATTTTATACGTACGTACTTAAGTCCTAGGTAGGTACTTACTTAATTTTTTCAGACTATTTCTTATAAAATTTACACGTTTTACATGAAGTGTAATTAATTACAAATTCATATAAACAGACTTATTAAACAGGTAGGAATTGCTTTGTTTAGTTTTGTGTAGATTTCTAATGTACACATGCCACATGCCGCCTACTGTTGACCTCGTTTTTTGCCGAAAATGATGGCTTACTAATACCTTTTCACAAGATTGAACTTCCTTATTTTTTTAAACTTTTCAAGTGGTCGTCTGATGTGGTTAGCCTTGTTGCGGGAAACGAATAATATTGTACACAGAGCAGTGGTTAAGAGTTAAGGCCGTACACTATATAATTAACGGAGGCAATTCTGTCTCCTGGCTTACGGCACACGGTAGTATCTCGCGTGGATAATTTGTTAATGGCTTGTCCATTTAATATTAAACAACGCACTTCTAACTTTATTTTACGGTTTTATGATTTAACAGCACATAGACAGCTTGAACCATGAGATAGGTAGACCTATGAAACGTTAATCGACGAATGATAATACAGATGAATGTCCGTTCCAAAGACGAAGTCGCCTCCAAAAGTTTCATAATTTATTAAAGAATTGGGACATTCTTAAAATAAGCAGGTAGGTACTGAGTATTTTATTTATCTCAACTACTCTGTATATTTTCTGGAAGTGAAATACTTAACACTTGGCTAACCAATGCGTCGTTTTGTAAATAGTTCTATTTAAAATAGTAAGAAATATATTTATCTGTAACCGCTATGAATCGCGAACGCTTTAATAGTTATTTATAAGTTCAGTTTACTTTACTGTCATTAGGTCTATTTGATGATGCTCAATAGCTCTCATCGCTGTAAGTATACCTTCGATCGGCTATCGCCAAAACTAATATTGTGCCAATGCCAATGACAAATTTATGTGCATTATTATGCCTATGATATCGATAATTCACTCAATTGAGAACCATATTAAAGATAGACAGATGGTTATTGCTAATATTCTATCAAATAATATTGTCATTCATCTGTTCCTTAGACTACTATTATGTTATATGGATTATCGTGGATAGAATCTATGAATCAGTAGTGTTATTTCTCTATACTTAATTATATATATATATATATTATTTTGTACACCACAAAGGTGGCAAAAAAGCATATGGTCGCCTGGTGGTAAGCCGTTACCGTAGCCTATAGACGCTTGTAATACTGGGGGTATTACTCTGGAGACCCTACTCTACTCACCGTAGGAACACAACATCACCAACATGGCCGAGACCAATGCTATTTGGCTACGATCTTCTGTAAGGTGGAGGTCCTTCCCCAGACGGGCTGCTCCGATTTGAGCGGCTACTTCTCTTAATAATTTAAATAATTTAAAAAAATAATATGATTATCTTGTAAATTGTATCTTTTGATACAATCATAATCATTACACATGACATGCCATTAGAAATATGACTAAAATTATTTTTTATTTATTGCAATTCTATGCTTAATGAACGTTGATCACATTTTTTGTCATGTTAGTATGAGCTTTTTGCTGATTATTTTGTAATTGCAAGTCGGCGCGCGGCGCGAGCGTAGAGAATTATTTGGTACCGAGTTCCGGTTAACGGGTAAAAATAAATTGACTAACCGCGACAAAAAAAACACAATCTGATCAAATTTGACCTAGGATTGTTCTATGTAAAATGGAACAATTAAACAGAAAAGTAATTGGTATCGACGAGAAAAAGTGCGGTCACGCCGCGTGCAACCATCGGCGTCCTCGGCCTTGCCAACCGCAACAGATTTATCAGGAACAGCGACCTCGACAGAACGGAACTGTCATCTTAATTTCCAACTATTTTTCCAACTATTCATTTTAATAACTTCATATACAATTATATATTAATTGAGTCCCATGGCGTTGAGCACTTGAGCATGTCAAATTGAATGAAACAACTATGATTACAGCTAAGAGTTTAGTAGCCAATTTCTAGAACTCATTTTAATTGCATATTTTTTGATTTGCAATAATGTGTTGTGTATGACCACAATATCATAAAAAAGTAACGCGACAGAAATACCTAGCCTTAAGTAGTGGTGTTAAAAGATATGAATCAAACTTTTAGTGAAAGTGAGAGTTGAGAATTTGACCGCTATTCATTTCAATTTCAATGATAAAGCGACACGAGACACAAGTTGACACAATCGACAGCAATTACTGAGCGGAGTCATATATAGTAGAGTGGATTACACACGTACAACAATATTGATTGACTAGCTGTTGTGCCCGGAACCTAGTTGAGAGATGCTGTTATAGCCTTACATACAGCCTTCCTTGATAAATGGCCTACTAAAATATTTTTTATCCGAATCAGTAATTACCAACAATTATTTGTACATATCAAGATTTCTAATAAGAGCTATTGTCCACTAAAGAGGAAATGGGCGGGAAGCTAAACGGTAAATCAATTCTGACTGAAATGTTAAAATAACGATATCCTATTGGTTACTTAAGAAACACGCAAACTCCTCTCCGCCCGTCTCGGCTGTGGACGACTGGCCTAAGACACTGAAGGCAGGAAAATAAAAGCGTAGAACGATATATTATCACATGTTTAAATTTGCATATAACTTGACATGACACGAACTGCATTACCTAAGTATAAATAGTTTCCTATAAGTATACTATAAGTGTACCTATAGTAAAATCATAGCCAAATAGCATTGGTCTCGGCCATGTTGTGTTCCTACGGTGAGTACCGGTCTCCAGAGCTCCAGAGTGACACCCCCGGTATTGCAAGTGTCTATTGGCTACGTACGGTGATGCTTACTATCAGGCGGCCCGTTTGCTTGTTTGCCAACTTTGTGGTACAAAAAATAAAGGGTAACCTTCATATAAAAAAAAAAATATAGTGATGGTGTATTAGACGAAGATATCACCCACGCGACGTCTCCGCTTATGTGCCACACTCATTATTGTCCAATAGTAAGTACCACATGCTCACTTCTAATAACCCACCATTATCAACACGCGACGAACTGCATAACGTCAGGAAAACCTCAATAAGATGATTCTTTGCTTTTCAAGCGTTTTCTTCAAGTAACTACTGTTTTCCGTTGCTATTGTATGTTGAAGGATACATAACAAAACTACAATAAGTATAAATACTTAGATATACTTACCTGCAGACTTATTATATCAATGCTTTGTAGTAGGACGAAACGTCAAAATTCCAATCGATCGGGATTACTTTCAAGAGCGGTGAGTGGTCACTTAACTATGCACTTCTGCGTACTAATACTAAATACATTCTAATTGATAATTATAGATAAGTAAATGCGAGTATATAACTATTATTTTCATCACTTGATTAATTTCTTAAAATGTAGCGGATTAATACTACTAGACTATTTGTATGTTCCATGGAATCTAGCACTTAGATTATGCCCAGCTCTGTTACGAAGTAATTTCAATCAAATTCGTAGTAGGTTTACAACGGTGTTATTCCGAAAAAAAAAGTGAAAAAACGTTCCCAAAATGTTCTATCCACCTATGTAGTGCCCGTGGCTTATGCAGTAGTGATTGCACCTGTGGTGTGTGTTTTATATTCAGAATGTTATGTATCATCTCAAGTTACTAAATGTAATTTATTTATCATTACTAATAAATATAATAGATGATTAAATACAATCGTTCGCGTAGAATAATGGGCAATTGACACATGTCATTATTCATTTGCTCCTGCCATTCATAGCGCACCGCCAACTAAAGTGCATTACACGCATAGATTTATTATTAGGTACGCTAGTATATACTAAATCTATGATTACACGATACATATAACCTACATTATTTATTACAGCTCTATCAGCTTTGTCGAAAAGCATTTTAATCTTTATTTCCCATCTCAAGCTATCTTTTTATTTCATATTTAGTTTGCCAATGACAATAGTTTAAAAATATTTTTGAGTAACAGTACAAATTAGTGCCAATTTCAATAAATATTTTTACTTACACTTGGAAACCCTATCTCTAAATAACTATATAAGGTGACTCAGTGATGATAACTGTGATATCCCTGGTGTAGTGTCACTGTGGACCAAGGACACCGGTGACTTACCATCAGGCGACCCGCATACTCGTTTACCAATATCTTTCTTTAAAAAAATAGTCTTGTTTTTACTGTCACTTATAATTTTATTAATGTAAATATGTATATTTTTATGCAAAATACAAGTACAATGAACGGCACTGGTAAAACAGGTCACGAGCTATCTATTATAGGTACAATATTATACTAATATTATAATGAGAAAGTGAGTTTGTTTGTTTGTTATTCCTTCACGGCTTGACTGAGCACCCGATGATTTTGAAAATTTGTATACATATTGTCAGGGGTACAGAGCCCAACATAGGCTAATTTTTACGCGGGCGAAGCCGCGGGTAACAGCTAGATATAGATAATTTATTTCTTATAAATTCATAATACTACATAGAGCTTATACCGCAGAAGTCCAAATAGTTCATTATAATTATTCGAATGATAAAAATGTCACGCCTTTGACTTGACTAATTTACAAGTACACACAGTATTTAGCAATATGCTGTGAACATAAAATGACAGGCTGTCATTGTATTGTTAATTATTTTACTTATTTACTAAATTATCATATTTAATATCTGGAGTCCTCTGTCCTGAATTTTTTTGTACATATCTTGGATGAACTTCAATTATTTAAGAACTAATGTGAATCCTTAGTTCCTTACAATAATCAACGCAAAGAGTGAATCTTGTATATATTATAGTTAGGTCATTCCTACAATCATGTTTTAGGTTTGAAATTATTCTTCCCTATGATAATTTTAATGCTCCATCCGCGTGTAAAGCTGAGAAAAGATACAGATTCGATTGGAGGAGTACGCAGACGAGATGAATTGTGTTATTTATTAAATCCATTATTCATTTTATGGGTTTATTATACACACATTTATTTTTTTACATACACATTACTTATCCGTAGTGAGAAACTATTGTTATTTTTTTTTGGTATGTTTAATGGAAAACGTAATTCCCTAGTATGTATATTGCATTTCATAATTTCTCTATATTCACTGTGTTAATCAACAACAGTGTGAATTGAATTTATAGTAATGCATTATTTCAGTATTATTTATGTAGTTTCTAAGTGCACCTAGTTCTCAATACCCGCCTACTAACTACAACTAACAATGCTTTTGAATTGTGCCTTCGCATGCCAAACGCATGCATGCACATCATTGTGTGTTTGTATTGATATCATAAAATAAATGCATCAGATTATACAATAGGCACTGTTCTTTGAAAGATGACTGTAATAAATATATTCAATTCATGCTAATAATAACACTGATTATTAAGTTGTCGTTTCTTAAATATGCAATTGTATAAAACATAAAGGTTTTCTCCTATTTTCTAAGAATAAACATAAAGTAAAAAAACATACATATTTAATAAGTGGGATTCATTTAGTAAATTTTACAGCTCATTGTCGAGTTGTTTGTAAGAGTTATTTCCTCACTAGATATAAAACAGCCGTATTTGAGAGCACGTCTCTGTTTACAAGCAAAAAGCTATTAAACTACTAATAGTCTTTACAAATGGAATTGACGATCGGAAGATAAGTGTAAGTATTTAAAGTTTTAAATCTAATCTATGTAAGTAACATCTTGTATTCAAAAAGAAGTGATGTTTGAAATTGAAATGCAACTGCTTACAAAGCAGGTTCAGCATGTTAAATGTTCAATTACTGCAATAAAGCTGCGCGGACAGCAGCGATAGGATTCTTTTCTACCATAGAGGTGTAATAAAATAGACGTGTTCATGAACACAAATGGTGTACTATACGAGAACCCTATACCACTGCTGTACCTAGGTTCATTAGCGAGGTTTGACAATTGAAATGCCTTTCATGCCTATAATCTTTTCGCATAGGTAGTTGAAATCAAGTAGCAAACTCCTTGGTCAAAAATTGCCAACTATTACCATTGATTAGTCGAAACTATTTGGGTTTGATTGATATTTTGCAGTCATTGATTTTATGTGTTTTGTCTGCACTCTACACAACTAGAGAAGAAATTAACTATTTTGTACTGTACTGAATCGTTGTAAGCTGGTTGTAAGTATTGGCAATTTGGCAGTTAATTACTGTTCTGGACTCATTGAATACATATAACATTATCATTGTTCCAAAGGAGTAATTTTTACAAGAAGCAAAAGCGATTACTAAGTCTCGTGTAAATTATAACGAGCTCTTTACAGTCATCATTAGCTGATTGTCTGAGTTTCAGTGATTAAGTGCTACGTGGCGTTCAAGTGGTTTCGAATAGTTGTAATGCATGATTCATGATATTCTTCTACCCTAATTACGTTATATTATATGAATGCTATGTTTTAAGTATCTAATTAGAAAATTATGTATTTGCTATCCATCGTTTAGTCCACTCTATGATCTTGATTATGTAAAGTACACTTTTCTAACTTAATAATTTTTTTGTTATGTATAAATGATGACGGTGGTGATTAGTTTCAGGTTTTTTATTTCACTCATTAAGAGGATAAAGTGTGTCACTAAATCAGTTCAACGCAATTTAGATTTTATGTTAAGTGAAATAGGAATCAAAGGCTTCCGATATTAATCATTTGTCACATGACGTGATTAATTTACTGACTTATTTGCCTCCACACATGAAATGTGGATGTAGGTACGTATATGATTATCCATCAACATGCGAATTTAGGACAAAGATTTCATTAAAAATAAAACTCGCAAGCGTTATCATATCGCTAGTCTTAAGAATATTTAATTTACTTACCTTATTTTTTACGGTATGCTTTATATTATTTGAATAAGTTACTTTTACATTAACATAATTATTATGAATGGGCATTATAATTGAATGAGTAAAGTGTGTAATTTTATCCTCCTTGATGATACATAGGTAAATTTTATAATACATATACCAAGTATATTTTATAAAATTTACCTATGTTTATACCAAGCATATATTTTTTTAAGTGACGTATTTCAGAATTACTTTGTGTGACGATTATTAAGTTTAACTGACTATGTACATAGTTTTTGTTACTATTTCACTTTTTATGTGTTTTCATGAAATGGCAAATATTATAAAGCGCAGGCCATACGATCCTATTGTGCTAGCTCTATGTAGAGAGGCTATGTATTTATTTAAGTAAATAGCTCTCTCTTTGCCTTATCACTTTTACGTATACCTTTGCGCCTAAGCAGAGTAAAATTATAGATATTCTAATGTAGTACATGTATAAATCTTTTAAAAACCATGGCGGGTTACTAGTGCTACTAGAGTATAAAGAGGCGTGCAAAAATTACAAGTTTCATCAACGCCAGCATCGAACGCATCGAAACTGGGGCAATGTTCGCCACACGCAACTCTCAACTCACTAACTCTTTCGGCACTATTCTTAGGCTTTACCTACATAAAAAAATTACAATCGTTTACTATGTTATACAAGGTAAATGTACCAGTGATTCTGTTCAGTAAAATTTTACTTACAATGACTACTGATATTTTGTTTGCTTACTCAAAGTAACATTGTCATTATTCAATTGTTTTTAACATACTGTTTATTTTCGCAACGAATTGTTTAAGTTTAAGTACCGCTACCCCAGACCATGAGAAAACTGTTTACTAAAAATGTTACTTACAATTTATTGAGTTTCCGGTCATTCTTTTCTATCAAAGATTCATTTGTAATGCATGCATCGTATCATGATATTTAATACTTTAATATGACATTTTAATTGCGTGTTTTCAGAAGATTAGTTTTTATTTATTTAAGCGATAAATATGTTTCCAAAAGCTTAGACCTGTCTAAGTTAAGAGTCGTTGATTCTATATACTCTTCTGGGAGAGTCAACTCACTCTTCTCTTCTATGGGTCTTTCTTGTTAGGTTGCGTTCCAAATCCATATTTACAAAATAAGTGAGTACATAATTTGTTACTCGTATCCAAGTGCTTGTTTCTCCGGTTATTTTAGACTTAATATTCTTACTTACTTATTTTAGACTAGAAGCAAGGTGTGGAATTTATATTTTTTAAGTCTTTATAATATTTATAAGTACGTACTACGTACTATTGTTTCATATTTAAAATATACATTCTGTATCGCAAAAATATAAACATCTGTGTTTAAAATTTGCGTACCAAAGTCAACAGAGCACATGAATGGAAATTATAACTAACCAAGCTAACTGATTTGAAAAATAAGACAGAATGGTTCTGTACTGCTGAAAAACGTCATACATAAACATATTGTTTAATTAAATAATTTTACACAGTACCTGCCTGAGACAATTCTTACTCATTTTAAAATAAAATTTAATTCAGCAATGTTCAGCCTTTTCGAACCATTTGGAATTGAGCAAACGAAGGTAGGCTTAACTGGAGTTCAGCCTCTCAGGTGAGCTGTCTTTATTTACATTCAAGTTTTATTTACCTGCCTGGGATCAGTCACGTGCTACGATGTAAACAAACCGGTCTTAGCCTCTTACTTCGGCTTATCAGCGGAATTGTAATTATCTGGTAAACTCACCGTTTTCACAAGTGTATCCCCATTCCTCAGCCATTATTGTGCTTGTCGATATCTCGGTTTCACTGTCTCTTTTGACTGCTACCAATATGTACCGTATGCCGCGTGGTCCGTGTGTGCACGGAAGAGCGTGGTCTGCTCGTGACTGCGTGCGAGTGCCCGCGGTGTCTTCGCTTTATACGGGGTCAGCAGCGAGCGAGCGAGGCGCCTCAGGCGGAGGCGGGCGCGGGCGCGAATCGGGGCGCAACACACTGCCGCTCGCCAGCTCCGCCGGCTTACTGCGCCCGCGGCGCCAGCTGTACCCTGCGTAGCCCCTCTACGCGTAGCGCGATTACTGTCCAATGTACAACTTTCTACTTAATTTTAATTAAAACAATTTCGTTAATACGTTTTATATTTTCAAATAAAAGTACGCAATTTTCTCTAATGAAATCTTAATGAAATACAATAAAATGGATCACTAGTAACTGGATGCTAAAATCTTTTTCTTCTTGACGGTTTATTTTGCTACGTTCATTGAGTACATAGGTATGATAACGTAATTAATAGCATTATTAATTATTTTAGTGTTTCTAAACACCATGTTGATGTGATGAATGAAGTAGGTACTATTATAGAAAATCGCACAATCGGAACTCTGCGCTATAAAGCGCGGCAGCCGGCACCAACGCTTATTCGTTTAGCCTTATGCAGCATATTGAGATCAATTTATTATTAGATAGTAGGTATTTAAATCACTATCATTCATTAGATCACTGCTTGCATTACTTAATATATGCGTCAATCTGTCTTTGAGCTGGCAGCTCTGTTCCGAAATTCTGATCTTGCTTTTTTTTGGAATTCCTGTCTAATTCATAAGTATGCACTTAAACGGTAGAGCTCTCTTAATTGGCGATTATGATCGTTCGATCGTTACAAACAATACTTTCGAAAGATCGTACGATCGTCCCAATTAGGACGGTACAGTGGCTGTGGGCCCTACCTACTTGGCCAATGGATAAAAAAATGTAGCCTTCCGCTGTGCTTCCCCGTTTAGCTTCTATTTAATTTTAAATAACCTACTTATGTCATTATGTGTTATGGTGTGTATTCAGTGTCAGTTTATTAATGAACCAATTTGAATATATATTTATTTTAATTTATCTTTTAGGAAAATAAAAATCAATTTATCCATTCTTAGAGATATCTCTTTATGTACCTAAACGCTGTAATGGATAGGACGCGTATCAACACTTCTGAAAAATGTTTACACTGACAACAGATTCTATGATGAGAGTGATGACACATAATAATGTGTGTGTCGTGGCCTAATCGCTGAATTGGGCATATCGTCCGCCACATACTATAATGTCGGCTGACTCTCGCAATGATGAGCTAAAACGCGAGTGTGGACGGGCTCTACTTCGGCTTTAGTTTTCTTCTTATGCTGGCTCTACACTCTTGCGAAGTTGAGCGAACGCGAGTGTAGACCTTTTCGTCCTATCTTTAGTTTTTCTTTGTCCTAGAGTGTAGAGCATTATCCTAGCTCTACATTCTCGGAGGTTGAGTAAGGGAAGTTAAAGGGACTAAGTAAGAAGACAAAGTAAAAGTGAAGGCGATGTAGAAGAAGGGCTCGTCCAACAAATAAAGAACCATCCAAATCGGATAACTATAACTGGATTCGGAGGACAAGCCATAAGTGTAAAATCCACTTAACTCTGAAATATGAGGGCGGGCGGCGCGCACCGTTGAATTCTTTTTGTAGTGAGCAATTGTGTTTTTCCCAATCTTACGTTTTACTTACAAAATATTTTTTCATTTATAAATTTTAAATATGAATGTAGTTTGTAGTACCTATAATATTTGTTCATTTAGGAAGTTAACATTTTTTTTGTAGTGTCACTTTAGTATTTTTGAAATAAATAATGTTAAAAAAATAGCTTAAGGAAGTATAAGTAATAAATAGAGAAGTGAAAGAGCTGGCACAGGAAAGAGAAAAATCGAGGCTGCTACAGCTCTTAATTCAAAGAAAGAAAGTAATAAATATACTTTCGAATAAGTAATTCGTTGTTAATGCCTGAATGTTTTAAATATTTCGTCTAAAATAAAAGTTATTGTTGTTGATATTTTGTAGATTTTGCACCGACATTCTCTGTTGAGATGCATTGACCTTTTGATTAGTGTAAAGAACAGACATACATTTACTTCATATTGACCTCTGTTGATAACTACGTCCCTTTTCTTATAAATAGCAGTGAGATGGGTGCGATAAGTGTGACCGACCGAGGATAGTAACATGAAAAGGCGTAGCAATAATGTGATACCAGTTTATTGACGTGGGCAAGACAAATAACAATAAAGAGTCCACATATGCACTCTGCAGATGATTGGACTGTATCCAAAACATATTAAAGAAGGCATAAATTTTTTACGTTGTTAACAAAAGATCAGCAGAGTGTCTGTACACCTTTTTTTCTTTTTATTCCTTATGGAGAAAGGGTTTTAAGGGGGTAAAACAATCGGTGAAATAGGTTAGTAAATCACGATCAAATATGAATTACATGGGTTACCTTACAATACAAT
Organism: Endotricha flammealis; assembly: GCA_905163395.2. Classification (NCBI taxonomy): domain Eukaryota; kingdom Metazoa; phylum Arthropoda; class Insecta; order Lepidoptera; family Pyralidae; genus Endotricha; species Endotricha flammealis. Next base: position 11,243,739 of record LR990853.1, read on the forward strand.
TGTGTTGAATTTATATATTTTTGTTACAAGAATAGATCAATTAATTGTTAGCTTAATACTTATTTTTTATTTTAAACTCCTATTATTTCACTACCTTAACTTATGTTTTCATATAAGTACATTTTCAAACATGATTTCCTCCATGTTTGCGCAGTTAAACGGGAAAGTACCCTACCAAAAGGGATTTTGTTAATAACATTCTGTATTCATTCCTGTTTTGTTTTGCTTAATGACTGTACAGCGGTGTTTTACAGAAGGAAACGATAGCCATTATCCTCTGTGTAGGCAAATTTTAATAAATACGCGAAAGTTTTTAAGGGATTTGGTGTAGGGTTTGCACTTATGCAAAATTTTGATTTACTGAAGAATATTTCAGCAAAGTAAATTGTATGTTTAACTTTTTATGTCGTTTTAAAAATGGATGCATCTTAAACACCAATGTTACCTCCAATATTCCAATATTTTATCTTTTAAATGTAATAAATCTATATTGCATTAAAGATTTTTTCCTTTTTAAGATTTTGAAATTATTGTGTCGTTTAATTATTTACGTCAGTTTTCATACAAACTGTACACAACTAGCGTCAAATATAAAATAAGTTAAGAGAAAATATTAATATAATACTTACACATAAAACAATATCTCCACGATTCAATCTGTAGGTTTGTAATCCAGTTGGTTTCAAACATAGAAAAGAAACACTATGTATATATTTTAATGCGTTGGCGGCTGTAAAAAACAATAAATTTATTTTTGTTTTCAAAGCTTTTGGAATAAATTGGAACAATATAAAGTTTAGATCAGTTGAAATTAATCGCATTACTTGACATACATGTCCGGATGGATTGCACGAGCTTTCGTTAAACATTATACCTACATTTTTTTTTCAATAACAAAGAAGTTAAGTTTTTCCTGAGATTAGCTCGTTCAATCGTACAAACATAAACTCTAACTTTTAAAATATGTTAAAGTTAGACTAGTAGAGAGATCTAATTGAATTGAATATTCCTAACCGTGAAAAAATAGACATAGGTGTTTAAAATTCAACATTTGACACGCGTTTGTGGAATTTATGAGACAGGTAACTGAAGTTATGTAACATTTTTAAATAAAACTAATGTCTACAACTCACATTGAATATAAAAGAAGCAATTATTTTTCCCAAAAGATTTCGTGATGTGAGTACATAATAAGTGTATTTAAAATTAATGATCGGTTTAATCCTAACTACGTTAATATATTTTACTAGCTGTTACCCGCGGCTTCGCCCGCGTAAAAATTAGCCTATGTTGGGCGCTGTACCCCTAACAATAATGTATACAAATTTTCAAAATAATCCTGCTGCTTAGTCAAGCCGTGAAAGAATAACAAACAAACTCACTTTCTCATTTATAATATTAGTATAAAGTATAATTGTTGAGTCTTGACTGTAATGTAACGTATTAGTAGCTAGAGCTACAGACTTTTAATTTCTCTCGAAAAAAATGTTTTTTGTGTTAGTTGTTATTTGGACGTTATCTAGTGAAGATACAAAATTAATAAAAAAATAATTTACGAAGTTAATAGTAGCCCCATTATATTAAGGTCACCGACCTTAATGAAAATAGATATTACAAACGCAGTTTATACAAATAAATAAAATAAAAATCTTACACTTGCGACTCTTCAAGGGGTCGTCGTTGTAAAAGTCTTTTTGGCCTGATTTACAAAAATAGGTTACGTACGACAAATAAACAACTCGATAAACATGATGTGTTTAATTAATTACTCTATAAGTATACTATTGTTACATTGCCCGAGTTTTCTTAATCATAATTAGGTTCTCCAGATTTGATAAAATAAAATAATAGATAGGTAGTATCTAAGTAGCTGGCACGTCCTACTACTTTCTACGAATACAAGAGAAAAGTGTGAAAGAGTAAGACAGACAGACTAAGTGTAAAAGTTTGTTATTACTCATTCATAACTTCAAATGTCTCTACGGATTTCTTTGAAATTTGACAAAAGTACGAGATAGTTTATAATATAAGCCCCCCGCCATATAGCAGTTAAGTACGTAGATAGCGTTAAATAAAAATAAAATAAAAACATTCGGACGAATTCGCGAGCATAGCGCATAGCCAAAATCTCTTGCTATAATAGTGGCCGAAGAGAATTTAAAACACGCGCAAACATAAAATAATTCATTGTTTGAAAAATGTGCGTGCTTTAAATTTTAATTGAATAATGCGAAACATATACTTATAATATGTCGGATGGGCAACCATACCTAGAAGTATTGTGTGCTAATTTTGAACCTAACACGGGATCTTTACCAGTCTACAGTCCGCCAATCAAAATGATTAATTTGCCATTATCTTTTTAATTATTACTCATTGTTAAATCGGTACATTACTTTTAACAGGTAGATTATATTTATCTTATACATTGGTGTAGATTTTTGAGACAGAACCTTAAAAAATTGACGTCATTTGACGTCACAATACGTCAATCTTTACCTAAGAGAAAGAAAATTATAAAAACACGACTATTCCTAAAATTAGTTGTAAAGTATTTATTTTATAGTTTATATATTTAAATTTGTATAATAAACAAAGTGGGCACCATAAAAGTTGAATGCTTATGCTAAATAGCAAGAATTAGCAAAGATATGATAATGTCTAGATCATGTATGCGTTATGTAGAGCTATCAAACAGTAAAGCATCATAAATGTTGACTTTTGCGATTGAATACTTGGCCTGCGTACTAGTGTACACAGTATTAATAAATTACTGTAATTTATTACAGCATTGGCATATGGATACGAATGCCTAGAAATGCAAAACGCTAGGATCGTGACGTGAACAGTAATTCTTTTGTTTTGCATTATCTAACGACATCTTTGATTACATACAGAGCTACGGTTAGACCAGTATTAAACTATACCTACACACCATGCGGCTATACTTCCTGCAAGGCGGATAGTACAGTTGACTGCAATCAGAAATCATGAAAGAAAACGTAGATTTCAAAGGCACTGTGAGTGTGTGACGCATGTTGCAGCTAGCCGTCATACGGTTAGCCGCAGGTGAAACCGTGTCCTGCGGCCACCTTGACGGTTGTCTGTATTCCACATTTCCAGCTAACTTCAGCAGTACCCAGGCCACGTTTACATCTGCAAACAATTTTTTACTAGAAATGATTTACAGCCCTATCTGAGCTATATTTAAATATAGACTATAAAATAGCAAGTTACCTGAGACAGATTGCTGGATACTCCCTAGGAGTTGTCTCCCAAGCAATCATGTCTAAACGTATAGCATCAGTATCAACTCTAAAGTACTAAAACGGTTGAGATGCAATTTGAGAGAGGTAGGCACAGCGGATAATCCGCTCAAATCGGAGCAGCCCGTCTGGGGAAGGATCTCCACTTTAGATCGTAGCCAAATAGCATTGGTCTCGGCCATGTTGTGTTCCTACGGTGGGTAAGGTCTCCAGAGCTCCACTTTCTACAGGGTCGGCAACGCGCGAGTGATACTGTCCGTACGGTATTGCAAGTGTCCATAGACTACGATAACTGCTTATCATCAGGCCGGCGGGCCATATAATTGTTTGCCACCTTAGTGGTATAAAAAAAATGAAATCCTCTCTTCTCTCTTCCAACTCCTCGCCCATCCCCTCTTCCTCTCCCGCTACCTTCACCTCCTCCCCCCACTCCTCTCTCTAATTCCCTCTCCCTCTCAAAACATTACAATTTAATTTCAAGTAAATCCAAATAAACATAAAAAATAACTTTTCATCCCGATTAGGGGGTGATAAGACTGAAAATCGATATGAAAAATTGATTAAATAAAAACAAATAAAATAAGATTCTGCATTTATTTTAAATAACTTAAAACCCATACAAGTAATTTACTTTTAGTACAAATTTCAAATGTAACTACAATAACTAGGTAGATAATTTTATATTTTAACTTTTTTTTAAATCAATTTACTTACGTAACTAGTACCTAAGCTACTTACTTATTAGCAAAAGACTAGCGTGAGATATGAGTTAGGTTCATCATGATAACTAAACAATACTCTATCAAGTAGGCAATTCGAGCGTAAAAACTCAATATAGGTAGTATGAGCGTTAACTTTATAAAAATAAATAAATACCTACTTATTGAAAATGATTTTCGAATACTGTAAAATCTTACAAACTAATAAATGCAACCGTTATTTTCACAACACCATATTTTGCTTGTAAAATAAGAAAATTGGGTTACAAAATTCTACTAATTTTCATAGGAAAACCTCATCACGACATTTTGTAAAAATTATATTAAAAAAAACAAGAAAGTTCTAAATACTTAAAGAAAACTAGATCTAGACAATACTGTCATGTAGCAAAACTAGCAAAATAATTCAGGCGATGAGTTTTGAAAGCAAACATGTTTGTTAGCAACCTCTTTTGTATCATTCCATAATGCAAACATGGAAATTATGGTCCTTCAAACTTAAAATCTATTTTCTTACTTGCACAAACTTATTAATTAAGATACTATAAAATATTCTAATTAAGAGGTAACACAGTATCAATTGGCAAGATAATCGCTCTCGTTGACGACCACATTTCAATAGTGGGCCGTATCGTTATCGGCTGCAGGAATGTCAATGTAATCTATAACTTCCCAGTTGGCCTCAGGTTCTTCGGGGACGATGGGTGGCAGCGCGGCACGGACTAGGGGTATCCCAGTGTCGTCCAGCATATGGTAGGCGCGGATGGCGGCTTCTTCGCCATCAACTGATCGTGCTCGAGCGTTGAAAGGACCTCTAACATCGCCGCTGGGCAGCTCCCATATTCGCCATTGCGCAGTCATCTTGAAATCCTGTATCAATTATAGAACAAAGACAATGTCATTCTACTGCTTTAACTATTGTATTTGTTTCACGACGAGTTTGCATAAAAAATGCCATATTGTAATGTAATACAATTAGTATACCACGGCCAACGGATAATGACAGCGACATTGTATTTTACGAGACAGAACAAGTATTTAACTACCTAAAATTGTATTGACTTTAATCTTGGAATGGTTCGTTGAATTCTCATAAATTAATCAATTTCATCAATGATTTGAAATAAGACTGTGATAATAATTAAATACTACGTATGTTTCTAATATCAGGGGTGTTTCTTGCCTATTATCTTGCAGTAGAAAATTATTGATCGATATAGCACACCCCGAGAGTTGTTACGAGCTACGAGCTTCCTGTAACCGCAAGACTGCCAACAGTCTGTTTTCCCAACGAACGTCAGCCTTGTAGGCGATTAAATGATTTTTGTACGAACTGCATTTGCTGCAGGTTCATACAGTGCAATGCATGCATTTTTTATAACGGATGCCCAGTATGGCCCAGATAGACCAAGGGTCAATTGATAAGTTGACATTTTATCTTACTTTTTATCATTAAGATAACCTTGTAAGCGCGCTTATAATTTTTTAAGCACTTTGACAATTTCTTTTTTGGGTTCCTTAGTAAATAAATAGGTTAGGCCACGTTTAGACCTGCAATAAATTTCTGCGAGAAATTCATACAGATGTAAAAGTTAAAGAATGATCAACATCTTAACCGATACAACCAGATGATTTACTAGTTTCTTACATGTAAATTACGCATAGAAGACCTAATCGAATTAATGTGAATGATTTATCTAATGGCCGTGATATAGTTTTGCTAATTTATAAAGCGCCCATTGCCGACAAATCTCCTCGTAAATATATTGCTTTAAGCTACTTCCTCTGCTGTAGAAATATCCGTTCAGCAGATAATCGCTGTAAGCCTTGACAGTAACCGCAATATCGAGATCCTGCGTGCCCTTGCACACTTCCGTGTGTAGACCGACTCGCGCCTGTGATGAATGCAACTGCATTGTCGGCTAATATTACAAACAACTATGAATATAATGAAATATGATAAAACTATAATGACTATCAAAACAAACAAAACTTAGCTCTTATCTCTAGAGAGAAAATATACTACTTTGTACAACTGAACGTTTTTCTGACAATGCAACATGCATATAATTAGTACTTGTACTTCGCTTTGGTAGTTTTTCTGCCGTCTTAGCTCATATAGACTTAATCCATGTTAGGAAAAGTTTATCATAATTCTAAACAAAAAATAGGAAAATAATCGGCTCGTGTGTTTACAAGTCACACTACTTATCTTATGCAAACGGTGACTACACACGTCAGTTTTGGTAAAAACAATTTATCATAGGGCATTTTGATAAATTACCCACTGATTTACGGCAAATTAGCAAATATAATCAAATTTATATGACGCACGTGTGCCGCATAGCAGGACCCTGTGATGCAGCGACTGTCAGGTGAAGAGCAGGCGCGAACATCGGGCGCAAAGTGTTTTATGAGGTTATTTTGATGGAGCGCGAGAAGCACGTGATGTGACGCAATTTGCTTTAATAAAACAATGGGATTATAGACTTTGTAGTTTATTCGATTTGCATAGATAATAATTGTATAACGCGCATGATTCATTGCGTCAATATTCGGTAAATAGTGTCTAACGTTATTTACCTTAGTAGTAAGTAAGTAACACAGAGTATTATTTTAGTTGTATTTTTTTAAACAACTTAATTAGGTGTTCACTGAAATGTTATGTCTTTTTTGTAAGGTGCTTACAAAATGCTATAACTTTTGAAGACATTAAACTTAAACTTAATGTCACATTAAATTATAGCCGTCACTGTCACACTAAAGAAGAAACAAAACCGGGCAAGTACGTGTCGGGCCATGCACAATGTAGGGTTCCGTATTGGCTAAGCATTTCTTGCTTGCAGATGAGTACAAGTACAACGCCATATTCTGTGACATTTGTACGTTTTCGTCAAAGAAATTTTACTTCATAAGTTTGTCGGCTATTACTCGGTAACTAGTGGTGCCACCTTAATCGTTATAGTTTTCCTTGTAGGTTCACTGTATGGACTACTACCATGATATTTTTCAAATTTTTAAACACAAGACTTTCGGAGATAGAGGGGTTGGATGGACCACCGTGCAAAACGAAAATTGACACGTTAAATGTAAATAATTCGCAAACGGATCATTGTATCGGAAAATGATCTTCCCACACCCTCGATGTATTTAAGAGACCTATCTAACGAAATGATACGATAACGATATCCCACAAGATGGGATCGGTGCGAAAAACCCTGTAGGGGGAGGCACCCCAAATAAAATATTTTTCAAAATTTCTACCACTTTGTTAGCATTATTAATATGAGTATACATACCAAATTACAGCTTTCTAGCATCAAGCGTCTAGGCGCTAGACCGCGGATGGACAGACGGACAGACGGACATGGCGAAACTATAAGGGTTCCTTGTAGTTTACTACGGAACCCTAAAAAAGCGATAGCTTGAGACTTAAAGTGAAATTAAAATTAAAAAGCATAGCAGAAACGCCTATAAATGTTACTTAAATTGAAAATTTTAAAATCTTATAAGCAATTTAAGATATTAACTACAAATCTAAAAAAAACGAACTCGTGGTCTTCAATCGGCTAAACTGATTTTCTAAATAGCTAAAAAAACTCTCAAGAAACACTTGATCAAGTCATATTTCAAACATAAACCTGTTTCTGGCAAATAAATTTCTATTCTATTCTATTCAATGGACACAAACATCCTCTGATGTAATTTAAAAAGTAGTTAAGTATAATGCAGATGCAGATCCTGATAATGTTGCAGCTTCAGATCAATGTCACTATCTTCTTGCATATCTTAAAAAAAGTATAGGTACCAAAATGTATATTAATCAGACTTATGGAAGTGGTTCGTATATTCATCAAGAGATGATGATCTCCAAACACTGAACACCTTTGTATTTAAATCGCCTTTCAAACAAAAAAGAACTGCATATTTTGTATTAAGTCATACAGTAGACAAACAAGCTAACGAACCACCTGATGGAAAGCGGTCACCGCCGCCTATGGACATCAGTAACACCAGGAGGGGCGCTACTAATGCGTTGCCCACCAAGGACGTTGGAGGAAAGGAAGGAGGAAGGGAAGGGAAAGAAGGAGGGGGAAAGTGGGGATAGGGAAGCAGTCGGGCTTCCGGATCTCTCACTCACAGGACGAAACGCATTGCTGCTTCACGTCGATATTCTATGAGAGGTGGACTTCCCCGGTCGAGCTAGCCCATTTCATCTATCTATAATATAATAAAAGTGTAAAAAAAGTTTGTCTGTACATTGAATATATTTCCAAAAAAATTGTTTAGGGCGATGAAGAATAAGCAATAGAACAAGAATTTCGTAAAATTTTGTCCGTCTGTTTGTATGTTTGTATGTATGTATGTTTGTATGTATGTTTGTACACGCTAATCTCAGAAACGGCTGAACCGATTTGGATGCGGTTTTCACTAATATGTGGCGATTTGCTCAACATAACATTTAGTGTATGATTCTTTTCAAAATTCCCACGGGAATCCGAGATATACGCAAACGAAGTTGCGAGGGTATATCAACGCACAGCCAAAACCGCTGGGTCTAGAGATTCCAAATTTGGCATGTAGATTACTTACGACGTCTAGGGATATACAAAGAAAGGATTTTTCAAGATTCCCACGGGAAAGCGAGATATACGCAAACGAAGTTGCAAGAGGACGCACAGACCAAACCGTTGGGTCTAGAGATGCCAAATTTGGCATGTAGGGTCCTTATATGGTCCAGACCGACCGGACCGGACCGGAACGGATCAGACCCGATCGGTCCGGAAGGAACCGCACCGTACCGAGTCCGTGCCGGACCGGACCGAACCGGACCAGACCGTTTTTTTTTTGTCCGTCTGTTTGTATGTATGTTTGCACACGCTAATCTCAGAAACGGCTGAACCGATTTGGATGCGGTTTTCACTAATATGTGGCGATTTGCTTAACTTAACATTTAGTGTATGTTTCTTTTCAAAATTCCCACGGGAATCCGAGATATACGCAAACGAAGTTGCAAGGGGATATCAACGCACAGCCCAAACCGCTGGGTTTAGAGATACTAAATTTGGCATGTAGATTTCTTATGATGTCTAGGGATGTACTAAGAAAGGATTTTTCAAAATTCCCACGGGAAAGCGAGATATACGCAAACGAAGTTGCGAGAGGACGCACAGCCCAAACCGTTGGGTCTAGAGATGCCAAATTTGGCATGTAGGGTCATTATAAGGTCCGGACCGACCGGACCGGACCGGACCGGACTGGAACGGAGCAGACCTGATCGGTTCGGAAGGAACCACACCGTACCGAGTCCGTGCCGGACCGGACCGAACCGGATCGGACCGGTTTTTTTTTCTGAAGAAATATATATTAATTGGTATGTAGGTACCTTATCACGACCGGACCGGAGCGGACCGACTGAACCTGATCGGACCGGACTATATATATAAAATTCAAAGTCCTGACTGACTTAACTATACATATATCAACGCACAGCCCAAACCGGTGGGTCTAGAGATTCCAAATTTGAACTGTAGGTTCCTTACGACGGCGACGGTTAGGGGTGTACAAAGAGTTGCGGGGTCACGGAAGTATCTTAGTTCCCGTGGCCCCGCCCATCTGGGCGGATAAGGTGGCAGTCAGTCAGGTTTTTAGTCGGTATACCCAAGTGGCATAAGAGGGAGAGCCCGACATACCCCCACCGCTTCCCCAAGCGGGGGGCATGCAGTAATGCATTTTCCTGACTATAAACAAAAAAAAAAAAAAAGGGGTGTACAAAGAAAGGATTTTTCGAAATTCCCACGTGAAACCGAGATATTCGCAAACGAGGTTGCGAGGCTATATCAAATTTGGTATGTAGGTTCCTTACGACGTCTAGGGATGTACTAAGAAAGGATTTTTCAAAATCCCACGGGAAAGCGAGATATGCGCAAACGTAGTTGCGAGAGGACGCACAGCCCAAACCGCTGGGTCTAGAGATGCCAAATTTGTCATGTAGGGTCCATATAAGGACCGGACCGGACCGGAACGGATCAGACCTGATCGGTCCGGAAGGAACCGCACCGTACCGGGCCGTGCCGGACCGGACCGGTTTTTTTTTCTGTAGAAAAATTTGCTAATTGGCATGTAGGTTCCATATCAGGACCGGACCGACCGGACCGGCCCGGACTGACCGGACCGACCGGACCGGACGGGCCGTGCAGGACTGGAATTTGTTTCTGAAGAAAAATATGCTAATTGTTACTAGGCCACGCGGGCGAAGCCGCGGGCAGAAGCTAGTAAAAATAATAATCTATATATATAAAAATGAAACCCGTTTTCCGTTGTCACGACATAACATGAAAACGGCTTGACCGATTTGGCAGATTTTTTTTTTGTAGTTTTCTAATACTCTGTACAAGGTTCTTACGGAAAAAAATATTAAGAAAATCTCTCAGAAAGATTGAAAAAAAAAACGAAACAGTACCCGGGCGAAGCCGGGCCGGGCAGCTAGTAATAATATAAATTAGATTATCCTGTTTGAATACTACGATACCACAGACAGAGATCTGAGATACATATACCAACAACCTCAAACCTGTAGCACCTCTCTTTTTGGGTCGGGGGCGTAAAAAGTAGAATATCTTAAAAATTAATTAGATAATATCAAACCTACTGATTTTACTGTTTACACGTGTACTTTAATAAGTAGGTCAGAGATGAGACGGATTTTTTGAAATTCCCATGAGATAGCTACGCGCAGACGAAATTGAATTGAGAAAAGGATATGTAAATACAAAATCAGTCGGGAAGTCGGACCTGTGCTAAAACTACGTACTTTTTTGAGCAAGCATGGAAGAACCTTTTCTGTTAGTCATAAATGGAAAAACCTAGAGTAAAGTTCGTTTCCCGAGGAAGTATTATAATATGATTTGTGGCGGAAATACCTACCCGATTGTACCTACGTCACCTCACCCGACGCGACGCTACCTCTCCAGCGACTTTTTTTGTAAAACAATAATATCTTTAATAACATAGCGCCTTTCCACACTGATTTCAAAATGCATACCTACAATGCTACCTACTAAATGTCTCGTTCAATTAAAAAATCGCAGAATTTCAGTGAGTAAAAAGTACAAGTCTAAAGTAAACGAGTCTCTCAAATCTAGTGAGATTAAAACATTTTGCAAGATTAAATTCGTATTCAACGAGGAAAATAGTGCCATAAACTTGTTGCCAACATGTGGTTTTAATAAGGAAAATGTTTCTAAAATTCACAAAATCCGTTCCACAAGTCACATTATGACAGGCAAGCACTTCTATAGAGCACTTATCACTATTTTCGACGTCACAGTGTAGTGTGTATGTCGCAGGCGTTTTGCGTAATTCGCTATAATACAAAACAGCTAGCCGTTTTTTTAAAAGCAGGGCCATTTTATATTACGAAATTGTTTTCAACTACTGCCCCCCCAATTCTCATTACAAAAATCGATTCTATTTCGATTCAAATTCAATCGATGTCTCACTCATACAAAATAGGAATTAAACGGGACAGCGATTGAGTTTGAATCGAAATGGAATCGGTTTTTGTTACGAGAATAGGGTGGTCTTCCGCAGTTGAACAACAACCTGCTATTGCTCTAGTGGATTTGAAATAAGTACGTAACATAGTTTCTAATACAAGTAAGTAATAAGTTCTATTGTAGTAAGTTTTCATGGTTTCTAATATGACAGGCGAGGAGGCTCGGTGACGGACTGACGGCTACTTTAACTCAAGGGTCTGAATAATGAAAAATATTTTTTTGAAAAGCATTTATGAAAATACGATAAATGAAAAAGTTAACCGGGGCTGTTACCTAATATGATTCAAGTTTTCTAAATATTTCATGATGATGAGATTTACTCAAATTTTTATTTATTTATCAATAGCAGGTACTTGTAGTATGGTGTAAGAGAGATAGGGCACAGCGGATAATCTGCTCAGATCGGAGCAGCCCGTCTGGGGAAGGACCTCCACCATAAAGAAGATCGAAGCCAAATAAATAGCATTGGTCTCGGCTAAGTTTGTGTTCCTACGGTTCACTTGGAGGGGGTTGGGAACTTGGGACGGTTGGCAACACGTGAGTGATACCCCCGGTGTTGCTAGCGTCTATAGGCTACGGTGATGCTTATCATCAGGTGGGCCGTATGCTTGTTTGCCATCTTTGTGGCATACCTATTCATATTGTACTGTGTAATTACAAAGTTTCTTAACAATGCTCATATCATTAACTTTAAAATCTTTGTTCTTAGTTTATTTCTCTACCCTGGTTACCTCTTTCACTTGTTGACTGTACAAGCTAACTAAAGAATTTGGAACCTGAATGGGTTCGTGTTATTTGTCCAGCAATCCTAATTCATTTATAGTTAATATTACAAAATATTTTTGTTATACATTATTGTATTAATAAATACGTGTATGAATGTACTTATGTATGAGAGTACCACATTTAAACATAAGTACGTGTTTTGGCTATCGTTTTAGCAACAGGCGTTGACGCCTGTACTCGCCAATACGGTAATTTCACCTTATTTTATCTTGGCGTTAAAGTTACCTCTGGTAGACAGTGATGCTGCATACAGTAGTAGTCTTGAGAGCCATCATGATGACACCAGGTTCCGTCCGGAAAGTATGCATCGAGACCAACATCATTGAGTTCTACTCGGGGGGCGTAGAATCCGCCTCCAGCAGCGCGCCGGCAAAACACCGCGCAACCCATCCACATACGAGCTGCAAATAAAAAGTTTAACAACATTGTTGCATAGTTATATAATGTAAATTCTACTTTTTACATCAATGTTGCTACATAAAGGTGATCGCACATTTGTTAGTAACGTACGCGCCGCACGCGCCGAACGCGCCGCATTTCTTGATAGCCTCGCACATTCGCGTACACGCCGTACGCAAATCTTTAGTGTATTGCCAACAATTTGAGCACGCGCCGTACGCGCTACGTTATATGACGTCAGAATGCTTCCTTCAAATTCAGATGCCTACCGCACTTTACGAAATGCGGCGCGTACGGTGCGGGTGAAATGTGCAAGGTTTCGCATCATTGCATACAACGAATTCTAAATTGTGGCGCGTTCGGCGCGTGCTGACAAATGTGCGATCAGCTTTAAAGACATGACAACTCTTTGGTCTTTATCATCGTAAATAATTTGTGCCAAACAAACTATCATCATCAATTAAAAATGATACATAAGTACTTATTATTTCTTATCTTAACAGAAACTTTACCACACCATGAACAGATACAGAGAAGTGGTAGAAAAAATATTTTTAAGAAAATACAAATTTTGACAATTAGGTGTATGTAAGTGATACTAACTGGGATCATGTGGAGCCTGCAACCCTCCGCCCCGCGGGTCTAATGTGGACAACCGTGTCGCGAATTCACTGCATTTCCGGGAGGCAAGTTCATTGGCTGTCACCCGCGTTTTTTTGCCACATACCTGCAATAGGAAAAAAACAGGTGTAAATTAAATGCTGGAAGATGTACACTATCATAAATTATAAGCTTACTTTGCAGTGACACGTTTACTTGCAATCAATAACGGGTTGCACTCCGGGAGTGCCGGCAGAAGAGAAAACTTGAACATTAACGTTGCGCATGTTTAGGGTTCCGTGGTAAACTACAAGGAACCCTATAGTTTCGCCATGTCCGTCTGTCTGTGTCTGTCCGCCGTCTAGCGCCTAGAAGCTTAATAAAATTCTACAAAGCTGTAATAATATGGTATGTATAGGTACATTAGGTGCACATATTAACAATGCTATTCTTAGTAATTTTAAATTTTGATATTAATTTTAATTGTATTTATATCTATTAATATTATGTCGCGTTGGGTCTGTGGCCTGTAATGATGTAATTATGTATGAATAAATAAATAAATAAATAAATGCTAACAAAGTGCTGGAACAAAATTTTAAAAAATATTTAAAAAAAAAAACACTTTACATGTAAGGGATGCCTCCCTTACATGTAAAGTGGAATTTTTTTTTTCGCGCCCACCATATCTTGTGGGGTATCGTTACATAGGTCTCTAACTTTAAAACATCGAGATACACCATCTCATTTTTCGATACAACAATCCGTTTCGGAATTATTATATACAATTTTCGTTTAGCACGAATTGCTTTATTTATCAGAGGATTTATTAAATATGAGTAACCGCCAAACTCAGTGGCATTACAACAATAAATGACTTCACTCAACGTGATTTATTGTAAACTCCGATAGATGTCACTAAAACAACTCCCTCCGTCTTACGAATTTTCGATCAGGTCACCGTGTCCTGCCTTGATGCAAGTTTAACATTTTTTACCCATCCCAAAAAGTGCACAACACCGCTAAAGAAGTTTTCACTTCAAAAACGTTTTTGCCGGAGTAAGACAAACGGTCATCAATGAAAGTTGTCTTCATATGCTTGCGACTACAGAGGAGTATAGAACGTGTTAAATGGAAAGGAAACTACTATTCTACTATTCTGTAAAGATAACACGATCAGTAAGAAAGACGGAGAAAGAAGAAATAAATAGGTACCTTTGAATCATCACATAGCGCGACGTCATAAGCAGCACCTTCACATCCGTTATTAGTGCTACAAGTGCGACGTTTTTCTCGGAATCCTCGCGAACGCAATGTACAGCCCGATCGACACGCAGTTTCTTGCCAACTGTCCCATCCACTAGTCTCACTACCTATATCCCCATTCACTCCTCCGGGTTTCTTGGTAGTACTGACTCCTGTAGGTTTCTTCGTAGTAGTCGATGGAGATTCTCTGGCTGGTACGCAATCTCCTCCTTGACACCACTGAAAACAGAAATATTTTTTCTTAGAAACTTTTAGTCGCTTTACAAAATGATAAAAAGAACTGTTTGTGGGGTATGTTTTTGGTTTAACTCGATTTACTCCTTTATACCATCTGTCTACTGCTTTAACAAAAGAATTACTGTACCTAGTTACTATCCTTAACTGTGCCTTTCAGTTACAGAAAAAAATGCTCAACAGTTTTTTCTTATTCAAAATGCCAAAGATGATGGTGAATGTCTCACGTAAACCAAAATCGAATACTCCAGTTCAAAGCAAAATTAAACTTTACGATACTTTACAAAGATTTTACTGACCATGTGTTGTCCACAAGGTGTTCCAGGTAGTGCAGGTCCAGCGTAGTAGAACCCGACACGGTGTGGGGAACGACATGTCAGCTGAGTGCAGTGCTCGTGCGCCGCTATGGATGGCATTGCTGAAGCGTCTTTATCACGTAAAAACACCTGTAACAGGTAGGTACACACAATTTCAATTTGACGTGCAACAGTATTTCCTGTAAATCTACTTGCAAGATAAATTATTTTATTTTAGAAAGAAGCCTAGAGAAATATACATTTTTGCACTAATACTCGTACTAATACGCATAATAGTAGTAGTACACACTACACACACACACCTAATAAATAATTTTTTCAAATGTAAAAATAACATCAGTGAATACAGTTATGATTGTTTTCACCAACAAACCCTATAATATGTATAGGTAGCATAGAAGTCCCTAACTCGAACTTTGTATGAGTTTGAAAGACACTAGGATAAAATCTATGGCTTCGCTATATACATTTTGCTCTATTTTTGGGATAACATAACATAGGTGGATATATAGGATATATATACCTCACATTGCCTCTTGACTCCCCAAACAGCACCCGGAGCTCCCGCAAACTTTTCATGTCGCAATTCGTCTGGCGTATCCAGGTCGTCTTCGCCGCCGTCTAGCAAACATGTTGCCCATCTGGAAATTGGAAATAATCATGTAGTGAATGTAACAGGAAGACGACACCAAATTTTCTAACGTTGAAACGTTGCAAGAAAGCAGTAATCAAAGAAAATATGTGCAAAAATCTGTGTTACATACCTACAACAATATAAATATAAATAATAATAAATATTCTTGGACGAATCACACGCCATCTAGTCCCAAACTAAGCAACTAAACTTGTACTATGGGTACTAGATTGCTGATAAATATACTTAAATACTTTTTTTTTTTGTAAATAAATACTTATTATACATAGAAAACACCCAGACCAAGGCAAACAGACATGTTCATGCACACAAATGTTTGCCTTGCGCAGGATTCGAACCCGCGGCCCTTGGGCTAAAGTGACCATTGCTAGCCACTCGACCACCGGGCCTGTCTAAATATGAGACGATCACATTTTTTTCTCTTTTATAAGTAAGTAGGTAGGTATATTTGGGGAGGCCTCAGTTAGAAACGTAAAAATGGAAATGGACTAATAAATACCATTTTAAAGTTTATACTGATATTTTTTTTAAGCATTAGTACCATCGTTTATTTTAACCAAAATATAAAAGGACCTGTAACAGGTTCCTGTCATCAAAATGAACAACAACAATCAGCGGAGAGAAGATTTGAACATTATGACATTAGTATACTAACTGAAGATCTGCGATGACCTGTGCACTGCAGGTAGACCATGTAGCCTCGCCGCTAGTGCCCCGTGAAGGCGACATGATGTAGCCGTCGCGCGAGCACGAATTGCCAGTTCCGTCATGATGCATACCTAGGCTGAAATGGACAACATCAAAAATACTTTCTACAGAACAATTCATCAGCGACAATAGGCTTAAGTATTCATTTTGTAAAACATAATTAATGGACTGAGTTGAGAAATGCTTTAGCAATATCAAGGTGCCACTGCTGAAGAATATTATTTGAACCTTCATGATACTTTATCAATTTAATCATTCTGGATAGTAGACTACGGGCTTTTAGCTCTAGGCTCATGGATTCTTTGAAAATCTCCAATTTAATCATTCGGGATAGCAGACTACGGGCTTTTAACTCTAGGCTCATGGATTCTTTGAAAATCTCCAATTTAATCATTCAGGATAGTAGACTACGGGCTTTTAGCTCTAGGCTCATGGATTCTTTGAAAATCTCCAATTTAATCATTCGGGATAGCAGACTACGGGCTTTTAACTCTCGGCTCATGGATTCTTTGAAAATCTCCAATTTAATCATTCTGGATAGTAGACTACGAGCTTTTAACTCTAGGCTCATGGATTCTTTGAAAATCTCCAATTTAATCATTCAGGATAGTAGACTACGGGCTTTTAGTTCTAGGCTCATGGATTCTTTGAAAATCTCCAATTTAATCATTCAGGATAGTAGACTACGGGCTTTTAGCTCTAGGCTCATGGATTCTTTGAAAATCTCCAATTTAATCATTCAGATAGTAGACTACGGGCTTTTATCTCTAAGGTACATGAAAATAAAATCATAGTTTAAATAGGTAACCGACTTGTGTCCAATTTCATGAGCGAGGATGTAGACAGAGGTGAATCCAGCAGAAGGGTAAGGCCGCCCCAGAAGATCGTTGACACCAAACTCAGCGACGACACAGGCATGGGGTGCCAGGCACACGCCGCCAACTGGAGCCAGGCCCATTGTCACACCATTGCGGCGACCACCTTCCTCGGAGTAAAAGTCCAGACTGCGAACATAGGTTTCCAAGCGTAGTGACTTGAAGTATATACATAACTTGCAATTAATCCTAAGACTGGTTGTTCCTATCTGGCAGATAATCTATAGCAGCATAGTAAGGTGAATTTGTGGTACTGGCCCTTATTGTAATAAGTTATTATAACAAAAGTTATTGGCTTTACTATATAACGGCTAGTCTCTGTAACTATTAACCGTAAATGCAAGGCACCTCATTTATATGAGTCACTTACCCAGAAAGTAGTAAAGCCATATCCCAATGTTCAGGGTCGTCGTCATCCTCGACGTTCAATGATTTCTGATAAGCGCAAAAGGCGTCGAGAAGCCGACCGCGTTCTCCGTACGCAGGTAATGCGGAAGGCTGACTGCGCAAGAATGTCAACCGTACCAATGACAGCTGGATGCGAGTGCCCAGCGATGCGTGTTGATACAGAGCTTGCACCTAGAAAAGATCAGGGTATCAATTTGTTATACCAATTTACAGAGATAATCTTCAATATAAAAGTTTTATCAATAGCTGCATTTATTCGGGCAATGGGCAATTAAAGAATGTCCAAAAATTGTAATTTGATTTGCATTATTTAAAAATTTTAAAGAATCTTTACAAGCACATTAGAAATAACAAATCATTTAAAATTTTCTTTTTCACTTTGTTTTTTATTCAAATAAGATGTTCAAAATAAAGTACTCACGCCATTAATATAAGCCAGAAGCATATCCCGTAAGTCACCCTCATTATAGTTAAGGAATGGATAGAATATTTTATAGGCAGCCTCGTCGAGGAAGAGGGCGATTTCGATGGTGTAGTTGGGTGGTCCAGGTTTGAGCAGAGGTGGATGACGGAAACGTGGGCGACGGAGGCGCGGACGTAAGGGACGAGCATCGTCCAGAGGCGCGGGTGGCGGCGGCGCGCGGCGAATCACGTGTGCCGTGCGGTCGCCATTCTCAGCTCGCCCTCCACTTGCCGGTGGCAGTGGACGCACCTCATAGGTGGAGTTGTCCACTACGATTAGGCCATGCTGCAATCGTTAAATATCTTTAGCATACAATATAGTTCGTATCTAATTTCCTTGTTCTTATTTCTAAGGATGTTTTATGAAAAAAAATAGTCTCCATTTCAAATATTCCAGTTATATTAACTTACAGGGTTAATTTTTTTGTTTCTTGCTTATTAATTCTTAGAATTATTTTCAATTAAACACAGTACCCACGCTCGTTAATTCTAAATTCGCAACTACACAGCAATTGAAATCAAGCAATTAAACTAAGGATTTGGGTCACAACGCCCGGCGCTCGTCCGCCTACTGCATAAAATATACTGGGTACCAATTTCTTTTCTAAGATTTAAGTCTAGATTTAAGTCACTCATTATGTATTAACATATTACGTCCCAGTTAAAGTCGAAAAAAAAATTATTACTATTTTCATATGAGGTTTTTTCTGTTTGAGTTTTTTAGATGGCATTTTAATAAGCCAAAGGTACGGTAGAGTTCTTACAAGGGCATGATCTTTGCATGCGGAGAAGGCAGCGACGGCTCCGGGACCCGTGTGCTGGAAGTGGCAGGTTGCATCCACAGAAGACAACAGGTCCTCCTGCCCACGCTCTGACCACACACGGAACTGGGGCGCCACGAGTCTCCTGTTCGGCACCAGTTGAAGTTTGAAGCTGCTGTAATTTTTTTGGGGAAATTTGCAATATTCAATTTCTAAAATCAGCAAAGGAACTTGTGATTCAGAGAAGAAGTAAACTCGACAAGAGAACACCTAATACACCTATTAAATATTATCGCTCTACATGCACCTATATTTTCGTCCAAGTCGTTTCAGACCTAATGTTAGTCTTGCGTGTCTAATTAGTTAGTCTATCAACACAACAGGCACAAAAATAATAGAGCATTTCAAACGTTTATTGTGTGTGAGTGAATATCGTTACATATAGGAATTTTCCTATATTTTTACTTATAAGTATCTATTATGCATTAATTTTAAGTAAGTAAGTAAATTTTTATGCATGCAGTTTAACGTCATGAGCGGCGTTAAATATAATTTGTTTAGATTTTTTAGACATTACATTTTGTTTAATGATTTTTGATATTACATTATCATAGAATCTTCTAGCCGGTGGATAGTTATAATTCTTAAAGATTTTCCAAATATTATAAAAACGATTGAACTTAATTATGTAGGTATGATTTATAACTATGCTGACAACTAAAAATAATTGGCTTGGAATGTAGCTTACCGTCCAAAGGCATCAAAATTGTATGGGAGCGGGACTTCATCTTGAGGTGTGTCGGAGACCAGCGCCTCCCGCGGCAGGAGTGCTGGCAAGTACACCACCTGAACGTCTGCGTCGTCGGCGCGCTCCCGCTCGACCTGTCCTCGCTCCGCTCCACCCCACCATCTCTTAAGAATGTTAAGGGTAAAACGTGTTTTTTTCTGTTTTATTAATTAATAGATACTTATCCAGGTCAGTACAGTAATTAATAATATCTAAGTACCATAATAACTCTAAGTTTTAGTTCAAAGTGTTCTTTTAACTAAAAAAATAAAAAAAGAGTTGTTTTGGTCTTCCCAGTTAGGTTAGGGTGTTCTCTAATTTAAGCAGGATTTTAGATAAACTAAATCCTCTAGCTTGATCAAGGAAGTACCACCTTCTACAAAATATTGTTGTGAAGGAGCAATGCGCATAAGAGATCCGGAAACCAAACACTTTTCCTGATCGCTTTTCTCAATATTCCCAGTGTCCTGTAGCGAGCAACGTATTAGAAGCGCTAGCACACCCCTTGGTCCTTGGTGTTTCTGATGTTCTTATTGTAAACGCTTTTCATTCAGGCGGCGTGCGTGCTTATTTTTTTTTTTTGTATTACCTACATAAAAAACATCATATATTCCTAAGTAACATTTGGTATATCGCAATTCCTAAAATATAATAAGCAAAGGATGAAATATAGTAAGTGCATGTAACTACAAACACTGAGTTGTAAGTATAATATTTTGTGAGTCAAGGGAATTAAAGTAGGCGACTAATTTATGACGACTTTGACCGCCAAAGTAAATAGCTCTAGTATTTGACATCTTTATTTGACAATACAATCAATGTGGGTATCAGGAACGCGTCAAAACGAACTCAACGAGATGATGAATGTTGTACTAACGGGGTCGCGTTGAGGACGAGTGACGAAGCACGCGAACAACATAGTAGCAGACACGCTTTCGCACCATTGTCATGGGCGCATGATACCAACTACATATTATTTTCCAACACTGTCGTCTATATTTTACTTATTGCTCACTTAGAAGGCAGAAAATATCGGGAGCGGAATGATAAATACTTAGATCTTTCTTTCAGCCTAGCTTTGTGTCTTTTTGATGAGAACGCTAAACAATTCTTAACTTACCATTCCTAGTGTGACCTGCACTTTAGTTATGTAATGCTAAACAATTTCAATAACAAGAAACGCATACGGAAAAAATATTAATTAATATTCAAACTTATACGATTATTTTATGCACCCATCAAGTATTGGTAGAAAACTTTGAACATTTTCATATGGAAAACTTTCTTTTCAATGTTATTGCATAATCACTCATTTTCTTGCGGTGTCTCTTCGTTATATTTTTGACTTAGAAATTATTATTACCGTTCTTTTGAAATATTTTGTTCAATTTATTTATGAATTAAAGGTATACAATTTATTTAAAATTATAATTATGACATTAAGAACCTATGTTTATTTTTGTCAATCACAAAGTGATTGGTCTACTTATTGTCCACGCGTAAATTATATTTATAAATATAAGTTTTAGCAAGTCAGACCAGCTGATGAAGACGAGTGAAACCGAAATCAACACCAAATGAGTCAGCTAAGTGTAGGTTCGACATTAGCGGATGCGAGCGAAGTAAAGGGGAAAGTAAAACTATTTGTTTTTCCTTTTCTTTGAGGCGAGACAATGTGAGTTCCATAGTGAATTATTGGCAGTGACAAGTGCTATGCAATTCTCGAGCTGATCATTAATTTTGGTGCTATACAATTGAGTGTTACGTTAGTATGTAGCGGATGATGAAAGTTATTCGCATCGATGTCAATTACGTGGAGTCTGTAGATCACGTCGCCGCCGGCGCTGCCGCTGCGGGCCCGCGGCGGGGGCCGCGCCGGTGCATTGTGCGCCGCGCGGCGTAATGCGAAATGTGAATCATCGAAGCCGATTGATCGGTACGTGAGGGCTAGCGCTTGTGTAACTCGCTACGTGATCCAGTGCGCGAAAGACCTAAACTCAATTTTATTATGTAAGATGTAATCGTTAAAATAAAATTACATACTTGGATGTTTGTGTACTAGAGTTGTGAAAGTTTTAAGACACAAACTATTAAATAATTATTAATAAGTACATTATTATCTTAGGTACTTTGAATTCTGACGTAATCTAATATTGTATGGCGTAACCGGGAGTTATTGTAGAGTTGTACATAGATAAGTTGACTCTTAAATTCATTTCTCTCATAATATCGACAATCCCATTTATTTAAACATCCCCGTCAAATGGAAACTCTGCTCTTCGAAATCTTTTCACTCTCGAGTTTATGAAATAATTACCTATTTTACGTCTCTTATCGGCGCATTTCCGAAAATCTACTACTACTTATCGAAGGAAGAAACCGAAAGTTCATCTTCCTAAAATCTTTCAATGTGAGCAAGTTGGGCTAACATCGAAACAAACAAAAAACGAATACCTACTGGGTTATATCATTATTTACTATGTTTTATTTCTTTTACATGTCTCTAATGATCTAGGTTAAGTGTTGTTAAACTGTGCGGGCTTGCGGTACAAGTCGAGATTCGCTAATCGATGGGACTAGTCCCACATTTGGAGTATTTTGTTAAACATTGCAAGTTAATGACTGTTACAGGTAAATACATAATGTATGTCTCACGTGCCATAAACCGCTCTTAATTTGCCATTCTACATGACGATGTTGGAAAACTTTGTGCTAATTTCAATAACAAATAACTTTTATTACTAGTATTGAAATGTGAATTCAGATTTTTGGATTGATTAAAATTATTACCAACTGATAAAATCAAATTAAATTATGTTGTTCTATTAATATGTCTCTTTATTTTTTACTTGAAATTTTATCCTCAAATTAGTTAAACCCAGTTATTCCCGTTCCCCAACTGACATCGGGTGGGAAGGTTTTACCTACCCCGGATATCAGTCGGGAAATAGTTCCTAATCCTATTTGTTAATCCAGGGCATAAACTAGGTAGGTAGGTAAGCTGTTTACCCGTGAAAGAGTACCTGACAATTAACATTCACACATCCACACGAACTTTTGCATTCATTATTAGTGAAATTTTCTCGAGATAATGTACATTTTTATTGAAATAAATTGAATTGAAAAGATATATTTTAATTAATTTTATTTATTTAATATATAGAAATTGCAATTTCTAAAATAAAATTAATATATTTATTTTAGAAATTGCAATTTCTATATATTAAAAATGAAAAGATATTTATAAAAAAAAAGTCTTTTTATGTAAGCACTGCAATAGTAAGATACTATACATCTCAATTTAAAAGAAATAAATACACGATAAACCACAAAGGAAACATAATGATATCTGGTTGTGTGTGTATGTTTAAAATTGTTTAAATTCCTATTGGGACAATTGTTTCCAGCGCGATAGTAGTCGAATAATATAATTTAATAGTACTAACAAGTACGTAAGTAAAACTATACATTCAAACGTCAATTTAGTTATTATTGGAATATTTTTAAATACTGTTTAACGTCAGTGCCTATTATGTATTTCATTAAGTTCTACATGCTATCTTTGATGCAATGCTTTACATTATATTGTACTAGTGAAACCCGCGAAACTTCGTTGGCGTGTATTTATTTATGCACAGTTGGCGCCATCTATATCAGATTTTTGATGAAATCCTACGGGAATCGCGTGCTTTTCGGGATAAAAAGTAAAATATGTGTTAATTCAAGGTATCAGCTACCTACATAGTCTACATACCAAATATCATAAATATTGGCCCAGCCATTTGAGCGTGAAGAAGTAACAAATATACACAAAACTTTCGCCTTTATTATATTAGTAGGAAGTAGGATAGGATCTTAAGTACCTAATATAGTTTCCTTCATACTTAATACTCTTTTGAACACTATTTTTATAAGTACCTAGGTACATATAGGTACAACAATTACGATAGTAGTGATGTTACACACTTATTTTGAATTGTTTATGAAAATTATTATACCAAAGTAAATAGCAGATTTTTATACCGTCATTGATTTTTATTCAATTAATATTATTACTTTGATGCAAATAACTTGTTAAAATAATAATAAGCAGTAGGGCGCGACGGCGTAACGCCGCCCGCCCAGCGCTCGAGCTTACTCACGGGAAAACTCGCAGGCGCCCCGGCGCGTAGCACGCAAAGCAGCGCTACTGTTACTGTCTCAGCTCGCAACCTCATGGTTATTCTTTGACATTGCACTACACCAGTTGTTAGCCGAATTCTTGGTTCTCATGCGATGCACTTCTTTATATAGCCGCACTCGCAACGCGCATGCAGGTGCTTTGAATATCAGATTCACGCGAAGCCTCGTGCGGAAGCCGAGGTGCGGACCGTTGTTATGGCGGCGCGATTAGAACGCGTACACTTATGCGGCGCCAGCTACCGAATAAGCATCGCGAGCCCCCGAATGAACACCTTTCGCACCTCGGAGAGAAAGTGGAAGGAAAGTGCAGATTTTGGCTGTCAAGACACCGCCCACACGCGTCCCCAGAGGAGTATTGTCGCGAGTCATCCATCACGAATGAACCGCCGAGAGTCGGCGGCTGCTGCTAATCAAAACAAATGAAATGAACAATATCAACTTGCAGCCGGCCGACCGATGCGGCCGGTCGTCTACGGCGCGGTGGCCGCGCGCGGGCACAGCGGCGACCCTCATCGGAACTGACGGACTACACGTTTTGTGTTGCTGCTGAACTTAGTCATAATTATCACAATATGTGATCTACAACGAGATACCTACATCAATAAGATTTTTTCATCATCGAAACTGTTTACAATGATAGGTATAGACATTCCTAATTATTTTCTAATTTGCGAGACCGATTTTTGAGGCGATGAATGAGTACATTTTTATTTCCCACCCCGTTGCTGCTGCTGCTGCACATATAAGGCACTGTGTAAATAATAATAATTTATTTTAAACATATAGGTAAAAAAACTTCATTAAAAAAAAAAACAATGAACAGTTGTTATTAACACACTGGTAACGTTAAAAGTACACACACATGACTTCTTAATACGGTATCTCATAAAGTACTGCATGTTATCTTATCAACTGGCGCATAAGCAAAAAAAACTCTTCATGAAGGTACACTTAAGTTCGCTACCCGCATAAATTATCAATCCGGAGAGGTTGATTGCATAAGCGTGGAAAGTCATGTAGAAAAGGCCAATTTTTAGGGTGCCTGCTGCCAACTGGAGAAGCACATCTAAAAGTTACTTACGTAGAGATAATTATACGTATAAGTATCTACTTCCTTAACTGCACCTGTGCACCTATCAACTGAATGTCATGACAGATGCATGAGCATGAATTTCAACTTTGTTACGATTGACTCTACATTTCGAATTCAATAACAGGACCAGTAGCAATCGTCTCTATATAAAATCCGTGAATATTTTTTATCTTTTGTTTAGTTATGTACCTACCTACCAACCAACTACCTATATTTTATCTACTTATTTGTGTTATTATTATTAATTTTGACAGAGAAAACATTATTTTATTAAGGCTTGTAATAAGTTATGGATTAGGAATATTTCCCTGAAACCGTCGGGAGTATGATCCTCGAAGTCCTACAGATATAAACACATGGAAAACTTTTAATTCCAAGTTAAAACCGACAGTTAAAAGATATAGGTATCTATAGTTTTTATTTGCATCAACTTACCTAGTAAGTAAGTAAACGATATTGCAATAAATTCCGGAATTTCTTGCGCGAGTTCTTCCGCCAGAAATTGGACTGCTATTGGTTCATTAGCTTTTTTTCAAATTCAAAGAACGAACGGAACTCAAGTAACATGTAAATTAAAATAACGGAAACAAATCCCTTGTATTGTTTGCATTACAGTTCTCGCTTTGTCTGAACTGCGATGACTCAAACAACATAATGTCGATTCGTGGAAGCGAAGATAATGATCCCTCAGGTTTTTAGATTAATGGCCTGTCTTACCCTCGATATCTATTATTAATTATTTTAAAATATTAAAGTTCCCATTTTATAGTAGGTACATATTCGTAATTTCAATATATTTTATTTATTGACATAACAATCCCGATATTGCTTGGAAGCAAGTGATGGATCTAAGACTAAGAACGAGCTACTTATATAATAATCATGGCGATTTATACTTAGGCAAGAGCGGTACTTACTTCGGTTCATCGTCCATGTTTAGGATTAAAAATAACTTTGAAAGATGATAATAACCATTAATAAGTGTATCGATATAACAGGGTACTATGGCAAATAGTTTCGCAAACAATAACATACGCATCGTATCGTCGGGAATCTATGTTGCGCGCCGGCGGCGCCCGCCTGACGGTAGAAGCTGACCGCCATAGAATTCTAATGAGCCTGAACAGCTACACAGCCCTTCTGTTCTTTCTTATAAGTTCGTGCCAATATTTCTACACATCCTGCCGTAGCAGGTTAACACAACTTTCATGTGCGCGGTCGCACTCACATCGCATCTTTTGTGGAGACAATATAGCGATCATGTTTCTACTATCTTACCTACATGAGTGCTAAAGTTGTAAAAAGTAAAGTAGAACTACAGTGTTGTACAGAGTAACTTTAGTGTTAGAAAACTTAAGCAATAATAATTATATTCTCATTGTATTTGATGTGTAGTGGAATGAAGTTCGCGTTTTCTATACCGCACATGTTGTGGTGAATCACTGGAAGAAAAAAAAACGTCGAGGGACGGCGGAGAACGCGGGTGACGCAGTGTCCGAGAGTCATTGATCCCGATACGTTCCCGGGCTGCCGACGCGGCGCGCGGCGCCTCGCAATGTCTGATCTCGCGCACTCGCCCGAGCCCGAACCGCTCGTCCCTCCGCTCGCACTAGCTGCCTTCATAGCGTGCGTCGCTGGCGCTGGTGCTCTCGCCAATTGCTCAGTGCTGGCCACCATTTGCAAAACAGCAAGAGACGGTAAATTATTCGATGACATACCTTTTAAATTTTTCTTGACATGCTTCCTCGTGATCGGTTGCGGCATAACCGGGCGATCAATTCAAATAAATTGTGAATGTTTGGAAAATAAAGTGTAATAATATTCGGTCAGTTTGGAAACTTCATGGATACTTCGCAGAACTTCAGCGCAAGCTACCATGGACATTGCAAGCTACAAGCTAGAGTCATGCGTGGCAGTCAAACATGCCATATAAGTTCTTTTAGGTTGTTTAATAGGCGGTCTGTCATGCATATTCCGGGAACCACTCAGTTCTGAATGCTTACCTCTATGAATAGGTAATGATATTGTTTCTTTTTGTTTCAGGTGTGTTTTCAATTGTTATGCAGTTGGCTGTTGCCGATTTAACACTGATAGTAACCTCACTAGCTCCAGAATTATGGTCTTGGAATGCAAAGAAATGGCATTTTGGAAAAAGTGGTTGTGCAGTTTTTAAAGGTCTGAGCGTTTTGACTTCCACGGCGTCAGCATATTTAATTGCCACCATAGCACTACACACATTGGCAACGATTAAATTGGAAGAGAAGGTCGTAACACGAAGAAAGAAAAGAATCCATAACGATGAAGACGAAGAAATGAGGTCGTCTCGTCATAGTCTCGTAGCAAACAGCGATTCGTCGACTCCCCCGCGTACTATGAACATTGACTACAGGTTGTCCGACGCAAGAGTTCCAGTAGCACCACCGTCAACTTTCGTATGGGTGTTAGCAGTGTCACTCAGTTTGCCAGTATTTATTTTAGCCACAACTGTCCACCTTGACCAAGATAATGTTTTATGTACTTCTGTGGACACTAATCACCGGATCAATATGCATGCAATGCTCGCGATCTTCGATTTGCTTCTGCCTTTATTGATTATGACCATCGCAGTGACATTAATTATAATTAAATGGAAAGCGAAGAAACGTTTAACAGATGTATACAATGGAGAATCAGTTGCAGCATTAAGGCTGTCTTTCTGGTTGATCATAGTGTTTTGTATACTTTGTGTCCCTCGCTCAATTACGATATTCTACCAAGTTTATTCGAAATCTGATAGTGGGAATGAAATATTTCCTGTTGATCTATCACCAGAAAATGATATGATTGCCCTGATAACCATGGCATTCAGTGGTGCATCATTAGCAGCAGCTCTAGTGCGACCTCTCTTATGCTTATTACTGCTTCCGCGATTGAAGAAAGTGTTTTGTGCTGGTTCCAGCCATACTGATGTGGATAATGTTTGATTTACTTTATATAGGTAGGTACTTTTCTAAATAATTATTTCTTAAGAGACTATATACTTAATATAAGTAATCATAAGGAAACTGGATACAACAATTTGATATTACTTTCTGATGTCTTGATATTTATATTCCATCCATTCTTACTTGGCACAAGCAATCGTTTGATTTAACATGTTAATCGGTTATATGGGCGGATACACGTTTTAAAATTTGGTAAGACAATCGCACGCAACATTACACTGGAAATATACTTAGTGCCAAAAATAATGTAACGGAATATAAGTTAGCGTTAACACCATTGGAGTGTTATTTTTTTATAAATGGTGTTAAAAATAATTTATTTACACTTTGTATTACAATTTGTATACATATCATGTACTTTGTTACATTAAATAACAATTTTATGAAAATTAAAGGTGTGCTGTGCTTATTGTCCAAAATAGAAATGCATACGAAAAAAATCAGAATGCTATAACTTATAGCATTCTGATTTTTTTCGTATGCATTATAGGTAAGTACCTATAAGTATACATACTAAGAATTATAATCGTTCATTTTAAATCAATATAAAAAAGCCGGCCAAGTGCGAGTCGAACTCGGGCACAGAGGATTCCAAACAAGACTACACTCATGGGTATAACGCGCGGTTAGTTTACCAACTGGCGAATTAGTATTGATATAAGTAGCTTATGCCACCCGAGTATTCTCAGTGTAAAGAAGGGTGAAGTAGGTATTTTTCCAACGGTGAAAGAATTTCTCAAATCGGTCCAGTAGTTTCAGTACTTATTCAATGTAAACAAAAAAACAATCTTTCCTCTTTATAATATTACTAGCGGACCACCCCGGCTACGCAAGGGCTTTACTAAGGATCTACTAATCTAAAAAAATATTTAATTAATATAGCGCGTTACCTGGGGGTAACGCGCTATATTAAATTACTACTTACATACCTTCTGGTGAACTAATTTAACGGTGAAATAATTTTTGAAATCGGTCCAGTAGTAGTTTTTGAGTTGATTTGTCACCAACGACAATACAAATCTTTCTTCTTTAAAGGTATTTTCTTAATATTAGTACTTAGAGATTATTTACTGTCATCGGATCTTTTTCCTTTGCTCGTGCAGTCGTGCCACATGACCTTACTTAGTGCAAGCAATGTAATACTGTGTTAGTGCCTTTCTAGCCCAGCGGGCAGTTTTTACCTACGGGTTTAGCCTACGGGTTTTTGGTCCTTTGCCGATTTAAAAATTATACCACACACCTATTGTGTGATTAGCTCAGTATGATTTAAGTGAAACAATCCTTACTTCGTTCAAAACTAGCGAGAAAGTACGCAATCTCTTCCCTAGAATAAGCGCGGGAGGAAAAATGTATGAAAATCCATTACTACCCTGAAAAAGAGTAATGGATTTTCATATATTTTTTCCTCCCGGGTGTCCGTCCGGTGGTCGACGATGACGTCATCAATTACAGAAATAATAACGCACCGATTTTTTTTCGATTATATCGATGTTGCCTGTGGCGAGACTAGACTGAATGATCAAGCAAGTTAAGCAATGTTGGTCCCAGTCAATATTTGGATGGGTTTAGAAAATCTTTTCTCCTTTCGATAAGTGTTGAATGTTGCGTGAATCAAAATTAAATGATAACACAAGTTAAGCAACGTTGAACCCAGTTAGTATTTGGATGGATTTAAAAAAGTCCTCTCTTCTCTCGCCTCTCCGTCCTTTCCTTGCAGGTAAAATAAAGTACCTACTATGTAACCCTCGGGAATAAAGTGCGATTTCCCCCTTTTAACCGTAGTCCCACCACCTCGGGAGTATTGGAGTATTGCGGCCCTCCGCTACGCGTCGGGCCTTAAACGACTCCCTCGTCGGAAAACGGTCACTTTACTCCCTTGGTGAACTATGTACTTATTATATATACCACACCCACACCTGCGCGGAAAGGATCTCATTTCTTTCTTCAAAAGTAGCGAGACATTACACGATTGCTTCCCTAGAATATGCGGGAGAAAAAAATGTATGAAAATCCATTAGGTACTGCCTTCCATTCCATAGGAGGGAAGAAAAGTATTTTCATACATTATTTCGTCCCGAGTCCCGAGTGGTGTGCGGTGGTCGACGATGGCGTCGTCAATACAGAAACAAGTGAATATTGCGTTTTTTTTTTCGATTATATCGATGTTACGTGTGGCGAGACTGAATGATCACGCAAGTTAAGCAACGTTGATCCCAGTCGGTATTTGGATGGGTGGAAAACCTTTCGAGTGTTGTTGCGTGAATCAAAACTAAATGATAACACAAGTTAAGCAGCGTTGACCCCAGTCAGTATTTGGATGGGTTTACAAGTCTTCTCTGTTCTTTCCTTGCAGGTGTAGTATAAAGTACTATGTAACCCTCAGGAATAAAGTGCGATTTCCACCTCGGGAGTAGGTAATGCTCAAACAACTCCCTCGTCGGAAAACGGTCACTTTCTTCCCTTGGTGAACAATGTTCTACACACTGTTTGACGCAATAACCTACTTTTGTGGTTCGTAACTTGCCCCTTTTATCTCGCTTCGAATCAATGTTTCAGTAGCTAGTTTTCTCTCATTCAATTATTGATTTTGTTTCACGGAGGAATGACAATTTTCCCAGTTCGTGTAGTCTAGTCAGTAGACATTTTCATCGATTTTTTAGCGGTATTGTGACGTTAGGGGTAGGTATTGTAGATAAAAATATTTTATACTTTTCTCTGCATGGTGGAGCAGTGTCTAAATGAGACGAACGACTAAATGATAAAGAGTGATCGTCGACTGACCGCACACAAGCAGCTTCAACCGGCTAAAGCATGTTTAGGGCAAATTGGTTCACTGAATAAATTTATCATTTCGTAATGAACGCCCGCAGCTCTTTACACTATGCGCGGATAGATACTCCATGAAGCGAAGAACGGTCATTGTGATCTACACAGAATCTTAGATAGATGGTGAACGTTAGCGATGTCGCTCGTTTCCTCCATAAAGTCGAAGTCTTCCTCAGTGGTAAGTTACGTTCAGGTAGTTCAATTGAAGCAATGGTAAGTTTCGTTCAGGTAGTTCATTTAGAAACATCTTTTTGGGGTTATAGGTGGCGGTTTATTTAAATATTGATTCTAAAACTAAAAATTGTATTTAATACAAAAGTTTATTGGTGAAAACATGAAAAATATAATAGATTAATGGCTGATAAAATGCAGCAGAAATGTTACAATATTAATCTGTCCATCACAAAAACTATTTTGCTAATAAATGCCTGAAAAATTCAGAATGCTAATATTAATCAGTGATGGGCACAACAAAAATGGTTAATGTCAATGTCAACAATTAGTTCCTTTGGTAATATTACACATCTTACAGGACATCACAAAAACCACTTAAAAGACACTAACAAGTTTTTTGTGCCCTAATTTGATACAGCCATTACAGATTGTGGTTATTATTAATGAATATCTAAATTTCATCGAATATTGGGCGCACTTTAACAAAATCTGGTAATCTAATCGCATAATTTTTAAACAACATTCACCATCATGATCTCCATTTCACTGCGGACATGCGGCGAAAGGAATGTTACTTGGGGCCGACCAGGCTTGTAAGTTATATTCTAATATGAAAGGAAAACACTTTTAACTTAAGAAACCGTAATTTTAATAACTTAAGTTATAAATATTTATATCCATCAGGTCAGCTCGATATCTGTAATCCAGTGTAAATACAGAAATACAAAAACCGTCAAAGATGACACATAACATTTAATTTTAGACGGAACGTGAAGGTCCGCTGCGAACGACATTTTTAACATTTTTTACAAGCGACGGCTCGCAACAGCGGCGGGAGGCCCGCGCCGCGCGGCGTTCCCGAATGTTACTCGTTTTCTTATAAAACACCGATGAGAACAAATGCGTGTGCTAGGGGTGGCGCGGCGGCGGATTAGTTGTCACCCCCCTCGGCGGGCTCGTCGCCGTCGCCCTGCGTGTCCGACGTCCACAGGGTCAGGTTGTCCCGCAGGAGCTGCATGATCAGCGTAGAGTCTTTGTACGAGTCCTCGTTCAGTGTGTCTAGTTCGGCGATCGCGTCGTCGAACGCCTGTAAAACACGCACCTCTATAACCATATGAAACCTTTGAAAATGTTACAAAGATAAATGCTAGTCCCATTAAGTATGAGACTTGTGATTAAATACAACATTATTTTATTAAACTTTAAGTTAAAACACTCTGATACTGGCTGGGACGAGGATTATGGAGTTAATTACTTGGCCATGCTAAATAGGACGATATTAGTTGCTATAGTCACTATTTTGGTTTTTATTCGTCATGCAAATTGAATGTTGAAAAGATTCATCTCTCAATAGTTAGTAAGAAAATTATTTTTTCAGCATCACACTCAATTGTGCATAGATGTAAAAACCTGTTTCGCTAAATGGCACGCTCGCGCAGGGGAGTTGATAATCTCGTAATAAAAAACTGAAAAGTTGAGCGCGAGACCGAGTCTGATGGGGTGGGTCGGTTGCATTTTGGCCTTAGCGATGTCGAACGCTTCTTGGTAGGCCTTCTGCGAGTCCTCCACCACGGCTGGGGACAAGCGAGCATGTTAGAACGCCGTCGCCGACTCGTGCCAGCCAGCACAGAGCCTATGCATAACTGACACAAATAATGACCTGTTTGGCGAGCTGACACGCCTTGTCTGGTGAATTTAATATCTCATAATAGAAGACGGAGAAATTTAACGCCAAACCCAGCCTGATTGGGTGTGTGGGTTGCATTTTTGCCTTGCTGATCTCGAAAGCATCTTGGTATGCTTTCTGTGAATCCTCTACAACAGCTGTAATGTAAACAAGTGATATAGGAAATAATACTATAAAAAATAAATTAATTTTAACATGTCAAGAATACTAAAGAATTTTATTCTGTAAAATTGAAATAATTTTGAAAATGATTAAAAAAAAGAAACTTACAATTTCTGGTTTCTCCTGTGGCCACTTCTGCAAGGTACCTGTAGTAGTCACCCTTCATTTTAAGGTAGAATACTTTACTTTCTGGATTACTAGCTTTAGGAATAAGGTGCTTGTCAAGTAAACCCTGAAACAAAGACAGAAAGAAAATTTACATTACCATTTTCCTTCCAACCTAATGTGCATATGCACGAGTCATGTCTGCAAACAAGTAGACAAAAAACATTTATAATGCATTTTGAGATTTAGTATTACTACGTGAGTAGTATCATAGACGGGGCAACGAACGAAAACGGCGTGGAAGCGCGCGCAGTGACGCGGCGCAATACGTCACGCCGCCCGCCCCCTCCCATGGAAAAGCCGCACCGCGCCCCTGCATGCTTTCACGTGTTGGCGAACATTATAACGCCCATCATCAATAAAAAATCTGGTCATGAAGGAAATGACCACGACAACCGTCGCTTGCATCACCCCTCGAAATGGCCGTGCGCAAACATGACGTCACCTGCGTAGGAAGGCTAAGGCTGACGATAATAATCCTACATAAGAAACAAATAATCCGAGCTTAATTGCAGTTAATTGAGTATACACTTACCAAAACATCGTAGCAGATTTCTCTGAGCTCCTTTTCTACTTTAACCCTATATTCTTTTGCCATCTGTTGTTTTCTTTCCGAACCTTCGGTTTTCTGTTCAATTGAGGAGATGACGCGCCATGACGACCGTCGTGCGCCGACCACATTCTTGTACGCAACAGACAGGAGGTTCCGTTCCTCGTTGCTGAGTTCGACACCGGTTTCCGTGACTTCCTTCATCGCGGCCGCCATGTCGTCATATCGTTCCGCCTGCTCCGCCAATTTGGCGCGTTGCACCAGTTCCTCCTTGTCGACGGACATCGTGGACGATGAGTGAGGATTACTTAACTGATGCCCCTGTAATAAAGTGCAAAACACAAATCAACTAACTTAGTTCGCCCAAACTGCTTACATCTCTCTCTCTTTGCTTTCTCAGAAAGACTAATCGTTTGGGCGTCACATTCACCGAAGCGAATCGCATTTGGGTAAAGATTCATCATGAAGGATAAGCACACCTTAGTAAGAGGATCACAGGCGCAATGGCGCAAATGGAAAACTTAGCGTAGCTCAAAGAGCGACCCTCACGCCAAACGCGACATCGACGCGGCGTCCGATCGGATTGACAGCATCTCACAGACTCGAGCGGCTAGCGAACAAGGCACGCGCCGTGTCGCCGCGCCGCCGCTTCACCACCGCCACTGCGCCACCGGTATTGATCCGCCGACGCGGGATAAACACTCCAGACGAAATACGACTAGCGCGACGCTTGCACACGCCCCTCACCCTCGCACACGCCCCGCGTGCACCGCGCCCGTTCGCCCGTCGTCCCGGCGCCTACCTCCGCTACCCCTGTCTACCTATATAACCTTCTCTACGCCATCCCCTGTTGCTAGGGCTCTCGTATGCACGGATGATTAATTAACTATTAAAACCTAGATTACCTATATTGCGTAAGAATGAACAATTCTACCATTTATTTCTTGGTTTAGAGTCTTCTAGAATAACATTTTACAATTGATGAACAAAGAGGTTTTCGTGTCATCGCAATTTTAGATATACATAGATAGATATAAGAACATTTCTATAAAAACGGGAGTGATAGGCAATTTGATTCGACCTATGAAATTGCAGGAGTGATAATCAATTTAATTAAATTAAAATCAAGGAAAACGTGAGTCATCAAGGTGCCTACCTACTGCGCTGCGATTTAGGGTCTCCCTACATTTATCGACGCGAATTTGCTAGAACGCGATCGAAATTTCGTGTCATCACTTTCTTTCGGTTAGATTCAGTTGCCGGCCGGCTCCAGCTTAACGAATAGACCAGCACTTCTCGTTGAGCGAAACATTTACACAACTACGCCGCAGTCACGCTTTAGGGAGATGGTTTGATAACATTAGTTTCTAAAATTGTTGCTGTTGATTTCATCATACAAGATGTTTAATTAGTCAAATAAAATACTGTTTTTTTTATGGAACCTTGATTAGGTTCTATTATAATAAGTAGGTAACCCCTTTCATTTCAATAAATATTTTTATTAAATTTATTTTTAAATTTATCAATAATCAAGTCTCATTAAATTGGCCAAGCAATGGTTGCAATAATACTTGCCCATACTGTAATTTCTATGGTACAAAATATTACTTGAAATTAAAAACAATATCTTTGCAGTGGTAGGAGCCCCAATAAATTATAAAGTTTTAACGATAAAGTGTAGAAATTACATTGAAAAAATAAATGAATGAATAAATTGAATGGACTTGACTGATTAAACAAGATTTATTAAAACCTTGAATATATAATAATTAAACAAGATTTATTAAAACCTATTGGTTTGCTCTTCTTAAGTGTTATTATTACTAGCAGGAAACATTAAGAGGGGTTTAGAATAAATGCCAATTTAAGACCTACAGCCTAATTTTGAAACACATTTTAATTTCACATTAACTCTCAAGTTATTTTTTCTTCTTCTTTAGTTTGACAGTGACACCCATAATGTGTCATTTGGCTTTAAAAATGGTTTTGAGGAATTCACCATAAATTAGTATCCAATTCAGGTTTTTTGCCAAACAAAAAAAGTAACAAAGACCTATACATTCAAGACATATTTGTATCATTAGATATTTTAACTACCATCACTTTCTTGATTTTTGTTAAATTTTGACCTGGGAACAGAGCAAATTGTAATTTTTTATTTGCTGAACAGATTTTTTGTACAATCTTTCTACAAAATAATTATAGTACAATATAGTAGTTTGAAAGAAGAATTACCCTATAATCCTGACAAAGTCGGATATGGCTTAAACGGCTGGTAAAAAAAATGAGAAAAAAAGAAGTACAATTAGCTTTGAAGCTTTCTATTGTGCAATACCGATAAATTGAAGAATAGTCTGTCCAAAAACTATAAAAATCTCATTTTTTTTTCTTTCAAATATACGGAAAAATTTGTATCCTATACTCCTAGAGGGTTAACTGGCTCAGAGTCGCCATAAGGGCTGGGCAGAAGAGTTGCAGTTTGCAGTATAGGCTTTGGGGCACTGTGAGACACCAAGAAAAAAGAAATCCTAATCATTAAGTTCAATAGTCAACTGTCGTATAGAAATAAAGGTAATTAATACAGAAACGTACAATCAATCTATTACAATAAAATAGCTACATCTCAGCGCCGTTAACTTAGTATGTTGACTTGATTCAATGTCGTCATGCACGTGCCCATCTCGCTGAAAGGCATTGCGACGCCGCCACGGTCGCATCACGTCAATTTAATTCTATGTTAAAACATCTCTCTTTGTGGCTACTAGACACCTAGCGCACGACACAACACCTCGCGAGAGTTACACAACGGTAATCCACTCAATTGAATAATTTAAAACCAAACTGATGAGATGAAAGGGAAGATTACAACATTACATTTATTTTTTTAACACAGCAACCGCGATATTACATCGTTATCGACCAAGATAACGGCGTGACTACGCACGGCAAAATTACGACGCACTAGTGTGATCGCTCATTACTCCTACGGATGAACCCAACGTTGAATTTGCCCACGCATTTCTGTATCAAGCCACATGAAAAAAATATCTGTTTCAGACTGTTATCTACATTTTCACTCCAAATATATTTTATACCCGATGGATTTCCATTAATGAATAATCCTAAAAATACAATCGTTGGCATGAAGGAAACGTATTAAGTAAGGTATAAAAACTAGACTTACTCAAAGAATTCCTTTGCGCGAAAAGCATAAAACTAAACGCAAAATAAAATATAATTCGGCACAACTAATTTATGATCGTAATTAGGCGACACTAACTTCGTTAACGAAAATTTAGAAGGGTAGCTAACCGCGCCGCAAAATGTGTCGCCGGTACCACAGGCAAAATGGCTGCTGCAAGGGGCACTCCTTCTACCTTCTATGCGTCACAGTCACATTTTAGTGGCAATTCAATTTCTAAAGACAGGCACTGAATAATTATCACGATAAATACTTCACTTGATATAATTATATTGCACTTACTTGTTGGAAGGGAAAAAAAGTAATAAAACCAGCAAATTGCTATATAATATCAATTTTTCTCTTGCGGTGAACGATACACTACACTGACGGCAGCGGGGCCAGAGGGGAAACAAAAAGCGGAACGGGGTTCTCACATCAATACGGCCATTTTAAACGATACAGATAAAAAAATTGGTACAGATTATCAAACACAAAAAACGTTTTCTCTTCCTCTCTGATAATATTGTAAAGTTCTATTAATTTAGAAATAATCGCTCTTTTTCCGACTCGAAAAAATATTTGTTAATCGTGTCACCAGCAATGTAAAGCAATAGTAACATAAAGTCCGTAAAGCCGCAGAATGAAGCAAACACAAAATGATTAGGGTATTTGGTGCATATCTACGTTCTTTTTATTTACATCAAATTATAAAGATAACTAGTAAAACCCGCGCAACTTCGTTTGCGTGTATTTATTTATGCACAGCAGGCGCCATCTATATCAGATTTTTTATGAAATCCCACGGCAATCGCGTACTTTTCGGGATAAAAGTACCTTAAGTGTTAATCCAAGGTATCAGCTACCTACATACCAAATATTATAAATATTAGCCCAGCTATTGGCGCGTGAAGAAGTAACAAACACACATAGCTTTCGCTTTTATAATTTTGCTAGTAGTTACCTGCGACATCGCCCGCGTAAAAATTAGGCTGAGTTGGGCTCTGTAGTAAGTACAAATTTTCATAATGATCGGCTGTATAGTCAAGCCGTGAAGGAATAACAAACAAACAAGCTGACTTTCTCATCTATACTATCTATACTACTAATATTATAAAGAGGAAAGATTCGATTGTTTGTGTTTCTTGCATTGATGCTCCGAAACTACTGAGCCGATTTCAAAAATTCTTTCACCTGTAGAAAGCTACATTATCAGGCAGGGAGTGACATAGGCTATAGCTTTTCCCGAAATTCAATGTGGGGAACCACATGGGAACGGGTCCGGAACTTCACGCGGACGAAGTCGCGGGCAAAAAGCTAGTTTATAATATTATGGTATCAAGTAGGAAGTAGGATATAAAAAAATACAAAAAGTATCAAAAGTGATTTTCAACATGGTATTCAGAGGGTTCAAGAAGATTTTTCATGAAAAAAAGGGTTCCCATCTCAAGATTTTTTGAATTTGCCGCTGTTTTCGAGTGACACGATTCGATTGCCAGATTTTATTTGACAACAAAACCCTGACATTAAGTCACGAAGTTGACCGAGGCTAATACAATGAGATGAGCTTGTATCTATACACTATACACTGGGCGAATACGAGATGATGGTGGAGAGCACAGACTTGGCACAGACCGCACAGACATAAAGAAGCAGACTTAAACAACCTGTGGCACGAAGCGGCGCGGCGCGCGTCAAAATATTCTTTCATAGAAATTGTATGAGCCTAACCCCACTACAGCGGAACGGAACGGCGCGGCGCGGCGCGACCATGGGCGCGACCACCGACATAGTTGCCTCCGAAAAGTATTTTGACGCGCCCCTGCGCTCGGTGCAGTGCCGCGTCGCAAGTGCGGTAAGACAACTGCAGCGGCGGCGCGGCGTTTTTGCTTATTAGTTTCTATTTTCCAGCAAACGATTGCTTTACTTAGGTAGAAAAAATGGACGAAGAAAAATTTATTAATTTTGTGAGTGGATATTCTGAATTGTATGATTAATGGATAGTCAATGATTATCCAAATTACATGAACCAAACAAGGAAAAACAATAAATGGAATGAGATCGGCATCTTGTTGGGAGTGTTTGGTAGTAAACACATTGAAAAAAAAGTTTTTATTTAGTTAGGTTGGTTTTACGTTACTGATTAATTGAAAATTATTATTAAGAACGCTAAAAAACGGAAATACATCTCGGTACAAGCGATCCTATAACGGTCTCAATACCGAAAAAATTGTAGATCAAGTGCGGGTTAGCAAAGGCTGCGCCCGCTCCGCTGCAGTGCCGCGCCGCGCGCCGGCGCCGCGGGGCGCCCCGCGCCGCTGAAGTGCGTTTCGACCTTTACAGATTATTACCAAAAGTGCCAGGCTGCGCCATTGTTCGAGTGTTTAGGAAAGCTATAAAATAGGTACTTATATAAAAGAAAACTGCTCATAATCACGCATGCGCATGCGATATTTAATGACCGTTAAAAACGCGTCTGTGTGGTAGAGGCTCTAAAAGTGCATTATCGTGTTGGCTTCAAAGTCCGCCTTCGCTGAGGA
Source organism: Endotricha flammealis (assembly GCA_905163395.2). Taxonomy (NCBI): domain Eukaryota; kingdom Metazoa; phylum Arthropoda; class Insecta; order Lepidoptera; family Pyralidae; genus Endotricha; species Endotricha flammealis. Next base: position 11,283,085 of record LR990853.1, read on the forward strand.
AATTTTGCTATCGTCTTTGTTCGGGGCGTCTTGACTCGGAGACTGTATACTACACAAGTTTAAGTTGAAAATGGCACAATAAAAACTTCTTCTGAAGTTCGATTGCCAAACGAAAGAGAAAAAAAGACTGACATTATGACATGACAACCACGTGACGTGACAACTGACAGAAATTATAGGTTGGTTTGGTTTGGATTTTTCTGTCAATTTATTTGTTCTGAACTGAAGTAAATAACACACGCATGTTTTAATAAAAGTACCTACCTATTTAGCTAGCGAGGTTAATAATAAGGTCATTTTTCCAACATTTTCTTTTTAATTTTAGCTATAACTATAATTTGCCATGCCGAAGTCTAAAAGGGACAAGAAAGGTAAGTTCTGAAAATAACCTAAAGTTTGCAGGTTGTGTTGTAATTGTAACTGAAGCGCTATTTAATTTTGCGCAATTTATGGCTCCTCCAATTTCGTGTTCACTAAGAATGACTTTCTTAGTTTTGAATAATTCAACAATATACTACTATTTTAATAAGTAATTTCATCCAAATACGTTGCTATGTCCCATCCCACAATAAAATAATAAATATTAAAATTTATGATTACCAACAAAACTTATTTATATATTGAGTAAATACATTATTTTTACAGTATCTTTAACAAAAACTACCAAGAAACCTCTTTTACTAAAGCAGAAAATAATTGAAGAAATCCGCAATTCATTATCTAAGTATGAGCATGTTTTTCTTTTCACTGTTGATAATATGAGGAATATAAAGCTTAAAGACTTGAGGAATGATTGGAAAGATTCAAGATTCTTTTTTGGAAAAAACAAAGTAATGGCCATAGCTCTTGGGCGGACAAAAAGTGATGAAGTGGATGACCAACTAAATTTGGTGAGTATAATAAAAAAAAAACAAAAAAGATTTAGTTTTGGAAGTGACAATAAAATTGAGAGAGGAGAAAGAAAATAAATATAATTTACAATTTCCTTAATAAATAACATTCAATAGAATTCCTTTCAAATCCGGAATGAGCCATAAGTTACTGCCTGTCACTAACAACATGCAGGATTTTTCTGTGCACTGTCCTGTTTCATGGTTCTGTGCTCCAGCATATCAAAGGATAAACACCGTTTTTTTATAAAATTTCAAATAAAACTATACAGTTCCGCTTTATTTTATAAGTGTACATTTTAATTTTACCTATTTTTTGCAGTTATCAAAAAAATTAAAAGGCCAATGTGGATTACTGATGACAAACAGAGATGTCTCAGATGTGTTGGAGTTTTTTAATGACTTTTGTGAAACAGAATATGCTCGGTCAGGCTTTGTTGCAACCCGTGACGTAATATTACCAACAGGTCCACTTGAAGATTTTTCACACACAATAGAACCACATCTCAGGCGTCTGGGTCTACCTACATCACTTGAGAGAGGTGTTGTAAATCTTATCAAAGAATACCAGGTAATTATATTTATATTTAAAAAAATGTCCTTGTGTTGAATTTTATCTAATAATTAAGATTCATAGCCTTCTTTCAATATCTGATATTTACTTAGCTCTTAGTTTATGTGCGTTTATTTTTTGGTTATGTCATGTCATATCCACACATTTTCGCTAAAGTTGCTACCATAGTACACCGTCAAGCACACACCACATAACTGAAACTAATCCCAAACAAATAGGCATGTGAACAAAGTTTTTGATAGGTAGTGATTTTTTTATTAATTAACATTTTAATAAATAAAAAACGCGCATGTACGTATCGGGCCACGCACAATGTAGGATTCCGTGTTTTCTTTGCTTGCTTACTTGCAGATGAGTATAATGCTATATTCTATGACCTGTTTTCGTCAAAGAAATACTTCATAAGATCGCCAGCTATTACTTGGTAATAGTAAAGCCTACGTAACCGTTTAGTTTTCCTTGTAGGTTCACTATATGTATAGACTACTGATGATATGATTTTTTTCGAATTTCTAAACAAAAGACTTTCGGAGACAGAGGACCCCTCCTCTTTCTCCGAAAGTCTATTTTCGTTTTACTAAAAGTTTTATATAAAATTGGCACATTAAATGTAAAATAATTTCGCAAACGGATCATTGATATCGGAAAATGATCTTTCCACATCCTCGATGTTTTAAGAGACCTATCTGACGATACAACACATTAGGTCGGGGCGAAAAAAAAATTAATTCCCACTTTACATGTAGGGGAGGCAACCCAAAAAAATATTTTTCAAAATTTTGTTTCAGCACTTTGTTAGCATTGTTAATGTGTATACATACCAAATTACAGCTTAGGCGCTAGGCCGCGGGCGGACATGGCGAAACTATAAGGGATCCTTGTAGGGTTGTTGTATAAGGGCTCTATGGAACCCTAAAAATCTGAAAACCATTTTTGTTTTCCGAGTCAGTGGGTCTATTCTTGTAATAAAAGCAGTTAAAATCTAGTTTCAATCTCAAATGCTATCTCACTCATTTTATATTTTGTATGAGCAACATGAGAGAATAAAGCCGCAGACTTCATAATGCTAAGAATAACTTCATAATTTTAAATTGGTTACAGGTTTGTAAAAAAGGTGCTACCTTGACACCGGAACAAGCAAGTATATTGAAACATCTAGGCATTCAAATGGCAAATTTCAAAGTTGTTATAAAATGTCACTGGTCTAAGGGCAAAGGTTTTCATAAAGACATTGAAATACCCAGTGATGAAGATGAGGAGAATGACAGTAATGACGAAGCTATGGAGGAAGACGAAGAGGAGAAATAAATACATATAAATTATCACATTTTTTTTGTTTGTAAACATATACAAGTTACCTACCTACCTTTACCGTACCTATAAATTCGGGGTCTCGCGATATATTGGCGATAATTACATGACGTGTTAATTATTAAAATCATACTACCCTATCACTGAATATAGGCGTCGAGCAGCATTGCGTTACGTTCGGTGAGTGAGAGAGAGATTCGGAAGCCAAACTTCTTTTTCTTATCCATTCACTGTCTAATCCATTTCCCCCTGTTCGCAACCCATTGGTAGCGGTATTGCTTACTGATGTTCATAGGCGGCTATAACCATTTTCCATAAGGTGGTCTGCTTACTTTTTGCCTGCATTACGAATTTTAAAAAAATTTACACATACAAAATAATAAAACTCATTGAAATTACCTAAATCTGTTTATTAAAACAATCACAGAAACAATATGTAATAAATTATTCTAAAAATACTAAATTTTACCAAGTCGAACCTGAAATTCATGTTTTATAAAGAATATGTAATGAACTTAATATATTATTATACGTCATAAAGAAATAATATTTCACTAATCCAATATTCTAAAATAATTTTTAATACAACTCTAACAGAAGCTAAGCTTCTGAATAAAATTGTGAATGTATTTTGTTTAACGTAATGATAACTTAGCACACACGCATAAAAATAAGTAATCACAGTATAAAAATAAAGCATTGTTACATCAGTCAACATCACAGCTTACATCATCGGCAAAACCAAATCTCTAATTGCCTACTTTCACAAACAACTTAAAACTACGAAACAATGTCATTGCAGCCGTGGAACGTACAGTCTTCGTAATTATAGTACATGATTGGCTATAATAATTAAGCTAGCAGCTACAGCATTCGCATTTCTACAGCGCAGGTCTTCCACACAAGATCAGGGACATCTGATAAACTTCTCAATGGTAAGCAAGCTAATAATTACTAGTGTATGTCATGGAAAACTCAACCTGGCACACATAGTTGTTGGGAGTCCTGATTGACTGAAGCTTTGATATTATGTTACGACGCATACATTATGTACGTATCTAACAATTAAATGAACTTAATCCGCAAGTAGTCAAAAGTAATGAGTCCTGTGATTATGTGTAAGAATTTAATTGAACAAATATTACATTTTACGCCAAATTTAAAAATATGTAGGCAGGTATATTGCAGCAAAGTTGTTTAGGCAGTCCTAACGACCAGACGATCTTTAGCCCTCGGTACTAATAAATTAATAATACCTATCGTAAGTTATATCCATAGTAGTCAAATTTTGCGTGGATTGGATTCAAATTATTTCTATTTTTTAGTTAGTATCACTCGGTGGTGTATTATTAGTTTTTCGAAATATTTGGTATACTGTTATACGCGACCTGTTGTGTTTTGGTGTGAAAAACAATATTTTTTGTGTTATCTTTCACTTTACTACGTTGCTTGAAGGTAATGTAAAATATAAACTTATCATCATGCTATTGATGTGATACGTGTCAATTTTAAAAGTCAAATCGAATTCTATTATGTCCAAATGTTATTTATAATGCAGTTATTTATTGATACAATACAAAAATATTTTTATATGAAAATATGGTGAAATAACAATCTATTAAATTTTATAATGGAATCATATTTTTCTCCATGAGGACAAGAGTATAACATAAATAAAAAATAAATATTTATAAACCTTATATTGCAGTCGAATTACCTACAACTCAAATCCACATTTGTGCTAGGTCGATATGTTTATGTGGGCGGTGAACATGCGTGTAACCATTTGGACGACGATATATGCGACAAGCGAATGCGTGCTTGGTACTCCAACAAGATATGTGACAAAAACTCGAAACTACCAAATAAAGATGTCAAAGTTATTTCACATTGAATGCGCAAAGCATGGCTTGTCTAACCGCATATGCGTCTATACGTCCAGCATGTTTTGAAACACAGCCATTGCGTGCATCCGCATGTATATAAAGATAGAAACACGTTTTGTCTTGTCCGCGAATTTGCGCAGAATGCTTGAACTTATTGGGAAGCTTAGACCATCCTAGTGCATTTCAGACACACAAAAGGTAGGTAATTAAAGTTACAGGTGATTATTTAGGTGCAATTAGAGCTACAGGTGGCAATTGAAGTTCACAGAGAGGTTCGCGCCAATACACAGTCTGCGAGAACTCGTCGCTCGGCTCGCACAGAGCCGGCGGGAATACTTGATCCACCATCACCGACATGTGGGAGTACCTGGGAAACAACAAACTTCTTTTACATTTTTGGGTGCTACACTACAAATTTTAACACCACCAATGTTACAATTTTAATAATATTTGTTATAGATATATATGATTGCAGAATCACGCGGCGAATATTATAGATAATAATAGTTTTTTTATTTTATTTCTTCATGATTCTTTTGTAATAACAGTAAATTAGATAAAATTTATAAGAAAAAATGTATGTATTCAGAGTTTACCCACACATTAGTAATTTTTTAGACAACCCATATCATACATGATGGACCCGACAGGAATGGTGAAATCAAGTACTGTTTTGGTACAGATTTTTGATGGGATACAGAGAAAGGCGACATAGCACACGAAAACGGTAGACACAAACACAAGTCCAGAGATGACAAGTCGATGATTCAATTGTATTTTTTAGTATTTTACAGAGCGAGTGTGAGAATATCCAGTAGCGATAAATATGATGTTATTTATGCATTATATGAATGTGCGGTCTCGATCGTGACCAAGCCTTACAAGTCATGCCATACGGCTTACCGGCAGAGTTGGGCGCACGCAAATTTCTCATATTACATTTATCTAAACACCTAACTCAAGCTAGCTTATAACGGTTCAGGGCCGGGAAGAAATCATCGACCAAGTCACTTTGCACGTGGTAACTGAAATAAAAATTTATATGAACTTAATATAGTGGGGAATAGTGTTAGTTACGCGATTCAGCAAGGAAATGGTAGGAGGCGTAAGGGGCGTAAGGGGCAGCCAGGCTCGCAGCCATACTCACGTTGATTGGAATGTTTGAGTCAGTTCATGTTTCAGTTCTCCTTTGTAGTTGATCGTGAATATTCTCACAATCGGGATGCCGACAGCTTGGTATGCACATACATCCTGAAATTGGGAAAAATGAGATGTTGAAATATTATTCATGCTATTATTAAATGTATTCTACGTCCGTGCCTTTTCACTCGTTTGTAATCGGCAGTGTTTACTTCCATCCTTTGCAGTTATGACAGGTTTGGTGGTCGAGTGGCTAGCAATGGTCACTTTATCCCAAGGGCCGCGGGTTCGAATCAGGCGCAAGGCAAACATTTGTGTGCATGAACATATCTGTTTGCCTTGGTCTGGATGTTTTCTATGTATAATAAGTATTTATTTACAAAAAAAAGTATATTTATCAGCAATCTAGTACCCACTGTACAAGCTTAGTTGCTTAAGTTTGAGACTAGAGTGCTTTGTGTGATTCGTCCAAGAATATTTATATATGTGTCAAATATATGGTCGAAAAGATAATATCGCGAATGTAGTAATATTGCAACTCACGTTGACCCTGTTGCCGTACCCCGCGTAGAAGGGGCTGGAGCCCTGCGGGAAGAGCGCCTTGATGTCGGCGAGGCACTGGATCTTGAACTCCTCGGGCTTCTTCTCGATGACCTCGCGGTGGAAGGCGCGCAGCAGCGACGTGGGGTTCAGCAGCAGCGGCCCGTCCGGCAGGCACACCTCGCCCTGGCGGATGGAGCGCAGGTACTCGCGGGTCACCTGCCAACACCATGCCTCTAACATTATTGTTTTGCATATTATCTTTACATAGTATAAAATGAAGTCGCTTCCGCTGTCTGTCTGTCCCTAATGTATGATGTTTAAAACTACACAACGGATTTTGATGCAGTTTTTAAAAATAGATAACAGTGATTCAACAGGAAGGTTTATATTCCCACGGGAAAGCGGGTTACACGCAAACGAAGTTGCGCGGGTTTCGCTAGTAGCCTAATTAAATAATCATTGAACATTGTTAGACCGCTCGACAACACGCTACATTAGAAACCGAGCGAAATGAAGGGCAGACGAAAGAGCTGGTAATAGCTTATTATTAATACAATATAGAAATTATCTGAAAGTTATTTCTCCATTATGGTCATCCGTAAAGGAGTTTTTGAAATTTTTCTTTCAAACATTTTTCAAAATCCATATGGAAAAATGTGGTTCAAAATCCTTATATGAGGTCTGTGAACGGCTACATATAGCAAATTTTTTTGTTTCCCATATTGAATATCAACAGAAAGAAAATTATAATGGATAATTACCCTAGCTTGTCCGATGGCGCGTGCTGAGAGATACAGTAATTGGTAACCATTGTTTTTGATCTTCGTGAACAATTGAGCTACACCCGCCTGCGCCCAGTCTTTGCCCACCAGCGGGAAAATGTGTCCCAGTACATCGGATCTGTGTAATAAAATAATATCACTGAATAAATGGGATACTACAGAATATACAACAATATTATGAACTATTCCAAGCGATACTCAAGCATTAATTTGTTTCTAGAAAATAATGTTCTTGAGCCACAGAATAGAATGCGATATTATCATGGCTGATGTGTGAACCCATTCTGGGGTCAAATCTTTACGGCTGTTGCTATCCACACGATATCTTAATGCTACGTGGTAACAAATTATGAGTTAAGCTACATTTGTACATATTTAAAAATACATAATTATGTAATTACGACAAAAGCCAAGATTTTTTAAAATTACTTTCCTACTACCAGTTTAGACAGCAATAACTCGACGGTGCATATCAAGTTAAATATAAGGATCACTTACTTGGTGATGGTGCCGTCGATATCAGAGATGACCACTTTGTCGTCGTACCGCCAGCGGAACACGTTACACTTGCATTTAGTGGTACCCTGATATGCAGTTGTCACACTGAACACCATTTCATTCATGCCATCGCGGAGGTTCAGATTTTTCTAAGAAAGAAACAAAAATAATGTTGATATAATATGCATAAAGATCGAGTTAAAACTTCACTTTTTTTATTATAAAATTGGAAAATTTTGCAGATATTATTTCAAGATTTTAGTTTTTACAATGGCGGTGGTACCCATATAAATTTGAATTGAGGAAGATATAATGTTGTGTTAATAGATAACAGAAACGAATAGATAGGCTCTGTGGTCATTGACATCGGAAAATCTTAAGTTTAAAATGACAGTTTTCAAATGAGACACACAGATTATACACTGTATGTCTCAAAACTGTCACTTTAAACTTGTAAAGTGACTGCCAATCAAAGGATTCGGTTATTTTGAGGGTGTGGTTCTTTGACATGTCTTACAGACATGATTCGTATACAATATGTAGCAAACCGCAATTCTACTGGGGAGTAAAAGTCTCAGTTCTGTGGTTGGTACACATATAAGCAACTTACAATTTGTTCAGAAGAGAGACGCAACGTCTTGCGGAAAGTAGAGTGTCGCCGCGTGGGTCTCTGCACGTGACCTTCCTGGTCAGAATCCGAGGAACTGTGCTCCTGCCGTTCTACTGTAAAAAAGAATTAATTGAATATTTTATTTCACAAAAAAATATGTTATTTAGAAACAAACATTCTTATGAATATTTAAAATTAAAAAAAAATGTTTTTAACATTTGAAATACTAGGTACTAGACTTTGGAAGTTAATATTTAGCAATTTAATAGGTTTTAAAGAATAGGTATTAAAGGCTAAACATAATGTAATTTATTCAAACAAATTAATATGAGTCACAAAGAGATTTCCCTATAAATGGCTAATATTCAATATTTTTAATAAATGTATGTGTGTTTAATTACCATTGGTTTGTATTTTATTGTTTTCCAGTACAGCGGGAACAGTTTCGGTGATAGTCAATGACTCTAGACCTTCCGTTTGATCAACGGCAGCGTTTTCTTTTTTGACCTCATCGACAGCCTCTGGTTCATCTCTCTCCGCCTCTGTTTTCACTTCCGCTATTGCTTCATTTTCTATTATACTAGCTTCCTTCGGAGCCTCATATTTAGTTGGTGAAGTTTCATTGCTGTAATAGACAAATAATTGATAAATGATTACAGAATTCCAAAGAATAGACGAGGCTCCAGGGCAGGGCAAGGGGAGTGCTCACCGTTTGGTGTCCTGCGCGGTGCGCCGCCAGCCCCACCAGAGGTAGCCCCTGGGCTTGGCGGCGTCGGGCGGCGGCGCGCCCTCCTTGCCGGGCTCCTTCTCCAGCGCCTCCAGCACGCGGCTGGGCAGCGGGCGGCGGTAGGCCAGCAGCGAGAGCAGCAGCGGCCCGGCGCTGCGCCACGGCAGCAGCCGCCCGCCCAGCCGCACCAGCAGCCGCCCCTCCGCCGCCAACGCCGCGCCGCGCACGCAGAACTCCTCGTACGGCAGCGCGCGGGACACCATCTCGGCGCCGTCGCGCACGTACACCTCCACCTGACCCCTATGTTTCAATAAATAAATATATCACCAAAACCCAGGCCAATCAGAAGTTCATTTTTCATCATGACCCAATCGGGATTCGAACCCGGGACCTCCTGGGTGGCGGACCGGCATGGTAACCATTACGCCACGGAGGTCGTCAAAGAAGCTTTAGATATTGATTTACAACAATAGCACACTATCAGTCAATAACAGAAACTTGATAACACTTTTATATAATAATATGTACATATTTTTACACTTTTGTCGGGGTAAGCAGGTCCAAAGGATTTTTTTTTACTTTATTAGACCAGATCAACAGGTCCTATATTAGCAATCAGACAAATATCTCTAAAAGCTTAAGTATTAGACTCACTTGGCGAGTAACTTCTCGTCGTCATCGGAGTCAAGCGCGGGCGGCTCCAGCGACGCCGGCGACTGCGGCAGCGAGGGCCCGTTGCCAGACTCGTACTCCTCCTCCGTCGGCCCGACCACGGGGATCGCCGTGGTTGTCAACCCTACGATCATAGAATTGGCATAAAAACGGATATGGGAACGTATTTTGCTAAATTTATAAATGGATGTGAAAATCCTTGAATGTCAATACATTTCAAAACATTCCACTACTCACTTATTTAAGAATTTCATTCATTAGAAGAACAAAATTTATATTGCATACAGCATAAGAAACAAATATACCACTCACCAGATCGATGGCGATCAGCGTGATGTTTAGGGAAATAGAGATCGGGGTCAACCTGACCGCGGTCCAAATCGTCGAGGTAGACTCCCTGGGAGACGTCACTGGTGGCGTCACGAGCTGACATAAAGCGGAACATTCCACTTAGCACTCCACGTCGCGCGTGACGTTCTTCATCAGAACTCAGGGGCTCCGTAGGTGATGCGGACTCAGCGGGAGAGGCGGGGGACGCTGGGGAAGGAGGCGACTCGCTGACGGCCGGCTCGCCCCGGACGGGCGGCGACGGCAGCTCGCCCCACCGCCACGACTGGGACGACTTGTCCCCACTTGCGGTGCGAGCCAGCTCCACCTCAGTATCAGACTGCACGGGTGTACCACCGCGAGAACTCCTGTCAAATATAGTCAAATTTAACTTCTAAAAAAAATACTTTTTGCTGTGCTAGTCGCTGGTTATGCATCAAATAGCAGTTGACGTGTAGCGTTTATTATATTTGTATAGGTTAGTTAAACGAGTCGCTATATTAATCGGGCATTAATAGGATCAAGCACGTGTCGACAGCATGCGGTCTGGCGCACGAAATTCCGCTTAAAACTTCATAGTGGACATAGTAACGTAAAAACAGTACGATGTCAGACAACGTGCTCGTTGTGCGGTTGAAACGTGTCAGTTGACGCTCACCTTTAATAAGATTATAACAGCGATATAAAAGATAAAATGTGAATGTAAACTATATTACCATGGCCGATACGTTATAAAAATAAGTAAATATAAAACAAATGATAGAAATAAATATTTTTAATCAATTTACCTAATAATCTTCAAGTAGCTATTTATAATTACTACTCAAATTGTAAATACATAATGACTCACGATTGCATCACGGTGACGGATTAGGATAAAGTCTAACGACTTCACAATAACATAGCTCGTTCGTTTGACATAAAAAAAAAATGTGTTAAGTGATATTAATATTATTATAAACACGGCGAAAACAAAAATATCTAGTGTTCTACTGAAACATATTTATTGCTGCACAACAAGCGTGATCGGGTACGGATACTAAGCGTTCTAATTACTGCGATGCGAATATTTCGCCTGATATATTAATGAGCTTGTTCGTGAGTACTGCAAGCGATATGCAACGGACTGGTATTAATATTTTATTAATGTTTACGCATGTCTCGAGGCGGCGTGCACCTCAAAGGCCGTGTCGGACAACGCCATCGGGATGCGGTTGTCGCCGTTCAGGTTGAGGTTGGACATCTCCTCGCTGCAACCGACCCACACTCAAACATTACACTCACACATCATGCCTGCATAAGGCAGTGGGAAGCCACCGTGAACTGAACCTTATGCTACAGAAATAACGTTTAAAGACAATGAAAAATATAGATGTACGTTAGCATTAAAAACTATGACCAGCTGACGTTTTATTTATAACGTTTTCTATTAAAGTAAGTAGAAACAAACAAATATTAGTGTAACGAACAAGTCATAATTATATTGTGGAACCCACCTGAGCGCAGCGGCATTTACTTCAGTGTCACTGAAGAAGTTAATATCAGAAATGTTAGGGATGGCGGTGGGCTGAGAGCCGCGGTGCTCAGACCCGGCGCGGTCCGACTGGCTAGAGATCGAGCTCGTCGATGACTTCCTCTGATGCTTCTTCTTAGAACTAACTTTCCTGGTCTTCTTCTTTTTCTTTCCGTTTCCATTTTGTTTCTCATCCTGACTAGGTACGGCTTCGATTGGTCTAAAGTCGTTGTGAGCGCTAATTTTCTGCACCGTCTGATGCGCTTCGCTTTCGACCTCGCCTAGTTCGGTCGCTGCGAACGTTTTCGGCGTCCGACTGTCAGTCCAATCCGACGTCTCATCAAGTCCGTCCATCTCAAACAACGCATCGTTATCAGCGTTATCATTAGCCTTGTCTTCTTTGGTAGACTTTTTAGTTAATATACTTAGATTTGGTTTCTGCATAGTTTGCCCATCAGCCGTATATCTGCAACAATGTATGATAGTAAAACTGACGAAACGTATACTGTGTGCAAATTATCCAAGCAAGTTTTCCATTCATTATTCCGTAAACGTACATAAATAATGCAAATGATTAAAGTAGTTTCGCTTTTAAATTACACGCAACGCATATTGTGATATGGATCAAACTATCGCTTTCCAACTTAATCTTGTAAATGAAAAGGCGCAGTGAATCCCTGAAATGGGGTTTAAATCCGGGCATTATTCGAGAATAATTTTTTTTTCTTAGTTTATTGTACATTTTACACATTATATACCTGCGCTTAGTATAGTCCGAGGCCTGCCCGTGGTCGGGCTCGACAGCTGAGAGGGAATTGCGGCGACGTGGCTCATATAGCTGATCGAATCTAGCCGCAGGGATAGGTGACGTGGCGAGATGCGCCGAGCACTCTGCCTCATCCTCACCGACTTCTTCAACAAAGAAAGCCTCACCGGACTCTCCTAACTTCATATGGATGTTCAACGGCTCTCCATTCAACTCCAAATCAACCTGACAACATAAAAAAGTACAATTATTTGATTTAAGTTTAATTATACTAAAAACTAAAAATAATTCAGTGCTGTACGTTGTGAGATCACGCGAAGATACTTCTCATAAATAATATCTAGTTTCTATCGACTCGCATATTATCACATCAATTATGTTTGTGCTTTGTAATGTAGGTAACCTGTTATTAAAAACACCGTTCCATTAAGCTCTTGAGAGAGTCAGAAAAAGTTCGTGTTGATTTTTTATCCATAACATGCAAAATCCGACAGTATGAGACATAGAAATAGGTATCGCAGTCGACCCCGCAACTTCGGACACGACACAACAGGACAGCTAGTTATTAAAAGAAATATCTGGAAAGTTCGCACCGACCAACGCGTCCAAATGGCATTGGCCATGTTTATTTTTATTGTAAAAAAAACTCCGCTATCTATCGCAAAGGTTATTCACTTAGTTGCCGATGTAAAGAGCTCCCCGGCCATCAAGTAAAAACTAAACAGGTGGCCGGATGAAGCAAATATTTGTGCCAAATTTCCTCACATTTCTTGGTTGGAATTGTATCCCACATTTGGCGTTATTCCAATTTTCATAGTGAATCAGGCGCAGTTTTCTCATCTACATTTGGCAATGAAGCTAAGTCCCTACACCATACAATAGTGTATTTACTATAAATATGTTTAAAATATTTACAAACATAATAAACAATATACAATATGCATTCACGAGATTGATTACACTACACGTTTAATGTTTAACTCAGAATTTTTTAAATTAAATTAATGAGCGATATCGGAGAATACTTATAGGAAATCTTACTAACAACTAAGATTATCTATACTAATAGGGTGAGTTTGTTTGTTTGGTTGAACGCGTTTATCTCAGGAACTACTGGTTCGAAATGAAAGCTCGTTTATCTAAGAAGATTATAAGCTGTATCTATCACACTACGCAGGGTCAGCTAGTCTAAAATAAGCTTGTAAAAATTCTCTAAATAACTTTGCCAAATTTTTTAAATAAATTTCAGAAATTGATGAAAATAATTTCGGCGGACATCCAGAAAGTATACTTTCAAGAACGTTATAGCAATGAATGTAGAAACTACAAATCAATCTGAGTGCGGTTCCGCGTCGCGTCGCGTCGTAGAGGCGGCGGCGACGCGACGACGCCACAGTGATTCACGCGTAAATTGTTAACATTTTTTTTCTTTCTAGCTGAAGTTATCTCGATTTTTAAAACGTCAAACACATAGATAGAGGACTGTTTCCAGTCTACTTCTATTCTATTCCGATAACCCGTTCTTATCTTTCTGTTTTTCCGGGTTTACTTCCGTCGAGCAAACTCCTTTGAAAAAAAAATGTTTTAGCAGATTACCACACCCACTCATATTAAAAATGCGTTACTAATTTATGTTCATTTGTCTGCAGTCTAAATCTATACGTTATTAATTTGGCGCTCTTACAAAATCAACCTACTAGCTACCTACCATTAAAAACAAAACAAACGATAATACTTGTAAGAAATATTTAAGTACCCATTCCATTAGTTAAGGGACATTCAAATTTCAGTTGCTATTCATAAGCTGAGATAAATAAAAATCCATAAATAAGATCTTGTAGTTATTATAGCGACATTGATCTACAAAAACGATTGTATATCAATGTCGCATAACAAAACGCATATTCCTGTTGATAACGCTAACACGTGGCTAATACTACACTATAAATTTAATGTAATCAGTATGTAGATACAATTTTGGACATAGGTAAGCCCATACACGAAGTAACTATTTACTAATCTGTGCCATACACTGATAAATGATTTCAAAGGCACTATAATCAATTTACAAATTATTATAATGACAGCCTCAGTGGCCTTAGTGCATGATAAGAAAAAAATAATTAATTAATACCTATGTAAAACAGTTAAAATGTGCGTAACACATTAAAAACATTACATGACGAAACACACAACGCTATATACTATACTCCTCCCGAACTAAGCAAAGCTTGAGTACAGTCAACAAAGTAATGGACTGACCCCCCCCCCCCCCCCCACGATTAAAGATTTCTAAATATTGCGTGAAGGTATTTACTTGAAAATTTGTAATGTACAATAAAATCCCTTCACGCAATATTTAGAAATCTTCATATATACAGGGGGGTCAGCCCATTCCTTTGTTGACTGTACTAAGGGGCTTCTGGTAAACATAAGTGAATCCTTACTAATATTATAAATGAGAAAGTGAGTTTGTTTATTTATTTGTTTGTTATTCCTTCACGGCTAGACTAAGCTGCCGATCATAATGAAAATTTGCATACATATTGTTAGGGGTACAGAGTTACAGAGCCCAATATAGGCTACGTGAAAGTATGTCGTTCCAATGAGAAAATATTTTTTCTACTATAGAGGGCGCTGAATCGGCCAACAGATGGCGCCACAAATCGCGCTATGTATGGGTTGTTTTGTTGTCAAACGAGATCTATGTCATAAAATTAACGCGAGCGAAGCCGCGGGGAAAAGCTAGTACGAAATAAAAACTTCCGTAACAATACATGTTTATGGACACAAAAATGTTTGTCTTTGCGCGGGATTCGAACCCGCGGCTCTTGGGATAAAATAGCAATTGCTGTTAGTTCTAACTGTGATAAAAAGAGATTAGTAGCATAGTTCATTCAGTACGGTAGTGATACAAAGTCATCGCACTATAAATAAAATATCTAAGCGTAGACCAGACAACTGAAACATTCCGAATACTTCTAAGTAGGAAGGATGAAACATTATGTTTATGTGTAATTACATACATAATAGGAAGAAACGATTATTAAGTAGGCCAATGGGACAATTCTATCTTTTGAATAGAATTTATTAAAATATTTGACAACAGACATAATTATTTTTCAGTTACGCGAAACGCAAAATTTTGGAATATAACATATTCCCCGGAGTTACCCTCTATCACTACATAGTATAAAACAAAGTCGCTTTTTCTGTCCCTATGTCCCTTTGTATGCTTAAATCTTTAAAACACGCAACGGATTTTGATGCGGTTTTTTTTAATTGATAGAGTGATTCAAGGGGAAGGTTTTAAAGTATCATACATTCCAAAATTCCCACGGGAAAGCGGGATACACGCAAACGAAGTTGCGCGGGTTTCGCTAGTATAAATACGACTCAGACGCTCAAAAAGATAATAAAATATGACGTTGACACAGACAGATGCATACAGAAACAAAATAGGTTACAAAAGAGAAATCTGGTGAAATCATTCACATCTGGAAAGTATGATTGGCATAGGAGCACAAGTAGGAGGATCCTTGTACGTAAGTTAACTGACGTGAAACTGCACCATTCTGGTTTGACACGTTCAGAGAAATATGAATACTGTGCATGTTTGGTAATATATTATTTTCTGCATTCATTAATGAGCATGATAACGACTAGATTACTAGGCTATCAATGTTGTTATTATATAATTTATAATCATGTAACAAACCTATCGAAATCATGATGCGACCACGAGTTTAACTATTGAGCAATACTACTATTGATACGTTTTAACTTTATTTTCGCTCAATTTAAATAAAGATAAGGTACAAAGTGTAAAGCTCGACGTGATATTGACTGTTCAAAGTTGACATACCTTAATAAAAAAACCGGGCAAATACGTGTTGGACCACGCACAATGTAGGGTTCCCTATTTGCTGCTTTGCTTGCCTTCATTTGAAATATAAAATTGTATCATATTGGAAGTTTTCATCAAAATTTTGTAAGTTCGTCGGCTATTACTCCGATATAGTAGCGCCTACTTAACGGTTATAGTTTTCATTGAAGGTTCAGCATATGGACTACTACCATGATTTTTTTCAAATTTCTAAACACAAGACTTTCCGAGATAGATGGGGGGGGGGGGGACCGCCGTGCAAAACGAAAATTGACATAATAAATGTAAATAATTCTGAAACGGATCATTGTAACGAAAAATAATCTTCCGACACCCTCAATGTTTTAAAGAGAGCTATCTAACGATACGATAAAAAACATGGGGTGGGCGCGAAAAAAAAAGAACATTTCCACTTTACACGTAGCGAAGGCGCACCCCAAAAAAATATATTTTTCACAATTTTGTTCCAGCACTTTGTTAGCATTGATAATAATGTGTATACGTATACATACATCTAGCATCTAGGCGCTAGACAGCGGACGGACAGACAGACGGACATGGCGAAACTATAAGGGTTCCTTGTAGTTTACTACGGAACCCTAAAAAGGGGCACAGCACAGCTGTTAGGTTCTAATTGTGCCTATAAAATATTTAAAAAAATAAAGCAAAGAATAATCTATATATATAAAAGAGAAAATCACTGACTGATTCATCACGAAATCTCCGAAACTAAAAGTGCCAGGAGTCTCAAATTTTGCATGGGGGTTTCTTTTGGGGCGTGAGTGCTCACTAAGAAAGGGTTTTTGGAAATTCATCCCCTAAGGGGGTAAAACGGGGGTGCAAAGATAGTATGAAACTTTGCCGTTTTTGAAGTTATTCGAATGAAATTTAGCATGAAGGTTCTTTATTAAAAAGCATAAAACATGAGTAAAATATTTTTTTCAAAATTCATCCCCTATGGGGTTAAACGGGGGCGCAAAGTTAGTATGAAACTTTGCCGTTTTTAAAGTTATTCAAATGAAATTCAGCATTAAGGTTCTTTACTGAAAAGTATGAAACATGAGTAAAATATTTATTTAAAAATTCATCCCTTAGGGGGTTAAACGGGGGTGCAAAGATAGTATGAAACTTTGCCGTTTTTGAAGTTATTCGAATGAAATTCAGCTAGAAGGTTCTTTATTGAAAGGCATGAAACACGAGTAAAATATTTTTCTCAAAAAACATCCCCTATGGGGTTAAACGGGGGCGCAAAGTTATTATGAAACTTTGCCGTTTTTAAAGTTATTCAAATGAAATTCAGCATTAAGGTTCTTTACTGAAAAGCATGAAACATGAGTAAAATATTTATTTAAAAATTCATCCCTTAGGGGGTTAAACGGGGGTGCAAAGATAGTATAAAACTTTGCCGTTTTTGAAGTTATTCGAATGAAATTCAGCATGAATGTTCTTTATTGAAAGGCATGAAACACGAGTAAAATATTTTTCTCAAAAATCATCCCTTAGGGGGTTAAGCGGGGGTGCAAAGTTAGTATGAAACTTTGCCGTTTTTGAAGTTATTCGAATGAAATTCCAGCATAAAGGTTCTTTATTAAAAGGCATGAAACACGAGTTAAATATTTTTCTCAAAAATCATCCCTTACGGAGTTAAACGGGGGTGCAAAGTTAGTATGAAACTTTGCCGTTTTCGAAGTTATTCGAATGAAATTCCAGCATGAAGGTTCTTTATTGAAAGGCATGAAACACGAGTAAAATATTTTTCTCAAAAATCATCCCTTAGGGGGTTAAACGGGGGTGCAAAGTTAGTATGAAACTTTGCCGTTTTCGAAGTTATTTGAATGAAATTCCAGCATGAAGGTTCTTTATTGAAAGGCATGAAACACGAGTAAAATATTTTTCTATAAAATCATCCCTTAGGGGGTTAAACGGGGGTGCAAAATTTAGTACGAAACTTTGCCGGTTTTGTAGTTATTCGAATGAAATTCAGCATGAAGGTTCTTTACTGAAATCATCCCAGAAACTGACTGATTGGTGACTGACATATCAACGCACAGCCCAAACCGCTGGGTCTAGAGACTCCAAATTTGGCACATAGGTTCCCCATGAAGTCTAGGGGTGCACTAAGAAAGGATTTTTCAAAACTCACATCCTAAAGGGGTGAAACGGGGGTCCAAAGTTTGTATGAAGAAACTAGATTAGTTAGACCATTTTATTTGAAACTTCGCAGGAATTCTCCTGGCGGTAAATGAGTAAGTACGTGTTTCAGGATTTTTCAAAATTCAATCCCTAGACTAGAGGGATGAAATGTGGTAAACTCTACACGTGTATTATCGCAGGCGCTCAACCTAGCATGCTGAAATTTCGTATAGAGGTTCCTTTTTTTAATTCCCACGGGAACGGGACAAATAGGACTGCACGTGTGTTATTGTGGGCGCTCAACCTAGAACGCCTAGATTTTGTATTAAGCTTCCCTTTAAGTACTTAGACAAGGATAAAGACGGGATTTTTAAAATTCCCACAGGATTCGGAATAGTAAAACTACACGTGTATTATCGGTAGTGCTCAACCTAGAAAGCTGATTTTTTTATAGAGATTCCCTTTATGATGTTGACAAGGATAAAGTCGGATTTTTTTTAATTCCCACGGGAACGAAAAAATAGAACTGCACGTGTATTATCGTGGGCGCTCAACCTAGAACTCCTAGATTTTGTGTTAAGCTTCCCTTTATAAAGTAGACAATAAACATGGGATTTTTTTTAAATCCCCTTTAGGATTCGGAATAATTAGACTACGCGTGTATTATCGGAAGCGCTTAACCTGAAAAGCTGAATTTTTTTATAGAGATTCCCTTTATGATGTTGACAAGGATAAAGTCGGGTTTTTTTTTTCCCCACGGGCACGAAATTATTGGCATTTTCGCTTGACCACGCGGGCGAAGCCGCGGGCACAGCTAGTGTTTTTATAGAAGAGACAAAAATTTGATAAATTATTATGCAAATTGAATTACAATAGACAGTTTCAAAAACGAATCGTCTAGTTCGCCTAACGTAATATACATTGGCGGTTTTTAAGAAGGCAGGTGTCGTAATCCGTCCAGTCAAACATCTGCGAACGCAAATAATGTTGATTGCTAATTTTGTTACGTACCTACTTACATCAGTTACATACACATGTATTTACCTCATCATGAAACACCTAGTCAAACAGATTATTTGAATATAATATTTATTAGGATATTTTTTTACCATAATAACTTGATAAGACGTAATTTGTTTGACGTAAATTAAATAGGGAATTAAGAATAAAAAATATCCTTTGTAATAAAAAACGATATGTAATAGGTATGTAAAAACAATATTTTGGCTAATAAAAATAATTACTTATTAGAAAATATTTAACGAATTGTATTTCCAAAAAAAAAGTATATAAATTTGACCCGAAAGTCATGCGAAATGAGCAGGTTTAGGGCTGGATTCACTATAGTCTTGAAATATGATTGCTTATAAAAAACCCTGTCCATTTAACTGACAGACAAATTAACTAGAACTTTGTCAGAAACTAAAACCGGGTTATTCTCAAAAATATTTTTAATTTCTTATTATCAATGTTATTTAAAGCGTGATTATTTATTACCCTCGGAATAGACGTCATAGCGTGACCACTGTGCCATATTGTGGTTATAACGAAGATAACATGGACACATGTTTTTAAAAAACAATGTCACTTTAAAGAAACCAATGCACAAAGGTCAATTAAGTTATAAATGTCACATTATACGTTAACGTTGTGATTGGTCAGCTAAGACCGCGCCATGATGACGCGATCTACGTAAGAAACTCGATGTTGACACACACCTCTATGGAAAACTTGCTAACCTTCATTTGTTTTGATAAGATACAATTTATTTCCATTTATTACTATTTATTTATACATTAATGCAAAAGGGAAGTATTTTTCATATTGTATACCTTGTTTCATTGTTTGGAAATAAAGTCTAGGTTGTCCTAGAAAAATGTACAGGGAAACAAATCGTATTTAAATAATAGTAAAATTTTACTATTTCGTGTCGTTCGTCATTTCGAAAATTCTATTCATTAGTTAATTTGCATCCATCAAATTTCCATAATAAAATAATGAAAATATTTTGCCACGGCCAACAAGATACTGATCATGGTCAGTTGAATTCACAATCATTGCAGAATACACAAAGCTAATATTGGGGATTTTAGTATAATCAATTTACTGAATACACTATGTACCATCATTGTTTAGTCACCATAGCACAGAAACCACAATTTGATTAATAAAATAGGTCATGTAAAATGCACTTCACAATAATTCATTCGCGTCATAATAGTAAAACACAATTTAAATATTGTGATCATCTGATCATTACTTACTCATACTAATTAGTTAGAGTAAACGGATGGCTGGTTGTTAAACCCGAGCATAATTTAACAAAAAAATCACTTACCACTTTAAATCTAGATCTCAGGACTCCCAGCTTCCCGAAGCGCACGTGGAAGGGCGAGCAGGTGAAGCTGCCATCGGGCTGCTCTACCACCACCACGTCAATGGCGCCCGTCAGTGTCGCCGCATTGATCTCGTTGTAAAATTCGCGAAAGTTCGCAATGAACTTGCCTATATAGTTCATGGAATACATCGCGGCTGTATTATCTTGTCCTTCAATTTATAAACACTAGCACTCAATGTTCGTAAACTTTTATTCAATTTTATGATCACCCCATATTTCTTGAGAACGAGAACAAATCCTTATCAGGAATCTGTAACAAAAAAGATGGTTATACATTGTACATTAATTAACTAATACGTCCTTGAATAAAATGTTGATTACTTACTACAGCGTCGATAAAAATATATGTACAAGACAATAAAATATATACGGTTTAAATCACACGTGAGCAACGTGTGATTAAACAAAAAGTACTCGAAAATATGAAACTAAGTACCTATAAATTTTAGCAATTTTTTAAGAATTTATTTTACCATTCCAACAAAGGTATTAAGCAAAGGATATTTCTCAATGTTGCATAGTACAACATACAAGCTGCAAATAGCAAACAGTTTCAACGAGTCGGACTGCAAAATCGACATATACGCTTGTTTGTATTGTATTATTGAGGTCAGTGACTGACATATAGTCTTGAACTGTTCGCTTCAATTCGAGCACAATGGAAAACGGTTGGTCACTGAAATAGCAAAACTAAATACCTAAATAAATGTTCAACTAAAATAAATTTTTGGTTTAGAAAAATTATGGGGCGGAAAATTGCAATAATTTAAAAAGTGGGGTTAGCGTACGGTGTGCCCCATCATCTACTTATACAAACAAAAAAACCGACAACAACCAAGCCAATTATGTCTATTTGATGACAAAAAAATAATACTTTAATATTACTTGAAACAGAGCACGCGGTCGTTGTATGCCATATGCATGACATGGTCGAGTCTACAGAGGACTGTGCCCTGTCATTACCAGTGAGTCAGAGCGAGAAAAGTAATCCCCAAGTATAACGTGTTTCCTACATAATACTAATAAATAGATTCTTTGGCCAATTGGCAAGAAAACTATGATTTGGCAGGGATATTTACGAGTTTCGCTGGTAGACGAACAGACATTTATTTACAATACATACAAAGTCACGCTTGTTTTATTTTTGAAGATAGAGTCCAAAGAGCAATGCAGAATGAAATCATATTAGTTGTCTAGTTTTTCTGGACATTCATTTCGGAAATTGTTTGATGTTGAAGGAGTAGAAAAGGAACCGTCAGATAGAGCATCCGAGCAAGAGAGCACTATTAAAATTACTTTAAAAAAATGATTATAATAACTTTTGTAGGGTCGCATAATAATGGTACTTTATGTAGCTTTACTGTAAACGTTTTCAAACGCATTAAGTTTACAATTATTCCTTGTTTTTTTTTATATAAATAAAACATTAATAACTTTATTAAAAATGCTATTCATATGTTTTTTCTTGGATATTAATTAATGCATTTCTTTTAAACATATTCAAATAAAAACAACTAGTCACGTTTTGAATCATAATTAGGTTTTTTATAATCATAAAAATAGCTTTAAAATGGAGGTAGGTATATAACAGTGTTTTAGGTATTTTATTTACTTATATGATTAATAATAACGCTAATTGATCGACATGTTTGCTTTACAGGTCCATCACGTTAACAGAACCATTTAGATTAGATAGCTTGACACTTTATTCGATAGGGGTAAACAGGGATACAATATTAAATGTCCTCTATATTGGAATAGGACAGACATATACATAAAGTCAGCTCTACATATAGCTTTACTGAAGTGAACAATGTTTTAAACACTTTAAGTGGCACGGAACTTTGTGTACAGTTTGAGCATTCTTCCACACAGTTTGGACAGGGTTCACTTAAGTGAAGCAGTAAGTTCAGTTCACAGACCACTGTGACTACACTGTGTAAAGTACCAAGTAGATACATCGTTTATGATAGAGTTTAGAAATAAATCCGGTTTGTCTATATGTGTTTTAACACATAGTACTTCGCTAACAAGTCCAAGAAATGTTCACCAATTTAAAATAATGCCAATCATTGTGTACTCGCAAAGTTCATTGTGCAATTTTTTGCTAGAGGACAAACTACGGGTCAACTCACGGTAAGCAATCCCCGCTGTCCATGTACACTCAGCTTGCTACCTAACTCCAGAGGAAACCAGTATACAGGTTGTCCTGTAAATAATGGTCCAAGCTTAAAAGGGGCAGATAGCCTACAAGTACCTAAACCTACCCTGGTTCAGATTTTTTGAAGCTGACTATTCAGGAGAATTTACCAAAAATCAGACCTAAGAAATGTTAACATTTGTAGCGACAGCTTCAAAAAATCTGAATCAGGGTAGTGAAAATAGTCAACATCGAATTAAAAAATTCTTGGCAACCCTACGATTTAAAAAAAATTAATTTAGTTCTAGGTACTTATGTAGGCTATATGCCCCTTAAGCTTGGACCATTATTTACGGGACACCCTTTGTCCAGCTTGTCCACTTTTAAATGAAATAGTGATAGAGATGAGAAATCTAAGAATAGGGTTGTAATTGAGTTTCCAGATCTTGATTAACTTACTATTTCATAACTATTTATAAATGATATTTCTGAATTATGTAGAGATTAATAAAATTTTTGGGCCATTACTCTTTACAGTGATACATACAGGAAAAATATTATCAACATAGTATTAAAAGAAATAGATAAACACGTGACGTTGTCATGATAAAATTAACCGGATGTGGCCCGGATCCACCAAATCATACGGATGATTGTGTCTTCGAATTCGCAACGGGGTCACTATGATATGATTTTATTGTCTGCACTTTGTAGTGACTGCCTTCCACGCAGATTAGGGGCGCGATGTATGACCGATAGTCTAGTATTCTAGTCAAAACAAACAACCTTTGTTTGTTTGACAATAATGATCACTAGAATAAAGGTTAGGGGTTATCTTTTAGTAAGAAGCATGTAAGAAGCCATGTAGGATTTTTGAAAAAGATCACCTTAGTACTTAGGTTTTTAAAAACATGCCGTGAAGTCTTTCACATTTTTAAAAACAAAGCAATAATCATTACATACATACATTTTAATGTTTACATTTTGAATATTTAACATTTTATGACAATGGCGGAAAGAATTAAGTTTTTTTTTTAAAGTGGTAAAAAACTTAATGCAGAGTTAAAAGTGTCAGGTGTAGTAAGAATCAGGTGTAAAAGTGATGTCAGATAACATCATCGCTAAAATAAGATAAGTCATTGGCGTTTGTTAAAGCATTATTATCAGAATAGCGCAGATAAGTTAGATTGTAACTAGTCGCCTTACGCCTATCATTGTCCTCTAATAAATAGACCTCAGGTGTAAAACTAGTGTCATTGGTTGGCAATAAGTAGTAGCATAATGATCCGTATAGCCAATATGAAACCTTATATGACAATATCCATGTATGCGATATAATCGTGCTTACATCTTCACGTGCGTCAACACGACACGAGCAAAGTAAACAAATGCCAACGTAAATTGAGAGCATATTAGTAATAAACTAATTCAGATTGATTCACCGCTATCTGAACAAAGATTAATGTGGTCTTTATCTTAAACTATGTAATAGCCCCTTATTAATAAACAAAGGTCAGGACCTAAATAATATGTTTTGGCACTTTCGTATTAAATTTTCCTCAAGAATGACAGTGATAACACAAGTTTTAGTTAATCATTGGGTGATCTTTGTTTAATAAGGAAGAAGAATAATGCCTATATTATCCTTTTCGAAAAGTAAATATTTGTAGTATATGCTGAAATGATGACGGAAACGCCATCTAGTCCTGAAATAAGCAATCCTTGTACTACGGGTACTGAAAGCTGATTAAGTAAGATAACACTTTCAAACCACGAAAACAGTCATATTGTTGGGTACAAATAATTGCCCTTTGGGATTCAAACACGCGTCCCGTGAAATGTATGCTCAAAAACTATTATGTTGAATTAATATGACTGTACCGTTTTTCTGGAAACTAAAACTACTTAGTTAATTCATAGAATCCTGGCGGTAAGTAGCGCATAGCAAGGTTCAAGCGTATCCAAATGATTGAACGGGTTCTTCCACAAGACTTCAAGGCGAAGTTCAAGTCTGTCGGCAGACAGTATTTGTACTAAACTTAGAATAACAGGAAATTAAACCGTGGCATACGAGAATATTGACATACTTAGTTGTTGAAAAACTTTTATTAGCATTCAATACATTTCTCAGAATGTAGGAAAAACATTGAATCCCTCAATGTATATGCTGAGAGCATAAATTGCACATAAAAGTTCAAAGATATCTTGCTAATCACGTCTCAACTCAATGCGAATATAGTAAAAATAAATTTTATTATGAAAAATAAATCTAACAGGAAAAATACGTGTATATGAGAAAGTGGAACGTTTGGAAAATTATACATTAATTCGTTACAAACAATGGCTAATCAAAATCCGCAACGAGCCGAGACGGTTATGAAAAGAAAAATTAAAAATGAAAAGAAGCGTAAACAATCATCAGAGTTACATTTTGATAAACGAAACAATGAACAATAACACGAGAGATTTGATTAGACTTATAGAAAAATAAATGTTTCTACACTAGACGATTTTTTTTGAAAATCTCACCAACCTTATAAACAACTTTCGTTTTTTATCACTTCTGGTTGTTATCTTCAGTGCTATAATGGCCAACAAACACGTCTCAAGACACAAACGGTTTTAAAAGAACAAAGGAATATTCGTGACTAAATGTCTTTGTCAGATGCGAATTTTGCGAATAACAGTGCAAACTGTTGGTAAGATTTCGACGCGTGGTGATCGCGCCGACTCTACCAGAACACTATGTATATTCGTACGTACAGGCCAGTCCAGTTGGAGCCCGAGCGTTGAACGACAGTTGACGTCGCGTGACGTCGCTTACCCATCATAACGTATGATAGCGAGCGAGCAGTCATACACGCGACACCACGTGCACTGTGCGCTGAAAGGCAGCGCGCGCTACCCAATGCGACCGTCAGCACACATAGAGTCAGGCAAAACCGACGATCGCGCGGCATGGCGTGATATCGTACCACTTGCGAAAGTTTCTTTAATTCGAGTTCACGAATATTATTTTGATACTTGAAACACAGATACTCTGTGCGTTGAATATTACGATTTACATTTTAGTAAAAATAAGGGTTTTTAACAATTAACAATTTGCAATGCAAAACATCTTTGCATGATATAAAACTTGTATATATAATGAAGTCGTATTCTGTTTGTTCGATTAGATCTTTTAAACTACTTAACGGATTTTAATGAAGTTTTCAGCATTGGATAGAGTGATTCAATAGGAACATAGAGTAATAGGAAATAAAGGATTTTCTAGAAAAGGAGACACACGCAAACGAAGTTGCGCGGGTTTCGCTAGTTAATATAATAATATAGATATATAAGTGTAGGAACATTTTAAATCAAATCATTAGATAGATACTAATTAATGAAATAACTAACGATATGGTGCATGGCATGTCCTTAGGTACGAAATTACGCGACTAAAGAAAAATTTTAATATTTGAAAACTTATACTACTGTTATGTCGGCACTGCGATCCCTGAATCGCCTCAGACATTTTCTACCCATTGCTACCAAAGTCACACTTGTTCAAACCCTGATTCTCCCACTTATTGATTATGGTGATGTGTGTTATCCTGATCTCAATGAAGATCTCCTCAACAAGCTAGATCGGCTTATTAACAATGCAATCCGTTTCATTTTCTGTCTGCGCAAATATGATCACATTTCATCCTTTCGATCAAAGCTTGGGTGGCTGCCCATTCGCCAGCGCAGACATCAGAGAATATTAACAACACTCTTTTCTATTTTATTTAATCATAACTCTCCTGAATATCTCAAAGATAAATTCCGATTCTCTGTGACTCTCATGACCGTCAACTCCGTTCTGATAATTCTTTCAAACTTTACACTCCTCTCTGTCTTTCTGCTTTTATGTCTAATTCTTTCACTCTTCATGCTTCACGACTCTGGAATGCGCTACCCGACCCTATTAGATGCACCAAAAATGCTTTTATTTTTAAAAAGAATGTGCGTGCTCATTTTTTGGATTTGATTAAGGAAACGACATCATTTGTTTAATGTATCCGTCACCGTCATCTTTAAACGCGTAATTTTATTATTATTTTTCTCCCCCCTTTAATTGTTTATGTTGCATAGGAATCATCTATATGTATTATATATTTATTATATATGTATGTATGTATATATCTATTGTATCTATTATATTATGTATGTAGGTATATGTGTATATTATATTTATTTAATAATATTTAATTTTAACAAGCCGCTTTCGTGAATTTCTGCACTCCCAAGGGTTGACTGGTAGAGAATGCATTTAGCATTAAGTTCGCCTGTTGTATCAGTACTTTGTGTATTGTGGTCAATAAAGATAATTAAATAAATAAATAAATACTAAATATTCAGAAACGCTTTCTGTGGAACTTATCCTTTTCAATAGGTAGAGAATCTTCTCTACCTATTGAAAACCCAGAAGCTACAAGAGTAGGTTAGAGTATTTTCGAAAAACACGAGGAGCCTGCAGGTTGAGGAGAAGGCCTTCAGAGAAAGTTAAGAAAAAGTGCAACGCATAACATGACGCGTGCCCTCATTTTAATATGAGCAAAAAAGTTCTTATTGGGATACTCAGACCAAATAAGATGGGATATTAGCTAGCCGAGAAAACAACAAACTTTCAATTCTTCTTTTCTATGTATCGTTAAGTAAAAAGTTATCTTCTATGTTAATTATTTTTAAACTGCTCAGTGTTAATTGCAATTTAATACGACCAGATCTAATGATCTATATGAATACGAATAAAGGTACGGGTGTATTATACGGGTCTTCCTTCGATTGAAGGGAGGGGTATTCCTGCCTTGCACTGGGATGATTATGGGTGGTGGGTATGATGATGAGATTATTATAAAAATTTATTCTGAAAATTCTGCATGTTACAGTTTTTTAAATGTAATTAACAAAATTGTGCATTGGTAACGAATTACAGTCACCTTATTTGTCTAAAAGTGGGTGTGTCGTGACGTAGTGTTTTGCAGAAAAAATGCGACGCACGAATACCAGTGCGTATTAAAATCGACAAGGTCTTTCGACTCCCGCCTCGTGTAACAACAACATTTGGATCACCTATTTCCTACCATATGGCTATTAACATACATACTAGATTCGTGATAATATGCAACGATACGAAGCCCTTGCGTTTGCGCATAAACAAACGTTATCGTCGATTTGGCCTTCAACAATTCTAATAATGCGCGTGCTCATGAAATAATACCATCCGGCAAGTACGGAAAACAAAAACATGTTTTTAACATCTTAATCTTATGGGTGTTAATATAATAATCAATATATAATACTATATTGTTATGTGACAAATGTCTGAAACTAAAAAATACTATAATGTAAGTCATGAAACACTAACTAAATAACTAAACAGTTATCGTGACACATTTACATCATCAGTTTATAACTAAGTATCGAAGATAACAGATGATAGTTACGCTGCTGATGCAAAAAGAGAAATTTAGACAAAGGGCACTACAAATGATCAGCAATGGTCGAAGGAGTGGGTAAGTATATAGTATAGTACGAAGCCCTATATCCTCCTCAACCATCGTAATGTGACGTTTGCTTTTATTTTTTCCTGAAATGTAAGTAAAAGGCATAACTGTGACGTCACCAGGGGTTTTTACATTTTTTTAAATGGTGTATGCTGATATAAAAATTAGAACTAATTTTTCTCTTATTCCTTAGGACCATATTCAAAATGGTATCTTTATTTTGGCGACTTTTTGTGTTATCCATTTTATACGCAAGTAGCGACTCGAGAGCACATTATGTACGAAACAGCCGCAGGCTTGTAAATTTGCTTCGCAAGTTTATTTTACTTATTTTTACATTAATAATCATTTTTAACCCCCGACGCAAAAAGAGGGGTGTTATAAGTTTGACGTGTGTATCTGTCTGTGGCATTTATATTTTATTTATATAACTTTATTGACCACAATACACAAAGTACTGATACAATAGGCGGACTTAATGCTATTTGCATTCTCTACCAGTCAACCATTGGGAGTGCAGAAATTCACGATTGCGGCTTAATTAAAATATTTTTAGGCTAATGTAATATTACTAATAATGTTTATAATAAAATAATACAATATATATATACTATGAAATATGATACATAGGAAACAAATTAAATACATAATAAATATATACATATAAATATATAATAATGATGATGATGACTCTTAAACATTCTAGAAATACTGTATACTTAAGTAAAGAACTGAAAAAAAAGTAATTAAAAAAGAAAAGAAGAAGATGACGATTTTAATTATTAAGCAAGCCGAGGAAATGAGCACGCACTCTCTTTTTGAAAATGAAACAGTTATGGGTGTCTCTGATGGAGTTAGGTAGCGCATTCCAGAGTCGTGAAGCATGAAGAGTGAAGGAATCGGACATAAATCCAGAATGGACAAGGGGAGTAAGAAGTTTGAGAGAGTTATTAGAGCGAAGTTGTCGGTCATGAGAATCACATAAATATTGAAATTTGTCTTTAAGATATTGGGGGGATTGGTGATTAAATAAAATAGAAAAAAGTGTACATAATATCCTCTGCTGTCTGCGCTGGCGAATAGGTAGCCATCGAAGTTTAGATCTAAATGACGAAATGTGGTCATATTTGCGCAGACAGAAGATGAAGCGGATAGAATTATTAATTAACCGATCAAGTTTGTTGAGAAGATCTTCATTAAGATCAGGATAACACACATCACAATAATCAATAAGTGGAAGGATGAGGGACTGAACTAGTGTGATCTTCGTGGCTATTGGTAGAAAGTGCCTATAGCGGTTCAGGGATCGTAATGATGAAAAAACCGAGCGACTGACTTCAGCAATTTGGGTAGTCCAGCTTAATGTAGCGTCTATGTGTAGTCCGAGGTTCTTAACGCTAGAACTAAAAGGTATGGTTATGCTTTCAAACGTGAGAGGCGGGATAGAGGCAAAATCAATGCGAGCAGATTGTTTATGGCTACCAACAATTATTGCTTGGCACTTTTTAGGGTTTACTGGTATCCCAAATGATTTAGACCAGTTACTGATGTTACTGAGATTTGAATTTAATTTGTTAACTGCATTGTTAATATTTTCTATAGGGGTTTGTACATATATTTGCAAATCATCTGCATAGAAATGGTAAGAACAACTGAGCGAAGAAGACAACAGATTTATAAAAATAGAAAATAATAAAGGGGATAAGATACCACCCTGCGGAACGCCAGCTGACAAACCATTCCAATTTGACATTTCATGTCCTACTCGCACGGCCTGCTGACGACCACGAAGATAAGAGGAGAACCAATCCAAAGCAGAGGTGGAAAAATTTAGACAATCAAGGATGGCAAGAAGTATATCATGGTCTACCATGTTAAAAGCGTTGGAAAAATCGATAAGAACGATAATGGTGACCAATTTACCTTCCATACCTTCACGAATATCTTCAGTTACTTTAAGGAGAGCAGTGGCAGTACTATGCCCTGGGCGAAAGCCAGACTGAAAAGGGGAAAGTAGATTATTGGAAAAAATGAAAGCTGACACTTGCTTGTGAGCAACAGCTTCTAGAACTTTGGAGAGGAAAGGTAATATGGAAATAGGCCTGTAATTAGTTAACAGGAGAGGAGTGGGAATTTTGGGAAGAGGTATAACAAGCGCCCAACGCCAAAGGGAAGGAAAGGTGCCATTTAGGAAAGAGAAATTAATAAGGTGAGTAATGATGGGTAGAATATTTTCCATGACAGCGACGATCATGTCCCTACTCACGTCGTCGCAACCAACTGCTTTGGATTTAATAGAAATAATATTTTTGCGAATGTCATCTTCAGAAGAAGGAGAAAATGAGAAAGATTCATTTGGAGACTTTACCATGGAAGCTATCTTCGAGACAGTGTGAGATTTCATATTATTGCCAAGAGAAGGCGCGGAAGAGAAATGGTTATTGAGCTCGTTAAGAGAGAAGGATAACCTCTGTGATTCGGCAAGTGACTTACCCAAACCAAGAGAATGAAGAAACTTCCATATGTTAGCTGAAGATGAGTTATGAGAAGATGAGGCATCGTAGCAACCAAACGGATGGTCCGATTTTGAAAGCAGTTGATGCAGTTTTTTTGTTTGAAAGGTGACCGGTGCGGGAGTGTTGTTAGCTATGATTCATGAAAATCTGTTCAGCGGTTTGAAGATTACCAGCTCTTTTCTATTTGTTGAAGGGAAATGAGCAAGTTCCACTGGTTAGATCGATTTGAAATTTGGTATACTGTTACTGTCATGATATTGCAAGAATATGGTAAACTTGATCTGATGCTGCAGCATCATCTGGAATCTGCAGTATACTCAACTCCTCGTCAAATTACAGCAGTTGTATCGTGTTTGGGCTCATTGGAATGGTCTCATTGAATAGTTCATTTATAGGTATAATTCACTAGCTGGGCTCGCGGCTTCGCTCGTCATACTTAATGTTTATTGCTATCGCGCCGCATATTTATCCCCGACCCAAAAAGAGGGGTGTTATAAGTTTGGCGTGTGAACCTATCTGTGTACTTTGGTGTTAGATTACATGTTTCGCAATACCTCTCATACATATCTAAAATACAAATGAAACGGATAGGGATTAGAATAAAATAAGAACGAAACTATAAAAAACTTCAAATAAAACTTAAATTAAAACTTGAAAAAACCCCCGACTACCGCTAAAAAGTAAATAAATAATAATTATGTACTCCCTATTCGACCTTTTAATTTTATGATATATTTATATTAGTTAGTAGTTAGTCATAATACTTCCAAAGCGACATCCCGTCGGGGGACCGCTAAGTAAAAATAATTTATTACTAGCCGATAATTTGTTATCGACAGTCTATTAGTTAATACCTAGTAACTACCTACACAGTTATGTTTAAATGTCTATAGCGGTCCCCCGACGCTTTGAAAGTATTATGACTAACTACTATTAACTAATAGGTATAAATATTATATCATAAAATTAAAAGGTCGAATAGGGAGTACATAATTATTATTTATTTACTTTTTAGCGGTAGTCGGGGGTTTTTTTAATTTTTAATTTAAGTTTTTCTTGACTGTAGCTTGACGACCTTGGAAATGTAAGCTTAGTACATTTACAATTTTTTTTATTGCGTGGTGAACGTCCAAGACTGCCATTTGACATCACTACATAGTATAAAACAAAGTCGCTTTTTCTGTCCCTATGTCCCTTTGTATGCTTAAATCTTTAAAACTACGCAACGGATTTTTTTTCATTGATAGAGTGATTCAAGGGGAAGGTTTTAAAGTATCATACATTCCAAAATTCCCACGGGAAAGCGGGATACACGCAAACGAAGTTGCGCGGGTTTCGCTAGTTTACTGTATAAATCTGGGTGATACATAGACTTAACATTTTATGTAACTTTTTCTTAGTAAATCGAAGAGAAAAGAAGAAGGAAATGTCTTCTCTTAGATTACTACTAATAAAAGGTCACAGCAACTGATCCATATAGTAAAATGAAGTTAATATGTCACCCTAATTTTATATTATCTTGGAAAAGGGTACAGAGCAACGTCACGGAAATTATTTACGCCTACCTTATGAAGGGTTTAAGCTGTAATAAAGGATAGATAACAGAATGAAGAAATAAAACCCTGCCTATTTATTATGGGGTGAGTGGATTTTCTGTGGGAATCTCTGATGCGTTACCGGAGAATGAAGCAGCTTATTGAAGCCTGAAGTGTGCTTATTGACAGAAAATACACAATAAAAATATTTGCAGCCACTACTCTATTTTAGAGTGTTTTTTAAAAATTAGTTGAGCACTTTCGATGTAATACGCGAGTCTTCAAATATTCAACAAATAAATAAAAAAATTGGATTTATTGCAACACAATCAAACATATAACATGGTAGAAAATTAGATATTAATTAGAATGGCATATGCAAACAAAATCGAAAAAACATTGTTTGGACTAAAGGATACAAATATTTTGCACTAATGTGTTAGTTCACTGTTATTAGCACTAACACATCTACGTTATAAATGCATAGACAATGAATGAGACATGTTTGACAAAACCACCACTAAAGATCACACAAATGAAATCCTTGAGAATCAACAATTTCAATTCAAAAGAATCAACAGATATGTGTCTTCTTTACAAGTTTAGGATTTGATTACGAAATTTTGGTTATGAAAGTGGAAACAAAGGAAGATATAGTTTAGAATTTATTTTCTTATTCTGTAATTTACATTCATAATATGTTCCTATTGTGATTCCTATTAACATGGTTCAAAATATACACATAATTATGAAAAGTGGAATGCTTCAACAAGCTTATCAAGATTTTTACGTACTAAAAAAAATATGGGTAAAACCGAAATCCATATTATTTTATGCATACTTTTGCTAGCTCATATGAGATACAATCTTATGATAATATAATGCATTGTGAAATTATATAATCTTGTATCTTGTTCATTATGTGTGACCAAATTATTCTAAAATATAATATTGTATTATGCAATAAATTATATTTAAGTGAAACTGTGTATTCGTAAAATATATAAATAACTGTGGTATTATATAAAGTACCTAGTTTACTTAAGATTTACTAAACTGTTTACAGAACAGATGGAATTGCACAGATGTACCATTACACAATAAAATTAATATGGATAAATGCCATTTCAGAAAATACCATATTATTATTATGATGAACTCTATTAATAAATTATTCTAAAAATGCATCAGCGAGATAAAGGCAGGATCGTTCCGTCAGCTCACTGATCTTTTTTTTTGTACAAAATCGCTTTTTGTCTATGGCATTGTACATATTTTGTTTATAGTTATGTCCTTCTATGTTTATTAATATTAATTTTGCATTTCTTTCAATACCAGATGTATTGTTTAAATATAAATTTAATGACAAAAAGTGCAGTAACTGGGTTAATTTTGCTTTGTTTCCCTAATGGTGGTTGTTTATAGAGTGGCTTATTCATTTAAACCAGAATAATAATATGTACAACATGATAAGAGAATGTGCCTGTAAGGGCCTAAATAAATAATTTTATTCCGTTACTCTACAACTTTTGCCATGCTGTGAAATTCAGGCCCGGTAGTTGAGTGGCTAGGAATGGTCACTTTATCTCAAGGGCCGCAGGTTCGATCAAACCTGCTGCCTGCACAAGGCAAACATTTGTCTGCATGAACATGTCTCTTTGCCTTGGTCTGAGAGTTTTCTATGTATAATAAGTATTTATTTACAAAAAAAGTATTTAAGTATATTTACCAGCAATCTAGTACCCATAGTACAAGCTTAGTTGCTTAGTTTAGGACTAGATGGCGTTGTGTGATTCGTCCAAGAATATTTCTTTATTTAAATTATCATGTCCCTCATGAGACTCTGACAAATATTTGTCAATACAATACAATATCTATATAGTGACTAAACAAAATAAATCTGCAGAATTTATAGTAAGGAGAGTGAAAAAAGTCCATTTAGAATCACCTAACTTAATTAATAATTTCTAAGCAATATTATAACATCCCTGTCCCTAAGGAGACTGTCTGAGCCAAAGTTTATCTCTGTTATTTAGATTAGACAGGAATTTTGGACAAATAAGAACATCATTACCACTCAGTATTTATCGTCAAATTTCTGTACCCTTTTGACCAAATTAATAAAATCTTTCAATTCGTCACCATTAACGAAAAGAAAGTCGCATTAGTGATGTTAAATTAGGAAGTGTAAATTTTCAAATGCACTTACAATGTTTAAGTACATTGGAGAATACGGAAACATTGAATGGTTGGTTGTACTTACTTACAATCAGCCAAAATTTTCTTTATTCCTGTACGAAACTCGGCAGACACAAGAAAACAGAGAATTTATACAAAGTGCTTACAAAACGATTTAATAGATCACAAGTTTAATAACTAATTATATCTTGTAACAATCACACAAACAAGAATATCAAGATCAAGACAAACGAGCAAGCAAGAAAATTATTGTGACGGACGGTGACCACAGCACAGCACAGAATGAAAAAGTAGATGACATTTTTTTGTAAATGACACTGACAGTGACAGAATCAAGGAAATTTTGTTTTCATTATTGGCAACCAATGTATATTTACACAAATACATTCGTAAATCATGAGAATGAGAAGGATACGATCCCGATGGCAAAAGGGCTACGTACTCGCTGATGGTGGCTCTAGGAAATATCCTACTAATGTGAAAAACTAATATATAATGATATTATTCTGTTCAGTGAGATATCGCATTCTGATCCTGCGAGTGGTTAGGCCGTTTTTTGTATGTTGTACGATGAGTGTGAGAGCTAAAAGCCTGATACCCGTTCTGCTTCCTTCCTTCATAGGTGTGGCCACCTATGAAGGAAGGAAGCAGAACATCACAGATTCTTGTAGTCAATGATGTCTATGGGTAGCGGTGATTGCTTACCGTCAGGCGAACCGGTCGTCCACCCTCTTGTTTTCGCTCAACTTCTAAAATGTGTATAACCCCTAGGCTCAACTCACACCACAGAACACAGAAAGAAGGAGAAATGTCATTAGATGGTTTTTGTACCGGAACCGATGTCGCCACTTACACACACAATTACATTTTAACACATTCATAGAATAATCTCGACAGTCACTCTCACACAAATCGTAAGCCCGTAATTTGCAGTTCGATTACGAACACAGAGCAAAAAGTTCATTATAGTGACGGGAACCTAACGAAATAGGGCGACAAGCGACTTAGAAGAATCAAGTTCCTGCACATTTGTGCAGAAAGTTGTGTAGAAAATGGCGACATGCGCCCCGCACACAAGCCATATCTCTTGTATTCTGATAAATGTGACTCACAGTCGAAGCGACGCGACGCGTCATATTTTTCTGCCTACAGCATATTCATCTCTATTGTTCTATTATTTAAGTACAAATTTGTGCTATGTAAACATAGACGCGCGCGTCGACGCGCGCATTCGCGCTTCGACGCTCGGCTGGAGTCGAGTGGATTTGCGAGTCGCGTCGCGACTCTGCGCCAGTGTGAGTATAGCCTTATAACTGCCGTGGGAATAGAACCACTTCGGGAATCAACCATCTACCAACTGTGCCCGTAGTACGATCCATCAGCCCAGACTATTTTTATCATTACATATAGGCATGGATCAAGTAAAGGAAAAGGCAGGCGTCGTGTTTTTTGAGAAGCGAAGGAACTGGTACAGGAAAGGGAAAGGAATGGTACACCGACAAGAGCGCGGCTCTTAAATTTAAAGAGATACAAATAGGTGCTAAACCAGTCTCACAAAATACAAAGAAACCTATTTTCTAAAAAACAATAAAACTGAAACACGTAGGTAATATAAAAACATTAGTTATACTTTATTATTCACATTATTATTAAAAACTATATAAATGAAAAAATATTAACATAATTATAACTTTAAGGCTCTTATCATATTATTTTTGTATATGCAGAGATATGATACGTGTTGTGCTATGGAAGTTGTCCTTGAGAACGATCGGATGTACTTTCTGTGGAGTCGATTGCACCATTGGGCAACTGTTCTGGACTTCCTGAACTCGCTCTTGTTAAAGGTACAGAATTTTGACACTTATTTCTAAGTTCAAAAACTTGAGTTATAGCGTCGCGGAAGCACAGAAAATTGTAATCTATAACACCTGAAAACAAAACATTGGTATTTTATTAAATCTATTAGTACATAATAATAAAATGTCAACGAACTTTTTTTATTTTTTTATATTTCTTATATCTTATTTATATATCATGATTACATATTATTTTGCCTTGGTGTTTATTCTTTGATTATCAATTTTGTTAATCAATGATTATTTGTAAACAAGTTTTGTTTGTTTTGCCTCAAGTTTGATTTAAATTAACACCATATATAGTTGATATTCAAATTTATTATTTCTAAATCCTGTACCTTGTTTTTGAAAATTTTCCTCTCGCAAAATGCATACAAGCGCAAGGAATTTGTTCACCTCACGCAAGTACAGTACTGTGCCATTATTTAATTTGATAAGACTCGAACTTTGATTGTTGAATGTATTTACTTCTGTAGTTTCATCCACCATTCTGAAAGAAAGAAAATTATTTTTGATATTTATACATACATATTGTAAAATGTATTAAAATGGCTATTATTTTAGAAATAAAAGTTGAATTTAATTTTAGCTTAAATGCGTTACACACAAAATACTACACTAACATGTACAAAAGAAATCAAAATCTATTATGTCAGTTATTCTCAAATTGTTGTACGGGTAGCAAAATTGTCTCAGAGTGAAGTGTATGCTGTGTATGTATGTACCAATGCTATTACTAAAGACAAGAAATCCACAACATACCCATAAATACATGATATGTCTATGACGACATCTATCATATCACAGCACAGCTCGTAACTCTGCATATCCACTGGAGAGCTGTCCGTAGCTATATATATTTTTGATACTACATCAAAAAGGAATGCTTTTTCTATGCCCGAATTCTGAAAAAAAAAGTAATAATTCATATTTTTAAACAGTGTTGCTTTTTGTGTATTTAGAAAAGAAATAAAATATTAGAACTTTCGAATGAGCTGTATTTTGAGGTAATGTGTAAGTTTATTTTAAAAAAACACTACAATAAAATCACGTTTATTTGCTTTTGTCATCATCAATATCACTTTTTTTGTTTCGGAAAATGCATTACTGCATGATCCGCCACTTGGGGAAGCGACGAGGGTCTGTCCGGCTTCTTTTATGCCACCAAGGGTCATAATAAAATGCATGTTGTTGCTCATGTTCAGTTAATAGGCAAAAGTAACCACTTTCCATCGGGTGACCTGCTTGCTTGTTTATTTGACTTATGACATAAAAAGCAAACATCCACACATCCATTCCAGAAGCTCTTGTGCCTATAATATTAGAAGAATTATTCAACTGACCGATATAAGGATATTGAGAAGATTTTCTAATGTTGGCAGCTGAGGAATAAGCTTCTGTACTACTTTGCTGAAAGCTTCAAATATAGAGTGGTCATAAATGGATGTTAGGTGAAAAGACAAGTGAACATGATCCAAGCCGGCTTCAGCTAGGTCCTCAGTTGCCCGATGGTGAATATCTCTCTGAGATTCCATCTTGTAATCGTCATTTAATCCGTCAACCTGAAAAGTTTCAAAAAGCAATTTAAGAGGGCGCACACAGGCGTTAGCTCAGTTTAGCGAAAACTGAACTTTTCGAAGCTCTTAATATCTATAAAAAACTTTTCTAACAGACTTATGAATTACACAAAATGTTAGACAATATTGTTGCCTAAATAGTTAGTAGAAAACATTTTGTCATGTAATGGAATATTTATGAATGCTATCGTGATAACCGAACAGTGTTTTCTCGATTTCACGTTCAGTGCCAACTTCGGATGTCAAAATATCCCCGTAATGCTGCCAATTGTAAGAAATATATTATAAAATCTAACGGCAAATATACTTAAGCATATAGTTAGTAGAACATTTTTGTAATTTTTTGTTACATAAATAAGATATTAACATCCAAACTAAGTGAAATTACGAAGAAAGTCAAGTCGTTGTTATGTTTGTTTTCACCATTAAATCTTAGTTATTTTATGTCAATATTATCATCATCTAAGAGATAAAGGTATTCCCTAAAATCTAGGCTCCAAAATTTATGATAAATGTTTACCATTATTTTTCTAAGAAATTTTTTAATATAGCCATAAAACCACTATAAAACCGCGCGCGTCTTTTATTACGACTCAGTCCAGCCGCCGGCTCTGCGGAGAGAGGTCACGTCGCTCCGGCGCAGGATTGACCTCACGTAATTTTTGTGCCCATACGCAGTGCAAACCGTGTAGCGCGACCGACAATCTAGATACTTTGGTAAGTAAAATATGACTTTTTGATGATATGACGACGAACTATTTACTTTTTTAGTGACAACAACATAATATGTTTCAGAGTATGGGGAACAAAAATAAGCAGTTTTTATCTAAAAAAAGAAAAAGACGAAATGTTGAAAATTTAAATAAAGCAAGGGCTAAAAGGCCTTTAATTAATATAATGGTTATAAATTATAATATATGACAAGTTCTATTATGGAGGTCGATTATTGCGAAATCGAAAAAAAAATTGCTGTTTCATATGTTTCAGTCCGTATGATGAAGGAGGACACGAAGAGGAAGAAAAACAAGAGCCCGTACTTTTCATCTTCTTCAAAATGAAAACCATCCTGGTGATGGAATTGAATCCTAATCCCAACCAAAGAATCATTTCTCTTTATAACCCATTTGTTAATTTTTTCGTTTTTTTGAGATTGTGGGTGAACCGTTAGTCTCACAAACTTCGCTATGAGGTCTAATAAAAGCTAGTTAAATCTACTACAAAGTATTTTCAGTGACGGTTCTTCGTAGGTTACGTGGTTTTTTCCAATATTTCGCGAAGTACGTAAAACTTGAAAATTTCAATGTTTGGTAAAATTAGGTTATATATGAAGAGCCACAGCTTGGCTCCTATGGTATCAATAGAGCTGCGATTGGTCTCACATTGTAGGTAATGTATGTAATTTAATACATATAGGTGTAGAAAACATTGTGAAAAATGCATAGTTTTAGTCCTGGAGCAAAAATTTCTAAAATTTCGCAATTTTTTCAAAAACTGCTACCTGCTGATGCTTTTAATTATGGCTTTTTTTCTGCAATGGAGTAACTTAGAGCAATTATTTTTCCTTTTTTGGATAGAAAACAATTGTAGATCTTACTCAAATGAAGTATTTACGAAATTAGCAAGGCCTTTTTAAAATATTTTAATTGAATTTTTGTTGAAAATTTCACAAAATCAAAATTTGTTTTCTAAAATTTTTGCTTTTATTTCCGTATGGATAAAAAATAACACGATTTTGTACTGTGCATTACAGACCAATATCATAACTCTCCAAATATGGCAAAAAAAATCGAATTGCAAGGTTTTTTTGGGCCCCAATTTCGTCTGAAGACTGCCAGAATTAAAAGAGATGACGAATTTTTGTCATCAAAGATGGAATCGAAATTGGTGAAATTTTACAAGAAATGTATTTTACCAGAATTGGTAGATAGATGGTAGAGTCTATGTATGCCAATTAGAAACTAATACAAATAATTATATGTACCTATATCTATTATGAGTACTTTATTGTTATACTTCTCCATAATCCATAGGCATTAATACACGAGTAAAGATACATTATTTGTATTTATTTCCAAACGAGACATGAAGAATGTCGAAAAAAAATTTCAATTACATAATAACAATACTTATGTTCTACATAGAAATAGGTCTGTAGCTAAAATCACATGAACTTCGATATTAAATAGTGAAGTCTTATCATAAAAGTATCAAAATCATTTGTCTTCGCCGGCGCACGCTCATGTTCGTGGCTCAGTAGTTTCGTAAAATAACACGCTTCGATTTTGAGTTGCGTTGATTTGGGTGCGCCCTCTTAATTTCTATAATATAATATCCACAGCAAATAATCTAAATTCTACATAATCATAAATAATACATACTTTATGTATGAATACTTCAAACTTAATATTGCCATTTACTCTGTATGCTTTTGTAACTGTGAGCTGCAATTTCTCCAATGCATCTTGGTAATCATCCTGAAATCATAAAACATTAGTTGTATGTTATTCATATAACTTTTAAAAATCTATTTTGCAGATGTCAGTTTATAAACTAAATATAATAATCAAATATAACACATTACTACGTTGACTCTCACGTCAACTCGAAAATACACGAGAACGGTTGCTGCCTTGCGGGCGGTCTGCTCCTATCTTTAACACCGATTTAGCATTTTATATTTTAGATTTAATTTTATGTTGAGACAAATTAATAGCACTATTTATTGACATTCCGCGTACATAATGTTGTATGTTTGTACCTAGTTTTAAATTCTATGTTGAAAAAAAATGAAAAAAGAAAAGTACGATATATTTTTAAATGACAAAAAAGGCCGTAACTGGTTTTCTTTCGCCATTTCTTTTTACCAGTGGTCATTTTGCTTTTGTTTCCGAAATGGTAGTAGTTTATAGAGTAGATTAATTTATACAAATCATTTATTA
Source organism: Endotricha flammealis (assembly GCA_905163395.2). NCBI lineage: Eukaryota > Metazoa > Arthropoda > Insecta > Lepidoptera > Pyralidae > Endotricha > Endotricha flammealis. The sequence goes on from LR990853.1 coordinate 11,324,040, forward strand.
CTGTATACTCTGACAAGAGAACGTGTTTGTGAAAACCTATTCTCTGAATAAAAGTTTTGAATTTTGAACTAATTGGTGACATTATAATAATTTTAATGATTTTCTTACAAATATACATAAGTATACATAATATAAGAAAAAAAAGAATAGAACTATAAAATACTATAATCCATGTCATAAATTAAAGCAAAATAATATTAAGACTGTTATAATGTTCCAGTTAGCACATTGGCCAGATAAAAACTGTCAATAGGTAAAGGAAACCAAATTATACCTGTGCATCTATAACAAAAACTAAAGCTCCGCAGCCACCAAAGATAGTATCAGAATCAAAAGTGGGATCAAAAAAATCTATTTGTCCTGGAAAATCCCAAATCTGAAACTGTACAAAACTGCTATTGTTGATATCGTCTTTAACTATTTTATTTGTTGATTCCAAAAATAATGTTTCATTGGGAGACATCTTATGAAATACTACTTTTTGTATAGATGATTTTCCAGACCTGAAAATAAAGAAAAATTGCTGTAGTGTCAAAAGTTTAATTCCACTATTCCAACGATAAGAAAATAGAAACAGCAACTTTTATTATAAATGGCCTAGCTAGCTAATTGGAAGTGTGGACTCCAAACTCTCACAACGGTTTATACTTAGTATAAACAATGGTTATTGTATCTAATAAAAGACTTTCTTGTGAGAAGGGAATAATTACATTTCTATATTAGTAACTAAACACAAAAGTTAGCATAATTAGATAATATTTGCAAGTCATCCTAACTTATACTGTGACAAAATTTAACTTAACAATGTAGAATTCATACTCACAACTATTCAATCACAAGGATTTGTCAAAAAATAGTTATTATTTTGAAATCAATATCAGTAAAATGTTAGGTACTGATTGTGTCAGTAGGGAAATTACATGAGATAACATATCTGTTGTAATAGGCAATCTACTCTATAAAACACAGTAAATATTTAAACAGTTATTAATGTAATCTCATGTTTAAATAGTAGAATTGAATTTTATAATAAAATAATGTTATAATTTAAGAACCAAGCAGCAGATTAAAATTAATGACTGACTAAAATTAAATATATGGATATGAGAGTAAGATTGGGTCAGGGAGGGAGTACTTTAGTTCTACTTGATGTAGAACTTGAAATTTATGTGATTTGTAAGCCCTATACAACTGTACAAAAATTGGTATGTAATCTTGATACAACATTGAACTAGAGCAAAACTCTGGGTTGAATTTGCACTTTTATATAATAGAACCTACTATTAGCGATTATAGAATTACTTATTAGATAATTTGTAACATTATGCGTCATCGATTAAAGAACAAACCTTCGTAGGCCCATAAGGAGTATCCTTGGTTTGTGATCTTCTTGCAGTGACGTGTTATCACCATCTCCATTCTGTTCGAAAGGTCCGTAGCTGAAGTCCTTAGGGAAGGAGCCTCCATAACCTGGTTCATCCTGATAACTCTGAATCAAACGCTTTATTATAATACGTCTCAAAATTAATAATAAAATATACCTACATCGTAACAAGATTACTCACCATTTTACTAGTGCGTAGACAATATGTTGTTTGGTAAATTTAATCACAGCATTTTGCAAAAAAAACACTATTAGAATGTCCCTTTTTCTACGTTCATGAGATTAATAACAGTTATTATTAATGGAAGGAAAACATTGAGAAAATAAAGGTTGGTAGTTCCTATATACAGCTGTATTTTCATCACCTTTCTTTGTCAATCTGTCAGTGTCAACTACTGTCAGTCTGTCAAGTCAATCTAATCTCCACAGACTAAAATACAAATAATGTACGTTTTTATTAGTTGTCAAATATGTTTTTTTCTTTCGTTTGGCAATCAGATTTTCTTCAGTGAAGGCGGATTTTGAAGTCAACACGATAATGCACTTCTAATAGTTCCGTAAGTTCTAATAGTTTAATAGGAGGGCTCGTCATAAATTCCAATCACTATGCACTTTAACCTATGTTTGCTTCACATGCCGTGGTCACACATTACATTGGTGACATTGGTGATGTTTGCTCCAATGTAACGTTTTGCGTCCAACGTACCGATGTGTGTATCGGTACTTGGACACAATGTAAACATTGCGATTCCAATGCCCAATACTGACCCGCGCCGAGTCGGTTTTTGAGATACGTTCAAAGGCGAGGGGAAAGGGGAGTGCGGGCGGGCATCTTGGACACATTACCGCGCACGCGACTCACATTGAACCACAGAGTACTTTGAATAATACTGGACTCCGTCCGTCGCGCGTCTCGTCTCCGTCGTCACTCGTCTTGAGATGCGAGACTGCGAGTCGTGTTCGTGTGCCTCAAGAAGAATATTTTGCTGAAAATGTTACAGTATTGTTACTTACCTAGATTTTAAGTATCAAAATTCTAAGATTTTGATAGTATTTTAGAAAATATTATTTTTACATTTATTTGTTTGTGGGTGGGTAGGTAGGTAGTAGTAGTATTACTTACCTTAAAAAAATAACAGCGTTTTACCCTGAAATAAAACGCTTATTAAATACTTACCTTATTTGAAGCTTATGTGTATATTATATACACAATGAGATAGGCCCTATCTGTTTTCCGCACATCTTTCCTCTCTTTCTACCCTGTAGCCCTCTCTCGCTCGCACACTATCCCCTCTACTCCACCAGGGCGGCCATACGGTTGGCGGCCGCGTTCTCATCATTGTGTCGAATTAAACCAGGCAGATTTAAAAACTAAGCTTCAAATAAGGTAAGTATTTAATAAGCGTTTTATTTCAGGGTAAAACGCTGTTATTAAACACTTGACCGTTATTTGAAGCTTATGTGTATATTATATACACAATGAGACCTGTTTGTTATCGCCTGGTGGAGGAGGACGCCAATGTGAAGTTATGCACATGAACAAGCCGAAGGCGTAAACGGTAACTATGAAGGTTACACTGTTCATTTTATATTTAGGAAAATATAAATTAAATTGCAAGTGTGCGAGACTAGATAAATTTGTTTAATCAAATAATACTCTGATGTACATAGAAATTACAATCATAGTATCTGGAAATGTACACAAAAACATATACGAAATAATATGCAAGCAACATAATAAAATAGTAAACTTCTTCACAATTTTGATTAATTTGTGCCGAAACAGTCTGACATCCCAGAGCTAACAGGAGCCTCTGGACGACCTCACGCCTATAGAAGCAACGGAATATGTCATCAGACCTCTAGTTAGCTCGTGACAAAATTTGTCAACGGACACGTTATCGGGCCAGTTTCTGGAGGCGACCGCTGAGCGAACGCTACCGGGAGTTGCGACAATACTAGCCTCTGTTATGCGCTCACATTACGCGCTACTGGCTTGTGGTAGGGACCACAAGGAGGGCCTTAAAATAACAAATAAAAATGGAATTATGTTTTTCATTAAACAATTTAACACATTGCTTTACCCAAAACAATTATTGAATTGTCATTTCTTAGCAATTTTCAGGCCGATTGCCTAAAATCCAAACGGTCAGTTAGTATTGTCAATAGAATCAAATGATTAGTATTGTCAATATAATGCTTTTTATTGACTGCCAGAAGGGTCAGGTCATGGATACGTCTACCAGAAAACAAAGCAGCAACATAACAGTGTGTCCGGTAGCAAAACAGTTATTTTCGTTAATTTCATATGAAGACAAAAATTAAGAGAATTTACATCTCAAATAGTTTTCTTATGAGTTGCAGGTTTTTTATATCATGCTTAACCAGTGCGTGAGCACTTAGGACTCCCAAAAAATTCGGTATTACAGAGCGTAGCCACCACTGATTTGTGCAATAGTATAAATACTGTGTGATTCCTAAAATAATAATGACTCAAAAATCGAATCCTAGCCGTCTATTCCATGCGGCTTTGTATGTACTACGCGTAGATGGACGCTAGAACGATGAAAGTAGGTCCAGTTGCGAACTGTTCCAGATTTCAATCATCATATCAATCAATCATCAAGTTCAAGAGAACTATTGATTTCGTGCTGCCTTTCTTGCGAATGAAATATAAGGCTGTTCTGTTGTCGCACTGCAATAGAACCGTGGAACGACTCGAAGACTGACCCTGGTCTTGTAATACATTGAGTAAGGCCAAAAGTTCCTTTTGGTTGCAGTGTACCAGTAGTTCTCATTAGTTCTATGGTCTCATGAATGAACGGTCGACTATTTGCTCTCCCCAAGCAAGGTCTGTCACGTCAGTCACTAGGAAATACGAAGTGAATCGGAAAGACAATGGTGTTTCTGCAACTACCATGTTAGCTCCTTCAGTCAATGAACCGGAAACATGAACTGTTTGACATCTGGTATTGTGGCGACTGTGTTCAGGAAAGAGAGGAGTAGGTACTCGAAAGTGAAGCCTGCTCTTGTCACTAAAAACTTAGATATTGCAACTTCTCTACCGTGATTTGGACTTGTAATATCTGTGTACTTTAATGCACAACTCACACCTCGAAAATAGTCCAAATTCAAATTCAAAATTCAAAACTTTTATTCAGAGAATAGGTTTTCACAAACACGTTCTCTTGTCAGAGTATACAGTAATAAATGATTTGCATAACTTAATCAACTCTATAACTACTACCATTTCGGAAAAGCAAAATGACCACTGGTAAAAATAAATGGCGAAAGAAAACCAGTTACGGCCTTTTTTGTCGTTTAAAAATATATCGTACTTTTCTTTTTCAACATAAAATTTTAAAACTAGGTACCTACATACATACAACATTACGTACGCGGAATGTCAATAAAAAGTGCCATTAATTTGTCTCAACATAAAAATAAATCTAAAATATAAAATGCTAAATCGGTGTTAAAGATAGGAGCAGACCGCCGGCAAGGCAGCAAGTCCAAATAGACAAATATTTGAATCTCTTGATTCCTCATTGACTGTGCTACCTAATTAGATAGAAGCAAACACCTTGGGGGCCGTTCTCAGACTGAATGGGAGGCACTTCATTTTCACTAACCTTCCTTTGTAGATTAGACGCAGGAACCGTCTAATCTGTGAGATGGAGCTACGGAAAGAACCGTCTAGTCTGTGAGATGGAGCTAGTGAAAATAGGTCTGTGACAGGACTATTTTCCACATCCAATCATTTGTTTGAAAGTACTCCGGAACTCGAGAGACATTTATTAATCTAACACTGTCGGTGATTACATATCTGTTCAAGGCCGCTAGGTTGAACATGGGTCGGTGCCACTCGTCGCCCTTTGACACAAGGAACAGTGTGTACACAAACTTGGCGAGGCTTTGACAACATCTAATATCTACACACCGGTGTTGCATCTGGGTGATAATGGACGACATTGCATCCGTCGATTGCATTGAAACGAGTCTCGTTTAACAGTAGTAGGTACTACAAGTGGCGGTCGATGTGAAAAGGACAGTTGGGGCACCCACCCAACGAGCCAGACGCGACGCTCTGAATGTTGCGGGCTGATAGTCAAACTATACATCTTTTGTTACGGTAGTAATCAGAACCATGACATGACCCTGGGTTAGGGTTTAGCATTACAGCAACCCTGCTCGGGTTGACTGTAGGCATGGGAAATATGCGTAAGCGCACAACATCCATGAGTAGTACTCTGCATGCAGAGGTAAGTTACGTAAAGCCTGCCCCTGCGAGGGGTGGCGTGCGGCCTTGCTTTGACCCGTTTGCGCAACGGAAGCAAGAATGGCCGGCTTAATGTATCACTTGTTTGTGTGTTGCAAACAAAGCTTATTCTATCTATCAATCAATGACCCTGCGAGGGTCGAGCGTTACAGCAACCCTGCGAGGGTTGATAATAGGCATGGGAAATATGCATAGGTGCACAACATCCATGAGTAGTACCCTGCGGAGGTACGATATTAAAGCCTGCCCCTGCGAGGGGTGGCATGCGGCCTTGCTTTGACCCGTTTGCGCAACGGAAGCAAAGATGGCCGGCTTAATGTATCACTTATTTGTGTGTTGCAAATAAAGATTATTCTATCTATCTATCAATGACCCTGCGAGGGTCGAGCGTTACAGCAATCCTGCGAGGGTTGATTGAAGGCATAGGAAATATGCGTAGGCACACAACATCCATGAGTTGAGTAGTACCCTGCGGAGGTACGATATGTAAAGCCTGCCCCTGCAAGGGGTGGCGTGCGGTCTTGCTTTGGCTCGTGATCAGACCAATGACTAATATTTGTGACTTTTAGTGTTTATTGTATCACTTGTTTCTGTGTTGCAAATAAAGCTTATTCTATCTATCTATCAATGACCCTGCGAGGGTCGAGCGTTACAGCAACCCTGCGAGGGTTGATAATAGGCATGGGAAATATGCGTAGGTGCACAACATCCATGAGTAGTACCCTGCAGAGGTACGTTATGTAAAGCCTGCCCCTTCGAGAGGTGGCGTGCGGCCTTGCTTTGACCCGTTTGCGCAACAGAAGCAGAGATGGCCGGGTTTGGTAAAGGCAAGAAAGCTTTCCGAACACCCTTGTACAGTCCGAGACTGGACACCTTTAATAGTTTTAAGTTTGTTCAATGTTCAATGATATACTCATAAATAGTCACAAAAAACACTATTTATTAATACTTGGAAATGATATGAGTGATATGTTCGAATGCTAATTATGGACTGACGTTTTTACTTAATTGTGCAATAATGAATTTGCCGAGTATGCAATGTACGTGGCCCGTACATGCTCCCGGGGGCAAAGATAAACATTGATAACAAAAAAATGTTTTTGCAAATTGTAGGTGGTTAGTACTTATGAATGAATGATATGCTACATAGATGATGTTACAATGTTTATAAAACTAAAATGAAGTTGTTAAAATTATATAATATCTAGTGAATGATATTACTTATGTGCTACTTTCATCGGTTAAAATTTGTACGGATCGGAGTACCGGCGAAGTGCCTCTGTCTCTTTTAACTTTCCGCACATTTACGCTCGGGCGTGAATTAGTAACACTATTCAAATCACTCATCACTACACTTTCACACTGTTGCTGTTGTTGAGGTGAGCGACGCTGCAACCTTCTCCAGGCAAAAAATATCCCGATGCATATTATGATAGCGATAACCACATAGATGGCTACATAGTGGTGTATGTCATGATGCGTTATACTTTCAGTTAATGGGGAGTTTTGATGTAGAATCTCTATTTGTTTTTGTATATTTTCAAGTTGTTTCTTATTTAAAATTTCTTCTGAGTCAGATAAATTACTTGTTTGATTTACATGTGTCATTTCAATGTTTAATACGTGATTAATAGGGGCTATTTCGATAGCAAAGGTATCAGCTTTCGTTCTCAATTCGCTAGTAAATTCTCTATTAGAATAAAGTATAAAATCCTTTGTTTTGATAACACAGCCGTGACTCACAATCATCAAGCCGGCGCTTGTAAGTTGCAACGTTGTCATTTCATCGTTACATAATAACTTGATGGAACATACGTTACAACAAAAATAAAAATAATTGTTAGGGTCATTTAACTCATCCCATTTGTTATTACAAGATGAAATTGTAGTTTTGCAGGTTCTCGAGTTCTTCTTCGTCTCACATATAGTCTCATCATCTTTGATGTGGTAAATAGGGCGATTTTGTTTGCAGAGTCGCATTTCAGGATTTAAACGTAAGCAGGTGTTTATATCGTGTTCTGTTAATGTTAATAAAGAATCTTTCTTTAGGTTGATTGCTGCGTATTCGGTTACAGGTTGAATTGTTATCATATTGTTCTCCGATTTTTGAGGCACGGGTATAATTTTGAAAATGTCATATGTGTCTCGGCTGATAAGTGGTATTTTTATTTCAAATATCATGTAGTCATCCGAAATTCTTCCGTGAATTCTCAGTAGATTATACAATGTTGGTAGGTTAGCAGTATTGATCGGCAGGGATAGATCACTCGGTAATTTTCCTGAGATCGTATCCAATTCACTTCTTAGTTGATTAGGAGCTAAAAGATGTGGGTCAAAATGTCCTTGATAAAGATTGGTTATGGTGTCTAAAATCATGTTTTGAATATCTTTTAGATGTGTTAAAATGTTACTTGACATAATGCTGCACATGCTGAAATCGCTGACAATAGTAATTTTTTGTAAGTCAGTTTCTAACTTGTTTAAGGCGTTTTCTATTTTATTGATTCTAATATTGAGCTCTTTATGTTGTTTAAGCATGATTGTTTCGATTCTCTTCAAAAAATTAAATTCGGCTTCGACTACTGTCGTTTGGTTCTTCCATAACTCGGCTAAATGATTTTCATTGGTTTGGAGACGTTCAATATCTTCCTCATATTTTTGTGCGAATCGACTATCTAAAATTCCAAATAGACCATTCGCTATATATCCGACTCCATCTATTAATCCTCTTCTGTGTCTTGTAGTTTTTCCAAAATGTTGATTCAATATAATGTTGTTGTAATGCTCTAACTCCGTCTCGCCGTATCGTAGTTGTAATATAATACCATTGCAAGGTGAACAGTCTTTTATTTTTAAACATATGTTTTCTAGGTAATTAAGTGATCTAGAGAACTCCCTTATTCCGTCCCAATAAGGTTTTAAATCGTAGTATACGACGAGCTTCCATTCGTCTCTGATTAAGTTCATGTGTGATATTTTATCATAATAAAGGCTTCGGTTCGCGGGCAAATTAGTAATGTTGTACTTTGCATCAGCTGACGATAACAAGGTCATGAAGAATAGTAGAATAGATGTTAAGGTTGTTGCTAAACATAATCTTTTAGGTTTGTTTCTAGTTCTTCTTTCTTTTTCTGTAGTCACTTTCGTTTCTTGTTTTGCATTGTTTTCTGTTTTATTTCTCAAATTTTCTCCATGTTCTTCATTGGGGTTTGTTGGCAAGATAGATAATTTTATGATTGGGCGCTTTAGAAACCCGTTTTTTGTTTTAAGAGTGACTACTCGGATCTTTCCGTCACTTCCTGCATGTAGTTGTACAACCCTCCCGAGCGCCCACTTGCCCGCTGGGAGATTTGCATCGTGTATAATGACAATGTCATCGAGTTTTATATTTGGTTGCGATTTATGCCATTTACTGCGTGTTGTTAATTGGGATAGGTATTCGTTCTTCCACCTCTTCCAAATATCTTCAAATATTTTCTGGGTCAAATGCCACCTGGTTCTAAGGTCCTTTTCTGTTTCGTAAATTGTTAGTGTTGGACCGTTAGTCAGGAAATGAGAGGGCGTTAAAAAGTTAAGATCATCAGGTTCTTCCGACAATGGACAGAGTGGTCTAGAATTTAGAACTGCTTCCAGCTGAGCCAATAGTGTGCTGTACTCTTCGTACGTTAACTTCTGTTCGCCAATTACTCTTTTTGTGTGGTACTTTAGACTCTTCACAGCTCCTTCCCACAATCCACCTGCTGACGGAAATGATGGAGCATTTAGATGCCAATTTATTCCCATTTCTGTTATTTCTGACATGAACTCATTGTTGTCAGTAGTTAATTGTTTAAATTCTTCCTGTAGTATTCTGTTTGCTTTTATGAAACAAGTTCCTTGATCAGAGTATATATGCCCTGGTGTTCCTCTTCGAGCTGCCATACGTCTTAATGCGGCTATGAAGGTGGAGGTTGTCATGTCGGATACTAATTCCAGGTGCACAGCCTTTGTAGCCATGCATACAAAGACTGCTACATATCCCTTTGTAGTTTTTATGCCACGCCCTTTGTTGCATTTTATAAATATATGACCAGTGTAGTCGACACCTACGTGATAGAAAGGCCGCGACGGATTGCTGCGTGATGAAGGTAAGTCTCCCATTATCTGATGCTGTTTAATTGGGTCATGTTTTTTACAGGTGACGCAGCGATGAAGTTGTTTCTTGATTTGTCGATTACCACCGACGATCCAATATTTCTTCCGAATGAATGAAGTTGTTACACGAGCACCTCCGTGGAAGGTAAGTGCATGTGCGTCAGATATTATTAGTACAGCTAATCGACTATTTTTGTGTATAATTACAGGATGCTTCATGTCAGGATGGATGTTCGCATTTTTTAATCTGCCGCCGACTCGTAAGATTCCTTCAGTATCCAGGTAAGGATTTAAGTTCAAGATGTTGCTTTTGCTAGATAAGCTTTTATTTGCTTTCAAATCATTAATTTCTTGTGTGTATGATTCGCTTTGCATGTGCTTAATTAACATAATGTTTGCTTGTCTTAATTCGCTTAAAGTCAAATATTTTTGTTTGTTTTGTTTTTTACTGATAAATCGTTTTATCCACGCTAATACACGAATTGCGCGAGATAAAGAACTATACTTGTTCAGTATAATGTTTAAAACAGAATTTTCATCAGTCGAATTAGTAACAACATTTACTTGTTTATTTTTCCTTTGTTGTTCATTTGTTTCACATCGTTTTATGTTATTACTTTCTTCTGCTTTAAATGTTGTTAAATGCGATGGGCCTTGCCAATATAACATATTGTCTTTCAGTTGCGAAGGCAATATTCCCCTGCTTGCTGAATCTGCTGGATTTTGGCTTGATTTTACGTATCGCCATGCTTTTTCTGGGATTACTGTTAATATGTCTTTTACTCTGTTTGCAACGAAATTTTTGAAACGTCCAGGATCGCCTTGCAGCCAAGCCAAAACAACCATGGAGTCGCTCCAACCATAGATTTCCAACGTATGTTGTTTCAGACTTTCTATGACCTTTGTCATTAGTTTCGATAATAAATGGGCTGCACAAAGTTCCAATTGTGGCATTGAAAAGTTTTTATTATACGGAACTAACTTTGATTTAGCCGCGATGATAATGCTTTGTTTTGTTTTTTCCAGACGGGCGTATATGACACAGGCGTAAGCGTTTTGCGATGCGTCGCAAAAACCGTGTAGTTGTATGTTATCGCTTTCACCGCTACCGATCCACCGTGGTATTTCGTAATTGTTAATGTTTATCATGTCCGCCTGTAACTTGTGCCACTCATTGTTTATATCATCAGATACAAAATCATCCCATGTTAAATTTAGTATACAAACTTTTTGAAACAATATCTTTAGTTTTGTTGTTAGGGGGGTTAACCATCCCAATGGATCAAAAAGTTTCGATATTTCACTTAAGATTTCCCGTTTTGTTAATTTTCTTGTTAAGGGTTTGACTTCGTATTTTATAATAAAATTGTCAGATTTTGGATTCCAACCAAGACCTAGTATTTTCGATGTGTTCTCTGTTTTAAAATTGAATATCTCTTCCTGTTTATTATTGTTGTTTATATTTTCTAGCAATTTTGGTTCATTGGTAGACCATTTGCGTAAATTAAATCCTCCTGCTGATAAAAGAAGAATAAGCTGTTGTATTAATTTTTGACCGTAGTTAATGTCTGAACAGCCATGAACTAAGTCATCCATAAAAAATGACTCTTCCACGATCTTAGCAGCTTCCGGATATGTGTTTCGTTCGTCGGATGCTAGTTGCCGTAACGTCATCATTGCTAAGAATGGTGCCGCTTTTGTGCCATAAGTGACCGTCGTTAGTTGGTATTGCTGGAGAGGTTGATCTTCGTTGTACCTCCAAATGATCTTTTGATATCGCTGATGTTCTTCGGATAATAATATTTGTCGAAACATTTTTTCGAGGTCAGAGACGAAGCCATATTTGTACTGTCTCCATTTCAGAATAAGTAGCTGAAGGTCTTGCTGTAAATTCGGTCCCTTTTGCATTAGATCATTTAAGCTGTAACCAGATGATGACTTAAGCGATCCATTAAATACTGCTCTATACCGTGAAGTAGTACTTCCAGGCCGCTCGACGCAATGATGAGGTAATATAAATTCCGGTTTCATATTTCCCGTTGATAAAGTCATATGATTTAATTGTTCGTATTCTCTAAAAAAATTTTTATATCCGTCAGCTAATTCTGGTTGTTTTTGGAACTTCTTTTCCAGATTTCGAAATTGTGCCTTTGCTATATGTTCTGTTGATCCCAGTTTAGTATCAATATCTGCGCATAGAGGCAGCTTTACTTCGTATCTCCCGTTCGGAAGACGCGTTGTTGTTTGTTTGTAGTAGTCAACGCAATCTTGATCATCACTCGATATATTTGATTCTTCGTTTACATTTTCAATTTCCCAGAACTGTTTTATGTCTTCTATGTTGTTGATTACTACGTTACAATGATAAAAAGTTGTGACATTTCCGCATAGCAACCATCCTAATTGAGTTTGTTGGGCTATTGGTTGTGTTGAATCATCACCCCTAATTATTCCGCTCATCATGATAGAGGAATAAATATCTGCTCCTAACAGTAGATCTATAGGAGAGCTCTGATAGAATTCCGGGTCTGCTAAATTAATGTTTTGAATGTGAGGCCATGTGGGTTCGGAGAATGACTTGTTCGGGAGGTTTTTGATGAGTTCGTTCATGATTAAAACTTGAGTGTTGAATGTAAAGTCGTTATACAATGACTTGCATTTAATTGTTATAGCACCCTTGCAGTTTTTCTTCATGTGTCCTATTCCGAATACTACCCCACTAAATTGTTCTCGTTTTAAGCCTAGTTTTTGTGCGGCGTGTTGAGATATCAATGATAATTGAGAGCCTTGGTCAATCAAAACCCTCATAACTACAAAAGATCCATCGTCCGCCATTACCTTGACCTTAGCAGTTGCTAGCAAAATTTCAGTTTCACTTTGGGAAACATGTGATGCGACAGGCGCGTTCGACATGTTATGTCTTGCTGACGTTGCATGCGGTTGTTCAACTTTAGCCTTCGTAAATGCATCGTGTAGCGTCGTGTTGTGATTTGATGCGCACACGCGGCACCGCTTTGTAGAAATACACTTATTTCCGTTGTGGCTAAATAAGCAATTACGACATAATTGTAAATCACGGATTGTTTTTAATTTTATTTCATTTGTCATGTTCATAAATTTATCGCAATTATAAAGGCCATGATTATTTTTGCAAAGTGGGCATATGTACGTAGTTGCGACATTGCCTTTAGGTTGATATGAGCTGACCTTATTTACAGCGTAATAAGGTCTCTTACTATTTGAAGCTTGTGCGTTTGGTTGATTATTTGATGGAGTCGATCTTACGTCTTTGTTTCGTCGGTTTGATTCCAGATGTGTAAATTTTGATTCTAAGAAGTCTAAAAGTTCCTGTAATACTGGTAGTTCGCGGGGGTTTTTGATGGAGTCTGAATACTCGTCATTGGTGTCGTTATCAAGTTTTTGTGCCAATATATGTGCTAAGATGGGATCGCAAGCATCAACATCAGCACCTAAATTTTTTATAGCATGCAAACACTCTATAATGGTGTCATGCATTTTCTTTATTTGACTTAATGATTGCTGTTGTAAAGTAGGTAAACCAAGTAAAATATTCATGTGAGATGTAAATATTTTCTTTTTATTGTTGAAACGACGATTCAGTATATCCCAGCATGATTGGTAATTATCTGAAGAAATAGTTATGTGGTTGATTAATCGCTCTGCCTCTCCCTTAACCTTTGCCTTTAAAAATTGCATTTTTTGCGCTTTAGAAAGGGAAGGATTGTTATGTATTGCTTCTTGGAAAAGATCTTTGAACGATACCCACTGATTAAAATGCCCATAAAATTCTGGTATGTCCAGCATAGGAGTTGTTTTTTCCCGGTGGACATTTGACCACAGTTTTACGTTAATTGCTTTTTTAAGTTCATTATATTTGATTTCGTTTTGGTTGTACTGTATGTCATATTCTTCATTTTCTCCGTTAAGCTCGCTATCTAACTCCCAATGGAGACTATCAATAGCCATCCATCGCGTTTGCAGCGTTTTTAGTGCGTCATCGAATTCCCATTTGTCAGCCAGAGAATCGACATCAATGTTAGTTATTGTCCTGTTAAAAGCCTTAAAATTAGCCGCTTGTTTTCGTAACATTTCGTCAAGTTTGCTCGGTGACCCAAAAGATTTTAATAATGAAGTTTTGTTTTCCTTTGGTTCCTGATGCCTACTTGTTGTTGGCTGGGGTTCTTCGCTACCTTGCGAAGCTATACCCTGCTGACCAGATACTGCTACCGATTTCGGTTTTAGTTCTTGTAATTGTTGAGCTAAATATAGTTTTGTTGTTTTATAAAGTTCGTATGTTTTTTCATAATGTGAGTCCACAAAATATTGATGACTACGACTTCCTTCCGTCGTCATCCGATCATGATTATATTGAAAATCTACCCAATATGCCTCTAAAGTGTCTAAACGACGTTTAAAATAGTCAATTGTCTTTCGATCTTGACTATCTTTCGTAATGTTCCTTACTAGTTTTTGTATTGCTTCGTAAATTTCAACCTGACTCGAATATAAATTCTCCATGTTGAAATAATTATGTTATGTTAGTTAAGTAAGAAATTGAACAATCTTACAGTTGATGTTGATGTTGTTGTTGGTTGCATGTGGTGTCCGCAATTGACGTCACCGCTGCTGTTTGCCACGTCGTCGGCTGCTTACCGCTGAGGCTGTTGAGCTGATTGCCCAACGTTGATGCTAAATATAGTTGTTTCAGATGCAAGTGCTCCACACACTGACACTGATTGTTTGTTACACTTCACAATGAACAGGTTCTCCACTATTCACTGGTTCGTTCAGTTACACAGTTCCTCATTTGACGGCCACGTGTCACCGCGCGCGTGAGGTCCCGCAATAACCTTGTTGCTCGAAGGACCTAAAGATGTACAGTCCGAGACTGGACACCTTTAATAGTTTTAAGTTTGTTCAATGTTCAATGATATACTCATAAATAGTCACAAAAAACACTATTTATTAATACTTGGAAATGATATGAGTGATATGTTCGAATGCTAATTATGGACTGACGTTTTTACTTAATTGTGCAATAATGAATTTGCCGAGTATGCAATGTACGTGGCCCGTACAACCCTTCTCCTGTGCTGCGGCTAGTGACTCCGCATTAAACACGTGCTGACATGACGGGGAATCTTACGTAGCGCGACCTTGAATTGAGGGAACGCTCACGTGGTTCTTAACATCGTAACAACAACTTCTCATTTTGATAACCTCCGCACGACGATTCAAGTTAATTGCAATGATCAGAGCAAACTTTAAAAATTTTGTTTTTCAAAAACAGCTCGTTAACTTTCTCGCCTATTAGTATGTCAAATTCGAATCGCGCGCCCACTGTAATAAACTTCTGACAGAAGTTTGTAAGGCTTCGCGTTGCTTATGAACGCAGAATGATAAGGCAGCAAATGACTTGTGAGCGTGAGCAAAAGGGAGTAACGAATCATGTCTTAATTTCGTCATTTATCTTTAAATCGACAAAACCGGGGGTAGCATTATAAAAATAGAACCACGCACCAATCACTACTATCTAAATGTTGCAAATCCTTTAACGTCTGAAGAAACCCCTGAGGAGTCTTAAGTATACTAGGTTCTTTCAATTTCGTCTCAATTTTAAACATAAAACCTGATTGAGCAATCGGTGGCGGTACTTCGACAGAATTTACAATAGATCTGCGTATAGCTCGACACTAACGTTCCCGTCACCTATATTCCCATTAATGTGTACCGCGGAACAAGATACAGAATAAAATTATTATTGCAAATTGAATTAAATGAAAGATTGATTTCGAAGGTCATCTACTTAACGTGTTAATTTACAGGACTCGCGACGTCGATACCGGCGTTTGCTCTCCCCCCCGCCTTTTTGTTACGGTGACGCGGTCTAGATTTTCTGAGGACTCGAGTCCAATTGATTCACGCGATCGCGATTTTTATCGTCACTTTTAGCGGGAGCACTAGCACTAGCACATGGTGTTTTCGAGCATGGAATTAAAACACTATCGTCACTTTCCATCTTAATACGTGCTGAAAAGAAACCTAGGGTAGAAAATCACACAAATTATTCATAAAACATGTAATTAGGCAAAACTGAAAAAATATGTAGGTAGGTACTAAAAGCCTACGTACGTAAAAGTACCGAACGGTGACACCGTTAATCTAATAATTGAAACGGGAAAGATAATAAAAAGAAATATTAAATAAATTGCAAAAAGAAATGCAAAAAAGTAAAAAATTATTAATAAAAAGAAATAATTAAATAAATTGCATAAAGAAATGCAAAAAATAATAATAATAATAATTATTATTTCACCTAATCCTGGGCACGACCGTGCGCAGCGGAAAACAGGACGCCAATGATGAGAACGCGGCCGCCAACCGTATGGCCGCCCTGGTGGAGTAGAGGGGATAGTGTGCGAGCGAGAGAGGGCTACAGGGTAGAAAGAGAGGAAAGATGTGCGGAAAACAGATAGGGCCTATCTCATTGTGTATATAATATACACATAAGCTTCAAATAACGGTCAAGTGTTTAATATATTTTTAAGCAAAAAGTTGTACATGTCTATCCTTAATCTTAAGTTAAGTAAATTTATATTATTGTTTAAATATGTAAGTTTTCCAAATAAAATAAAATATATATAATGGAAATAAACATGTCTAGAATTGCAATCTTTCATAATTGTATTGGTAGTCTTAAACCTTGTTTTATTTACTCATGTGCCCCAACTGCAGACTTATCAAAAGCCATTACGCACTGTCGACTAGTAGCCGGCGACTGTTTCTCAGCGACCAAAACATAGGCAAGCAACCGGCGACCAAGTGCGAAAACATCTATTGAACTTTAAGAAAGTCACAGTCGCTGTCGACAAAGTGCGACTCAGTCGACAGAGCGTAATAGCGCTAATAATCCATACTGTCGCATTCCCACGTAATAGTCAGGTCTTGGTCAGGTTCCCTAGTACGACCGCGCGACCGCCGTCGTCGCCGACGCGTATTGGTCGTGGTCCACCTGCGTGGTACACCTGGGTGGACCACGGGCATGTTTTCTTGCCCGTGGTCCACCTAAATGATTTGTAATAAGAAATTCAAATATTCAATGGGCCATGGTCCACCTCTATCCGAGTTAGTGTTTATTTCTAGGATTATTTTGGAATGTTTTTGGTGTAGTTTAGGAATGCTTTTTGGATGGATTAGGAATTCTATTAGGATTATTTTGCAATGTTTTAGGATGGATTAGAAATGGTTTTAAGATTATTTTGCAATGTTTTTAGGATGGATTAGGAATGCCTTTAGGATTATTAAGAAATGTTTTTAGGATGGATTAGGAATGCTTTTAGGATTATTTAGCAATGTTTTTGGGATGGATTAGGAATGCCTTTAGGATTATTAAGAAATGTTTTTAGGATGGATTAGGAATGCTTTTAGGGTTATTTAGCAATGTTTTTAGGATAGATTAGGAATGCTTTTAGGATTATTTAGCAATGTTTTTAGGATGGATTAGGAATGTTTTTAGGATTATTAAGCAATGTTTTTGGGATGGATTAGGAATGCTTTTAGGATTATTTAGCAATGTTTTTAGGATGGATTAGAAATGCTTTTAGAATTATTTAGCAATGTTTTTAGGATGGATTAGGAATGCCTTTAGGATTATTAAGAAATGTTTTTAGGATGGATTAGGAATGTTTTTATGATTATTAAGCAATGTTATTGGGATGGATTAGGAATGCCTTTAGGATTATTAAGAAATGTTTTTAGGATGGATTAGGAATGCTTTTAGGATTATTTAGCGATGTTTTTAGGATAGATTAGGAATGCTTTTAGGATTATTTAGCAATGTTTTTAGGATGTATTAGGAATGATTATTTTCGAAATTTTTTGATATGGTTTAGGATTATTATAGGTAATTTTGACGATATTTTTGTTATGTTATTAAAATAGTTTTGTGATGGACTAAGATTGACTTTAGATTTAGTTATGAATAATTTTCAGTCTTATTTTAGAATGCTTTTATGGTGATTCAGAAATAATTTTCATACGATTTTCGGATGGTTCTAAGATGATTTTGAAATGTAAAATCATACGCAAACCGTAACATTATAGTACTACAACCATATATCATCATACCACATTTTTTTAAGAGATCATAGAATGGAGTCGACGCGAAAAAAAATTATTCCCACTACATATAGGGTAGGCAATCCCAAAAAAATGATTTTCAAAAAAAAATTCTACTTTTTAGCATTGATAATAATTATGTGTATCAGTATATGTTACCGGAAATGTATGTGTCTGTAAATAAAATAATTGAAACATGTTGTTCATCAGACAAACTGGGTTAGGTTAGGGTTAGCTTGTGACCATTGCATTGCGCTTTATAATAACACATTTCCTAGAAATTGTATATGTTACGCTCAAAGACAGAAAACGCCCAGTGAGCGGAAAAATTGCTCACAACGCGTTGACTGAACCGTAAGAAAAATTCGCGCCTCACTCGCTTCGCTCGCTCGGCGGTGTTATGATCACAGGATAACCCTAACCTAACCCACCAATGTCTGTTGGTATTCAAACAGACATTGGTGGGTTAGGTTAGTATTCAGACAGACATTGGTGGGTTAGGTTAGGGTTATCTTGTGATCATAACACCTTTTTTTCTTACGATTCAATCAACGCCTTGTGGGCTATTTTGCCGTTCACTGAGCGTTTTCGGTCTTTGAGCGTAACATATACAATCTAGTATACATTTCCGGAAACAATACATACCGAATTACAGATTTCTAGCATTACCTCTGAAACTATAATGGTTCCTTGTATTTTACTACTGAACCCTAAAAAGTTCAAAGGTTTGCAATAGTATTTCATATATTATTAAAAAGGTGGACCACGGGCAAGCAAAAATGCCCGTGGTCCACCTAGGTGGACAGAGGTGGACCACGGGCAAGAAAAAATGCCCGTGGTCCACCCAGGTGTACCACGCAGGTGGACCACGACCAATACGGGGTCGCCGAGCGTAGGAATGAAAAGTGAAGTACACACATAAGTACATGAGATTGACTTCTGTACTTGTATGTTTTGTGCATTTACTGACCTCCACATTTGATAACCCTCTGTCATCATCATAGTGGCCCCAGAGAGAATTTAGGCCCCGTTATGTTTGTGCCTCAATGTGTAGGGCTTGATACATCGTGATATTTTTTTTTATAATGGCCGTCAGTTTTTAGAAGACATAAAAGTTAATTAAAGTTAATTTTCAAAGCCTTTTAAAGTATTTATATATAATAGGTACTTTCAACCAATTATATATTTGTAAACCAGAGTAAGTACATGCTAGACATAAAATAAACATTTAATCAAATCGAAATAAATATAACATAATACAAACTAGGTATATACGACATGTTTCATAATAAAGATAAGAATAACATAATAGAAACTATATAAGACGTGTATCATAATAAAGATTATTCGTAATAGATTTTTTATATTTGCAATAGCATTCATTTGTTGGAAGAGTGGTACTCGAAGCCGCTCGAAAAGGTGGTCTCATGGGCCGCGAAACAGCCGAGGTAAGCTGATCGGCGCTGGAACGAGGTTCCATTGGCCGAATGCGCTGCTCCCTTTCACATCGTACTCTTTCGATGCGCTGCGCGTGTAACACGCCCTGTTGAAGTTCTGCAAGGCTATCTGTGCGAGCTGGAAGTCGTTCCAAACTATTCGAAACGGCACCCACCTCTGCTGTATCAGTATCTATAATTTCGTGATGATCCAATATCATTCCGATGTTCATTTTCATGTTCGTAGAACCATCGCGGTAAATTAAATATACTGTTGCTTGATCTAACACACGTAATGAAAAATGTTCATTTATTTTTAATGCCTTCATTTTAATCTGAAATGGTTTGAAGCTTTGAGACATCTTTTTACTTTTCTCTTTTATGAAATTGTCAAATTCAATAGCTAGCATTTCTTCGTTGTCAGGACGAGGTTTATTTTCTCCTGGACCACCCATTTTAAATATATCTGGGTCTTTGTGAGACATTTGAGTATCGATCATGACTTGTTGTAGAACTGGAGGGTCATTTAAGGTATGCCATTTCCAATGGGATACAGGACCGATGCTACGGTCCAAGACTACGCCTTCTGTTTGATTGTATTTGAGACTACAATAAAAAAAAACAACCATGTTTTGAAATCAAATATGCCAATAATGCCATTTTAAAGTTAATGTCACATTAAAATATAGCTGTCAATGTCAGTCAAACTAAAAAAGAGATAGATGGAACTGGACTACGGGTGTGGAATTAAGATTAAAATGCGTTTCTGCAACTGACTGGTAATCTGTGGCTTAACGTCTGAAACACGAGGGCGGGAGCAGGTGGAAAATGGGCCGCATAAAACACGGGTATGAACCCGACTCATATAACTTGGAGATTCCGACGCTATTTCCTTTTTGGAGTGGTAGAGCATTTATGATATGGTACGGATGCGTAGACGAGGTTAAGCGGCGTATGGCGATCGCTAGGTCGGCTATGGACAGATTGAAAAAGATATAGAGGAACCGCAACATTACCAAAGCCACAAAAACCAGGCTCGTTAGGGCACTTAGTGTTCCCCATATTTCTATACGCCGCCGCGGAGACTTGGACACTGCGAGAAAGCGAGAAGAAGAGAGTGGGTGCCTTCGAAATGTGGTGCTGGAGAAGGATGCTAGGGGTGTCAAGGACTGAGTTCCTCACAAACATCTCCATACTCCAGGAACTTAACATCACACAGCGTCTGTTCGCCATAGTCCAGGCACGCATCCTCGCCTTTTTTGGGCACGTATCTCGCCGCGATGGAACATCGATCGAGCGCCTGGTAGTCCAGGGAAAAGTGGAGGGCACTCGACCTCGCGGCAGATCGCCGTTAAGATGGACGGACCAGATTATAGTAGACTGCCCTCTACACGTGTGCACCAGGAAGGCGGGAGCTAGAGACGAGTGGCGACGAGTTGTTAAGCGGGTTACTTCAACTAAGTGACGACCACAACCACTCTGTCAAGAGTGCAGCGACGAAGAAGAGCATAATTATAAAATGGGCTAGTTTGTCCTTCCGGGGTAATAATCGACGTGAACCAGTAATGCGTTTCGTTCGTCGAGGGAGATCCGCGGTTTTCTTAAAATGGAAAGTCATTATGAATGTATTTACCGTATTTTGCCTTTATGATCAAACACAATTCCGTTTCCAAGATAATCAAAGGTCGCTAATATGGTACGTGGACGAGAGCGTCCGCGCTCGTCAGGTTCCCCGCTGCTGTAGATTACAAAACGTTGTTGCGCGTTTTGTTCTGTTAGGCACAAAGAAAAATAAATTAGAGTAGTCACAGGTCACAGATTATGGTAGGAATATTAATTATTTTATTACAGACAAACGGAAAATTATGTACCTAAGTAGGTACATAATAACAGCCTTTTATATCATACTAGCGGACCGCTCCGGCGGCGACGCGCTGGTTTTACTAAAGATCCCAATTTAAAAAAAATATGATATAGCCTATGTTACCCGGGGGTATTGTACCTTCCGAACTGTGAAATATTTTTTGAAATCGGTCCAGTAGTATTTTCGTTACAAACATACACACACAAATACAAATCTTTCCTCTTTATAATATTAGTATAGAAGTATAGACTAAATGTTATCCGCGTCTTCGGCCGCGTGGTCCTTTATTTTTTTCCCGTGGGAATAAGATGTTCTTCCGAAATTATACGTTTATTACTTTCGACGTGAAAGAAGAACAAACACGCACTTTCGCATTTATAATACATTGTAAGTACATATCTACCTATTAGTATAGATTGATGACAATGTACATACGTTCATTTTATTTTTTATTATTACACAAGCTTAGCTTAGTTTGGAACTTTAGCGCATTGGGTTGTAAATTCTCTGAGTTTTATAATAAACTACCTTCAGCGTCATAATAATCTAGAGCCAGCTTCCCGTTCCTATAATACCAGCGGCCACGTCCATTGTCATCGAACTCTGCCAATTTGTCCCCACTGTCGTACAGCATCAGGCCCTTGGTCTTGTTGTGTTCGAACCAGTCGAACTCGGGGTGAGCAGGCCTCATGCGGTATACGTTCATCTAATCAGCAGCATTACGTGTGGTAGAGCGATGTTATAGAAAATAATAAAGTTACATAGTCTTATGATATAATGTATCTACCTACTTAATAAGTTATTTTAAATCTGGATCAAACAAACAAATTATGCACCAATGTCTCGGAAAGCAGCCAACAGCTCTAGCGTTGAGACGAGTGGAGTCTTTTCATCACCATCCATGCCGATATCGTGATGAAATATTTATTATTTTTTACTAGCTTCTATTTAAATCTGGGTGATAAATATTCTAGGTATCTAACTACTTACCAGTATATTTTACTTAATGCACCTATGAAAAATTTTCGACTAATACCTTGCGTACTACTTTTTCGGTAGGTAACATTGTCCAGCCCTTTTCAATGAAAGAACGATCAGACAAGTTATAACGTACAATGCCTTTCGGGGGTTCGAGTTCGACCTGCAAACGTAAAATATTACTTGCAGAGCAAAAAATACACAAAACGTAATACTGTGTCTATATCTTACTGGCTCCGTCTTTTTGTTTTTCGCCATTATTCCAATATTATTGTCAGTAGCTACGTAAACAATAAAAAGTGATAGAAAATAAACAACTCTGAAATAAATATTCACAACAACATGAAATTAATAATCGATTTAAATTCGAATCATTTTATAAATTTGGATAGAATAGATGTATATTCAAATAAGATTTTATTTTTATGACACCGTCATATAGATTGACAATTTAAATAACTGGACACAAATAAAATTTGATGCACGACACGACTATTAACTGCAGGGCGACCACGACGACCTCGTTGATTGAAAGATCACAGATATAAGAAACTATACAGGGTACTTTTGGACCCCCCGCCAAAAATAGGTAATAAATAAATATTTGGTGAGAAAATAAAAGTTTTAAAATCCACATTTTAGTCACTTTAGGGTTCCGTAGTAAACTACAAGGAACCCTTATAATTTCGACATGTCCGTCTGTCCGTCCGCGGTCTAGCGCCTTTTTTTTTTTTTGTTTATAGTCAGGAAAATGCATTACTGCATGTCCCGCTGGGGAAGCGACGGGAGTCTGTCGGGCTCCCCCTTTAAGCCACTTGGGTATACCGACTAAAAACCTGACTGACTGCCACCTCACCCGCCTAGATGGGCGGGGCCACGGGAACTAAGATACTTCCGTGACCCCGCCGGGCGGTCTAGCGCCTAGACTAGACGCTTGATGCTAGAAACCTGTAATGTGTACTCATATTAACAATGCTAACTAAGTGGTAGAACAAAATTTTGAAAAATATTTTTTTTGGAGTGCCTCTACAGGTTGGTAAAGTGGGAATGAATTTTTTTTTCGCACCGACTCCATATTGTGGGGTATCGTTAGATAGATCTCCTAAAAACATTCAGGGTGTGGAATTATCATTTTCCGATACAATGATCCGTTTGCGAATTATTTACATTTAACGTGTCAATTTACCACCACCACCACTCAAACCACCACCACCACCAATCAAACATCCTGACAAAGAAACGGAAGAAAAAATTGACAAGAAAGCGAAAAAACAAGAAGAAGAACGGAAAGAGAAGGAACTAAAAGAAAAAAATGAAAGAGAACTAAGAGAGAAAAAAGAAAGAGAAGAAAAGGAAAAAAATGATAAAATTGAAAAAGAACTGAAAGAAAAAAAGGAAAGAGAAGCAAAAGAAAAAGCTGAAAGAGATGCAAAAGAAAAGGCTGAAATTAAACAAAAGGAAGAACGTATTAAAGAAATGAAATTGTTAAAAGAACAAAAAGAAGAGGAAAAAAGGGCTGCTGCGGCGGCTGCAAAAAGGCTTAAGGAAGAAGAGAAACGAAAGGCATAATATATTACATTTTATTATAGTGCACCTTAGAGAAAGGATGAATAGAGGCGACACGGTAGGAGTGAGCGAGATGAGTAAATACAATATTCCCAAGGCCAAAAAGAGCTAGAGAAACATTTTTTGTCCTTATCGACGTATACAATTTTTTTGCTGGGCACAGTCGCTAACTGTGCCCAGCAAACGAGAGCAGTTTTCTTTATTTCTCAAAATCTGAACTTTCAGGGTGAAAACAAGGCGAAAACTGTGTTCTGTGGTTGAGTTGATGTGTTTTTGCGTTCATAGACTATAGTGCATTGTAGTGTTTTAGGCTGCAATAGCCGCAGTGAACGTAAAATCGACAACATAACCTTTCATTCGTAAGTACACTATTTAGACTTTATTTCGGCCATAATTGATAAAAATGAATACAGATTATATTTATTAAGACTCAAATGACGGCTTCAATGTACAGAAATAAAGAAATAAAACGTAAATGGTCAAGAAAATAATCGTATTTTGTAGTATTATGCACCCAAATTAAGTAGGTAAGTAAAATGAAGCCAGGCGGCCCTTTCCTGTGTCTCCTGAATTTAGTCGGGTACCACGCGTATTGGGGATACCAGCAATTTACTTGAATTTACCCATGCAATATTACCCACAATTGAGGTAAAATAGTGACAACCTAAATTAAAAATAATATCTATTTAATACAAGCTGAGAGAGATCTGTAGTCACACCAACCTTCCCATACTAATAGGAGACAATAGGACTTAGCGGAGATACAGACAAACAGGCGCGGACAGCGACTTCGATTTATTTATACAAGTATAAATCGATCCCAATATATTGGTGATTATAATATGAAAAAATACATCGCAAATCATCAATAGTCGTATTAGTTTATCGTATATAAAAATATAAAAAAAAACATGGGGTAAATCATGGGGTAATATTCTCTTTTCTGGTAACACTGCGTAATCAATGTACTTTGTTTCTCTCCCTTACGGGTATACGCCAAATGACAACTCTATTCATCCTTTCTCTAAGTAGTGCAATAAAAAGCATAGCACATGATACAAACCACTGTCATCCGACGACTCAGGTCAAAGCTATTCTGATAATAAGCTGATAATAATAATAGCAAAACTCACTGTATTTTTTCCTCCCTTTAAACTTAACATATATGGATTTAGTTTTGGTTCAATTATTTCAGGACTAGTAGGTTCCATATGACCTATTGGCGCGCCTATTACTTTGTCTGGTAAAGTAGATGTAAACAACAGGGGTTTGATTGGTCTGTGCACCCTGTCGTCGTCAACGTGCCAAGTTTTATGGGTAACAATTTCTTCACCTAAAATTCTATAATCGATTGGTTTTTTTTTCTGTTTTCCCAGAATACAATCAACAGCAAATTGCAGTTCAGAATTTCCACACATAGCACAACCCTCTCTTTCTCCCATCGGAGCGTGATAATTATGGTGAGCAATATCCATGTGGGTGAGTTTTAAGTCTGCTAAAGTTGGTGAGGGTATCTTCTTTCCAGGTGGTGGTGCCGACCGTTTTATTCTAACTAATCGTAAAATCAGATCATCGTCAATAGATAATTGTCTAGTCTGTACTTTGTGCAATGGCACTTCGAATAACATTTCTTTCTTTGCCTGTTTTTCGCTTTTCCCCTTCTCCTTTTTCACTTCAGATACTCCCATAGATTCAGTTTGAGCTTTAATCTCCTTAAGTTTTCGTTTTTCTTGTTCTGCCTTTCGTTTCTCTTCTTCCTTAAGCCTTTTTGCAGCCGCCGCAGCAGCCCTTTTTTCCTCTTCTTTTTGTTCTTTTAACAATTTCATTTCTTTAATACGTTCTTCCTTTTGTTTAAGATTTTCAATAATCATAAGCTTCATTTGTTCGAGGTCGGCATTATGTTTTGCCTTTTTCTCTCTTTCAATTGCTTCTTTTGATTCTCTTTCAGCCTTTTCTTTTGCATCTCTTTCAGCTTTTTCTTTTGCTTCTCTTTCCTTTTTTTCTTTCAGTTCTTTTTCAATTTTATCATTTTTTTCCTTTTCTTCTCTTTCTTTTTTCTCTCTTAGTTCTCTTTCATTTTTTTCTTTTAGTTCCTTCTCTTTCCGTTCTTCTTCTTGTTTTTTCGCTTTCTTGTCAATTTTTTCTTCCGTTTCTTTGTCAGGATGTTTGATTGGTGGTGGTGGTGGTTTGAGTGGTGGTGGTGGTAATTTAATTTCTTTATCCTTTTTAACTGGTTCTGGTTCGGGTTCTTTTGGTTTTATTTCTTTATCCTTTGTAACTGGTTCTGGTTCCTTTGATTTTATTTCTTTTCCCTTTGTAACTGGTTCTGGAATTGGAACTGGAACTTTTGGTTTTATTTCTTTAAGTTTTAATGAAGCTGGTTCTACATCTGGATCCTTTGATTTTGGTTCTGACTTTACGGTTTCTTTTACTTTGTCTGCGTTATCAAGTTGGACTAGTAGATTTTTATCCGCACCTTTTTTCTCAAAAAGGGTCAATTCTCCAACATTTGATTTAACTAATGGTTTCATTGGTTTTGGTGGCGACGGTGCTTTTTTTGGCGATGTTCGTACTGGTTTTGGCGGTGCCTCAGCTGGTTTTAGCGGTGACTTAGCTGGTTCAATTTTTTGTGGCGGTGGCGCCGATTCAATTTTTTTGTCTTCTTTAACAGATGGCGCTATGTTCTTTTCTTCTTTAGGAGGTATAGGCGATGGCGCTATTTTCTTTTCTCCCAGTTCTTTTCTCTTTTTAAGTTCTAGTTTTTCGTTCTCTAGCCGTGCTTTTTCTAAGCGTTTTCGTTCCTCATTTTCTTCTTTAATTTTTTCTTTTCTTTCTTGATCTATACGTTTTTGATTTTCTTTGTCTTTTTTTTCTTTTTCTTTATCTAAATGTTTTTGCTCTTCATCTTGTTTTGGTTTTTCTTTCTTTTCTTGTTTAATCTTGGGATGTCCTTCGCTCTGTTTCTTTTCTTCCAGTTTTATTTCATGTGGCTTTTTAATTTCAGTATAAGATTTACTTGTTATTTTTGACTCAACAGTTTTAATAGCTTTTAGTTTTTCTTTGTTCTTAGTTTTTTGGATGGCTTTAGATTTTTGATCGCGTATTTCTTCTTGCATTCTTTTTTGTTTGTCTATTTTTATCTGTGACAAGTCAGGGACATCTTTTATCAATTCGGCTGAACTTACGTGTTGATGTTTGACATCTTGCACACTTATTTTTGGAAATAGGTAACTAAAATCTCCTGTAAAACTTGTAGTTTTCTTTGGTAATATTTCAAGTGAATGTTTTCTTAAATTTGAATAAATTTCTTTACTCACTTTTTTCTCTAAAAATTCGTTATCATATTTTATAATAGCGTGGGCGGGCTTTTTTAAATGTTTTGTCGCTATATAGCGTTGTTTTCCGGATTCGTCGTTTAAATCATATTTTTTACCATAGTCATCGACGTAACGTTCATTTAAAGTATCAAAACGTATATTTTTTTTAATTTTATGTGATGTAATTGTTGTATTAGAATCAAGATATTCACTGACTTTATTATATGGAATTGATATAATATCATGTTCCGTACTTTTATGGTGTATCCCAGACTTAACAGCATCTATAGTGCGGAATATTTTCGACATTTTATGTGCAAAGAGAGTGTCTGGGTCGGCAAATAATAAATTTTTATTTATATTGTCTACTTCATTACCACTAGCAGGTGTACGGACAGTAAGAAGTTCTTCTAGTAGTGGTTCTCGGAGCAGATTTCTAGACCAGATTGGATAAAATTCATTTATGTTTGTATCAGAATGAACAATTCTCTTTATTTTTGGTTTCTCTAACTCTATTAAAATTTGCGGTTGTCCTTTAGAGTAAGTGGGTGGATGTTGTTTGATATCACTTTTAGAGCTAAATATTATCGTTTCTTTCTTCCATGTTTGATTATATTCCCACCAAGACGAATTGCGCAATTTTTGTGCGCAATGAGTACACACCATATTGATAATGTCTT
Source organism: Endotricha flammealis (assembly GCA_905163395.2). Taxonomy (NCBI): domain Eukaryota; kingdom Metazoa; phylum Arthropoda; class Insecta; order Lepidoptera; family Pyralidae; genus Endotricha; species Endotricha flammealis. The sequence continues at coordinate 11,351,817 of LR990853.1, forward strand.
CCTTGTCAATACCTTCTCCATTTTCGAGATATTGTAACCTACGTTCTATAACTTTCTTGCATCGTAAACAATCAATGAGATTTTCCTCTCCTAAAAATAACAATTTTTTATTGTATTAATGAAATAATTACAATAAACTAAAAGTGCGTGTCGGGCCACGCATAGTGTAAAGTTTCGTATTTTCTACGCTTTGCCTGCTGGCAGCTTGCAGATCTACGTTTTCATTATAGTTTACTACCATGATTTAACAATATTTCCGTAACAACTCGCGCAGTTCCTGCCTTAAATTTTATTTTCAGTAGGTAAATACTTATATAAAATTGTAATGCAAAAATATAAATGTTACCCAACTGTTATAATCAGCCGCATTTAATTGTGCATAAGTTGTGTTTTGTACTATATAAACATCTCTAGCAGTCGCGTCAGTAGATATTTCTCTTTTATTTACATCTACTTTACTGAAAACCTGTAATAAATGATATAAATAGTTATGTATTAGCACAATAGAGACAGGTACAAGTTTAGACCCTACCTACTACCATAGTAAAATTAAGTACTTAGGTAGGTTATATTAATATAAGAAATATGCATAAAATTCAAATATATTTTTAAATCTATATATATAAAAGAGAAAATCACTGACTGATTCATCACGAAATCTCCGAAACTACAAGTGCCAAGAGTCTCAAATTTTGCATGGGGGTTCATTTTGGGGCGTAGGTGCTCACTAAGAAAGGATTTTTGGAAATTCATCCCCTAAGGGGGTAAAACGGGGGTGCAAAGTAAGTATGAAACTTTGCCGTTTTTGAAGTTATTCAAATGAAATTCAGCATGAAGGTTCTTTACTGACAAGCATGAAGCATGAGTAAAATATTTTTTTCAAAATTCATCCCATAGGGGGTTAAACGGGGGTGCAAAGATAGTATGAAACTTTGTCGTTTTTATAATTATTCGAATGAAATTCAGCATGAAGGTTCTTTATTGAAAGGCATGAAACACGAGTAAAATATTTTTCTCAAAAAACATCCCCTATGGGGTTAAACGGGGGCGCAAAATTAGTATGAAACTTTGCCGTTTTTAAAGTTACTCAAATGAAATTCAGTATTAAGGTTCTTTACTGAATAACATGAAACATGAGTAAAATATTTTTTTCAAAATTCATCCCTTAGGGGGTTAAACGGGGGTGCAAAGATAGTATGAAACTTTGCAGTTTTTGAAGGTATTCGAATGAAATTCAGCATGAGCGTTCTTTATTAAAAAACATGAAACATGAGTAAAATATTTTTTTCAAAATTCATCCCTCAGGCGGTTAACCGGGGGCGCAAAGTTAGTATGAAACTTTGCCGTTTTTAAAGTTATTCAAATGAAATTTAGTATTAAGGTTCTTTACTGAAAAACATGAAACATGAGTAAAATATTTTTCAAAATTCATCCCTTAGGGGGTTAAACGGGGGTGCAAAGATAGTATGAAACTTTGCAGTTTTTAAAGTTATTCGAATGAAATTCAGCATGAGCGTTCTTTATTGAAAGGCATGAAACACGAGTATAATATTTTTCTCAAAAATCATCCCTTAGGGGGTTAAACGGAGGTGCAAAGTTAGTATGAAACTTTTTGAATTTATTTGAATAAAATTCAGCATGAAGGTTCTTTACTGAAAGGCATGAAACATGAGTAAAATACTTTTTTCAAAATTCATCCCTTAGGGGGTTGAACGGGGCGCAAAGTTAGTATGAAGAAACTAGATTAGTTAGACCATTTAAATTTGGAATACTACTGGCGGTAAATGAGTAAGTACGTGTTTCAGGATTTTTCAAAATCCAACCCCTAGAGGGATGAAATGGGGTGACCTACCACCTAGGCGACTACACGTGTATTATCGAGGGCGCACAACCTAGAAAGCAGAAATTTTATATAGAGATTTCCTTTAAGATGTTGACAAGGATAAAGATGGGATTTTATGAAATTCCCACGGGAAAGGGAGTAATAGGACTGTAAGTGTATTATCGCAGGCGCTCATCATAGAAAGCTGAAATTTTGCATAGAGGTTCCCTTTATGATGTTGACAAGGATAAAGATAGGGTTTTATAGAATTCTCACGGGAAAGGGAGTAATAGGACTGTAAGTGTATTATCGCAGGCGCTCATCATAGAAAGCTGAAATTTTGCATAGAGGTTCCCTTTATGATGTTGACAAGGATTAAAGTCGGATTTTTTATTATTCCTACGGGAACGAAAAAATAGTAAAGTATTATCGTGGGCGCTCAACCTAGAACTCCTAGATTTTGTATTAAGCTTCCCTTTATAAAGTAGACAAGGATAAAGGTGGATTTTTTTTAAATTCCCACGGGAACGAAATTATTGGCATTTTCGCTTGACCACGCGGACGGAGTTGCGGGTAACAGCTATTAAAATAATAAAACAACAGGATTCGTACACAGTAGGTAGCCAAGATTAACAGCGGCGAGCAAATAGACAATGAGCAATGAAGAACACTGACGTCTCGGGGAAAACTACAGTAATGGGAGACTGTTAAATACGTCTATACTACTTAATTAGTCACAAGTCCAATTCCACGCGGGCGAAGCCGCTGGCACAGCTAGTCTATATTTATAAAAGAGAAAATCACTGACTGATTCATCACGAAATCTCCGAAACTACAAGTGCCAGGAGTCTCAAATTTTGCATGGGGGTTCCTTTTGGGGCGTAGGTGCTCACTAAGAAAGGATTTTTGGAAATTCATCCCCTAAGGGGGTAAAACGGGGGTGCAAAGTTAGTATGAAACTTTGCCGTTTTTGAAGTTATTCGAATGAAATTCAGCATGAAGGTTCTTTACTGAAAAGCATGAAACTTGAGTAAAATATTTTTTTCAAAATTCATCCCTTAGGGGGTTAAACGGGGGTGCAAAGATAGTATGAAACTTTGCCGTTTTTGGAGTTATTCGAATGAAATTCAGCATGAAGGTTCTTTATTGAAAGGCATGAAACACGAGTAAAATATTTTTCTCAAAAAACATCCCTTAGGGGGTTAAACGGGGGTGCAAAGTTAGTATGAAACTTTGCCGTTTTAGAAGTTATTCGAATGAAACTCAGCATGAAGGTTCTTTATTGAAAGGCATTAAACACGAACAAAAAATTATTCTCAAAAATCATCCCTTAGGGGGTTAAACGGGGGTGCAAAGTTAGTATGAAACTTTGCCTTTTTTGAAGTTATTCGAATGAAATTCAGCATGGCGGTAAATGAGTACGTGTTTCAGGATTTTTCAAAATTCAACCCCTAGAGGGATGAAATGGGGTGACCTACTACCTAGGCGACTACACGTGTATTATCGAGGGCGCTCAACCTAGAAAGCTGAAATTTTGGTATAGTGATTCCCTTTATGATGTATACAAGGATAGAGACGTGACTTTTTTTAAATTTCCACGAGAACATGAATAATAAGACTACACGTGTGTTATGGGGTGCGCTCAACCTAGAACGCTGAGGTTTTGTATAGAGGTTCCTTTTATGATGTAGACAAGGATGAAGACGGGATTTTTTTAATTCCCACGGGAACGGGACAAATTGGTCTGCACGTGTGTTATTGTGGGCGCTCAACCTAGAACACTAAGATTTTGTATTGAGGTTCCCTTTATAAAGTAGAGAAGGACAAAGATGGGATTTTTTAATCAGGATAATAAATCAAGATCAGGAATAATAAATAAGACTACATGTGATTATCGGGGGCGCTCAACCTAGAAAGCTGAGATTTTGTATTGAGGATCCGTTTATGATGTTGACAAGGATAAAGATGGGATTTTATGAAATTCCCACGGGAAAGGGAGTAATAGGATTGTAAGTGTATTATCGCCGGCGCGATATAAAGTGTTTTTTTTTTTTTATTCCCACGGGAACGAAATTATTGGCATTTTCGCTTGACCACGCAGACGGAGTTGCGGGTAACAGCTATTAAAATAATAAAACAACAGGATTCGTACACAGTAGGTAGCCAAGATTAACAGCGGCGAGCAAATAGACAATGAGCAATGAAGAACACTAACGTCTCGGGGAAAACTACAGTAATAGGAGACTGTTAAATCCGTCTATACTACTTAATTAGTTACAAGTCCAATTCCACGCGGGCGAAGCCGCGGGCATAGCTAGTCTATATTTATAAAAGAGAAAATCACTGACTGATTCATCACGAAATCTCCGAAACTACAAGTGCCAGGAGTCTCAAATTTTGCATGGGGGTTCCTTTTGGGGCGTAGGTGCTCACTAAGAAAGGATTTTTGGAAATTCATCCCCTAAGGGGGTTAAACGGGGGTGCAAAGATAGTATGAAACTTTGCCGTTTTTGAAGTCATTCGAATGAAATTCAGCATAAAGGTTCTTTATTGAAAGGCATGGAACATGAGTAAAATATTTTTCAAAAAAATCATCCCTTAGGGGTTAAAAGGGGTGCAAAGTTAATATGAAACTTTGCCGTTTTTGAAGTTATTCGAATGAAATTCAGCATGAAGGTTCTTTATTGAAAGGTATTAAACAAACAAAATATTTTTCTCAAAAATCATCCCTTAGAGGGTTAAACGGGGGTGCAAAGTTAGTATGAAGAAACTAGATTAGTTAGACCATTTTATTTGAAAGTTCGTAGGAATACTACTCCTGGCGGTAAATGAGTAAGTACGTGTTTCAGGATTTTTCAAAATCCAACCCCTAGAGGGATGAAATGGGGTGACCTACCTAGGCAACTACACGTGTATTATCGAGGGCGCTCAACCTAGAAAGCTGAAATTTTGTATATGGATTTCCTTTATGATGTATACAAGGTACGTGACTTTTTTTAAATTCCCACGAGAACAGGAATAATAAGACCACAAGTGTTTTATGGGGTGCGCTCAACCTAGAACGCTGAGATTTTGTATAGAGGTTCTCTTTATGATGTTGACAAAGAAAAGTTGTTTTTTTTTTTAATTCCCACGGGAACGAACTTATTGGCATTTTTGCTTGACCACGCGGGCGGAGCCGCGGGTAACAGCTAGTCTATATATATAAAAGAGAAAATCACTGACTGATTCATCACGAAATCTCCGAAACCACAAGTGCCAGGAGTTTCAAATTTTGCATGGGGGTTCCTTTTGGGGCGTAGGTGCTCACTAAGAAAGGATTTTTGGAAATTCATCCCCTAAGGGGGTAAAACGGGGGTGCAAAGTTACTATGAAACTTTGCCGTTTTTGAAGTTATTCGAATGAAATTCAGCATGAAGGTTCGTTACTGAAAAGCATGGAGCATGAGTAAAATTTTTTTTTTTAATTCATCCCTTAGGGGGTTAAACGGGGGTGCAAAGATAGTATGAAACTTTGCCGTTTTTTAAAGTTATTCGAATGAAATTCAGCATGAAAGTTCTTTATTGAAAGGCATGAAACACGAGTAAAATATTTTTCTCAAAAAACATCCCCCTATGGGGTTAAACGGGGGCGCAAAGTTAGTATGAAACTTTGCCGTTTTTAAAGTTATTCAAATGAAATTCAGCATTAAAGTTCTTTACTGAAAAGCATGAAACATGAGTAAAATATTTTTTCAAAATTCATCCCTTAGGGGGTTAAACGGGGGTGCAAAGAGAGTATGAAACTTTGCCGTTTTTGAAGTTATTCGAATGAAATTCAGCATGAAGGTTCTTTATTGAAAGGCATGAAACACGAGTAAAATATTTTTCTCAAAAATCGTCCCTTAAGGGGTTAAAAGGGGTGCAAAGTTAGTATGAAACTTTGCCGTTTTTGAAGTTATTCAAATGAAATACAGCATTAAGGTTCTTTATTGAAAGGCATGAAACACGAGTAAAATATTTTTCTCAAAAATCATCCCTTAGGGGGTTAAACGGGGGTGCAAAGTTAGTATGAAACATTGCCGTTTTTGAAGTTATTCGAATGAAATTCAGCATGAAAGTTCTATATTTAAAGGCATGAAACACGAGTAAAATATTTTTCTCAAAAATCATCCCTTAGGGGGTTAAACGGGGGCGCAAATTTCGTATGAAACTTTGCCGTTTTTTTAAGTTATTTAAATGAAATTCAGCATTAAGGTTCTTTATTGAAAGGCATGAAACACGAGTAAAATATTTTTCTCAAAAATTATCCCTTAGGGGGTTAAACGGGGGTGCAAAGTTAGTATGAAACTTTGCCGTTTTGAAGTTATTCGAATGAAATTAAGCATGAAGGTTCTTTAGGCGATACGAAGTTCGCCGGGTCAGCTAGTCTATATATATAAAAGAGAAAATCACTGACTGATTCATCACGAAATCTCCGAAACTACAAGTGCCAGGAGTCTCAAATTTTGCATGGGGGTTCCTTTTGGGGCGTAGGTGCTCACTAAGAAAGGATTTTTGGAAATTCATCCCCTAAGGGGGTAAAACGGGGGTGCAAAGTTAGTATGAAACTTTGCCGTTTTTGAAGTTATTCGAATGAAATTCAGCTTGAAGGTTCTTTACTGAAAAGCATGAAACATGAGTAAAATATTTTTTTCAAAATTCATCCCTTAGGGTGCAAAGATATTATAAAACTTTGCCGTTTTTGAAGTTATTCGAATGAAATTCAGCATGGCGGTAAATGAGTAAGTACGTGTTACAGGATTTTTTCAAAATTCAACCCCTGAGCGATGAAATGGGGTGACCTACTACTAAGGTTGCCAGATGTCCGGTATTTAAGCGTACAGTCCGGTATTTTCGAGGCCTGTCCGGTAAAAAATAAATGGTCATACCGGACAGAACAATGTCCGGTATTTTGAGGAAAGTCGGTACTACTGGTCACAAGCGGCCTACAAAAGTAGGCATATGAAATCCATCAAACGCAAAACTCGCGCGCGCTCCTCGCTCGCTATCTGTTTGTTACTAATAATTTAGTTGATTTATGTGATGTTTTCTAAAGTAGAGAAGTACAAAGACGGGATTTTTTTAAATTCCCACAGGATCAGGAATAATAAATAAGACTACATGTGTATAATGGGGGGCGCTCAACCTAGAAAGCTGAGATTTTGTATTGAGGATCCCTTTATGATGTTGACAAGGATAAAGATGGGATTTTATGAAATTCCCACGGGAAAGGGAGTAATAGGACTGTAAGAGTATTATCGCAAGCGCTCAACCTAGAAAGCTGTTTTGTATAGTATAATGTCAACATCATAAAGGGAGCCTCCCTTTATGATGTTGACATTCTTGACAAGGATAAAGTCGTTTTTTTAAATTACCACGGGAAAGAGAAAAATATGACTGCACGTGTATTATCGTGGGCGCTCAACCTAGATTTGATTATAAAGACGGGATTTTTTAAAATTCCCACAGGATTCGGAATAATAAGACTACACGTGTATTATCGGGAGCGCTCAACCTAGAAAGCCGTTTTTTCTTATAGAGATTCCCTTTATGATGTTGACAAAGATAAAGTTTTTTTTTTATTCCCACGGGAACGAACTTATTGCCATTATCGCTTGACCACGCGGGCGGGGCCGCGGGTAACAGCTAGTAATATTATAAATGAGAAAATGAGTTTGTTTGTTTGTTATTCCTTCACGGCTTGACTAAGAAGCCGATCATTATGAAAATTTGCATACATATTGTTAGGGATAGGTACAGAGCCCAACATAGGCTACTTTTTATCCTGTGAAAGTATGTCGTTCCAATGGGAAAATGTCTTTTCTACTATAGATGGCGCTGTACCGGCCAACAGATGGAGCCACAAATCGCGCCATGGGTTGTTTTGTTGTCAAACGAGATCTATGTCATAAAATGAACGCGAGCGAAGCCGCGGGCAAAAGCTAGTATTTTTATAAAGATTATTGCTTCGAATTACGTCTATCTGTAAATGAACTTGTACTTATATTGATTACTTTTGTAAGGAATTAATTTCAAAAAATGAGCTGGTCTTAAGCCCTTGAATCGCAACGCTACCTAATACCTAGTTCGGCGGATGACCCGTCAGTCAGCTTTTCACTATCATACTGATTATAATTTTTACTTACATTTTTAGAATATGTTGGATGATCATAGAAGACTACACCGGCCTTATTGTTATCATTAATCTGGAGGCTTGTATGACCCTTTCCCACAGTATAATCATAACGTGTATTGAAGACTTCCACTTCCCTGTACAAAAACTTTCAAATTATAATTGTTGTAGGTACCTCTAACAGGGAAAAACGGCTGATATCTAATGATAAACCACCGACTATCTACTTCCAATGTACTAAATAGATCTAGTAAGTAAAAATAAACAGTAAAATCTAATTCTTAGTAGGTGGGTAGGTGTAGTCTCAGACCAAATAAGAAGGGTGTAGTTAAGTACCTATAACTATTGTTATTTCTCCAATATACAGAGAGGTTTACAAATTAATAATGTACCCACCTAGGCTTTGAACCCATCGTAAATCTATAAGAAAAGATAAAAATTAACAGTAAAAACACTATAAGTAATTATAATCTACATCCAAATCCAGCTTTCAAAATCATCTTGAGACATTTCAAAATGGTTAGGGTCCCGACAGACGAGCGGTAGATTCGTTTAAATCCGATCATACTGACAGTGAGAACGCAGACTATCAAAACCAAAAATCTGCAAAACTTTTTTTTTAAAATGTTGGAATACTCACCAATCACCAATACTCATCAATCAGCTTTATAACATTTTCATAGAAAAGATCCCTAAGAAAAGTCTCTTTTGGTGGTATTCCACAAAAACCATCAGGTCCTTGTTCACCATAGATTTATTAAGATACTAGCCAGTATATAATAAATCTATGTTGTTCACACATCCTGTGGTATTACTAACTGCTTACTAGCAGTTTACTGCGTCTATTACTGTCCTGTCGACTTGTGCTTTGAAGATTTGTTCTATAGATAGATAGATAGAATAATGCTTTATTTGCAATTCACCACAGTTAGAACACAGTATACATAAACATAGTACATAACATACACACTAGTGAAATCGCATCAAGGCGGCCTTACCTAGTGCTAAAAAGCAATCTTTTCAAGGCAACCTTAGGGTAACGAAATATTTTATGGACTGGGCAGGGCTAGTAAGATAAGTAGTACTCATGAATAAGAAATAACAACTATAGTAGCCTCGCTGAACAGGTGGATTAGAGTTAAATCAGAGCCTCGTCTCTTATAGAGCAGGAGCAGTTAGTAGTGTATTAGACTGAAACGTCGGTTGTGTTTCTCCGTAAATACTTAGTAAAAAAAAAAGAGTAAGAGTGGGTGTGGTTAATAAGACTGTCCTAATACATAGGCCTAGGTACTTAAGATACTATAGGTAAGTACAATCTACCTACTATTGAAAACAAAATTATTATTTCCATGTTTTTTTTAAATAAAAACTTAACTAAACACATCTAAATAAAATATTCTAAATTATAATGTTAATAACATCAATTAACTAAACATTAATTAATCAAATAAGACGCGTATTGTAATACAGATTATTAGTGTTTGGTTTTCTATAGTTACAGCGACATCCGCTCGGGAGTGAAACATTGGACGTTTGTAGTTGGGGTCGCAGAGGGCGCGACGCCGCTGCGTGGAGGTTGTCGACGCTGGCCCTAGGCATCGTCGGCCGGAGGCAGGACTCCCTCTCAATCCGGAACTTCTCGATGCGCTGAGCACGAGATACTTTGTCTTGTATAGCTGCGATGCTGTCCGTACATGCTGGCAGTTTAGTCAAATTACTAGAAACCTCACCCAAGTCTGCCGTGTCCGTGTCCACGATTTCGTGGTGGTCTAAAATCATGCCTATGTTTAATTTTATATTCGCAGAACCACTTCTGAATATTAAATAAACGCTGGCTTGGTCTAAAACTTTTAATGAAAAGTATTCATTAATCTTAAGCGCTTTCATCCTAATTTGAAATGGTTTGAATGCTTGCGACATTTTTTTACTTTTTTCTCTTATAAAATTATCAAATTCAATGGCCAGTATTTCTTCGTTGTCTTGGCGTGGTTTATTTTCTAGCGGGTTTCCGAGTTTCAATATAATTGGATCTTTGACAGCCATCTGGGTGTCTATCATAACCTGTTGCAGGACAGGAGGATCATTCAAGGTGTGCCATTTCCAGTGAGACACCGGACCGAGGCTGCGATCTAAAATCACGCCTTCAGTTTGATTGTATTTGAGGCTAGAACAACAAAATACGACCTTAAATGGATAGTATTACCTAGGCTTCAGAACTACTTAACTAGAACCTCAAGTGTTTACGTTTATACACTCACAGTTAAGAATACAATTTGGACAATTATAATTCTCACAGTTAAGAAAAGAGGAAAACCTTAGGTAAATATTCACCGTATTTTTCCTGTATGGTCAAACACGATACCGTTTCCAAGATAATCGAAGGTTGCTAATATGGTAGCAGGACGAGATCGCCCGCGCTCGTCTGGCTCTCCGCTGCTGTATATCACGAAACGTTGCTGTGCATTTTGTTCTGTAAAAATGAAAAAAAAAATTAAGAAAGAGAAGAGATCGTTTGAGACTTAAACCTTGCTTAAACTAGCTAACTAACTGTTACCCGCGGCTCCGCCCGCGTGGTCAAGGGAAAATGTCATTAAATTTTCCCATGGGAATCTCTTTATCCCATAGGAAAAAAGTACTCTTATGTCACTATCTAGACCTTAGGCAATTATCCCCGTTAAAAATTATGAAAAAATAATGTTAAGTATACTTTTTTCCCGTGGGAATGAGATGTTTTTCCGGGATAAAAAGTAACCCATGTCATTCTCCAGACCTTAAACTAATTCCAAAAAAATATATCTAATTATCTCAATCCGTTCATTACTTTCGACGTGAAAAGAGGACAAACAAACACACTTTCACATTTATAATATTAGTATGGATACCGTGATAATGTGACTGACAGGTAACGCACAGCCTAACTAAACCCTTGTACCTATTGACGTGAAATTTGGAGAGAATGTTTCTTGAGTACCTATTCTAGGGGAGCACTTTAAAAAGGATTTTTTGTAATTTCACTCCTATAGGAGCGAAATGAGGTGCCAAAGTTTGTATGAAGTACAAAAACGCGTGGCCCGATTCAAACAAAACTTGATGTAAATACTCCACAAAGCATACAAATAAACACCTGTTTCAAAATTTTCTGATAATTTATTGCAAAGGGGGAGAATTGGGGGTAAAAAGTTCTTAAATCTGTAAATCGGAACCGTGACTTACGGACAACGCCCAGCCTAAACTACTCGATAAATAGAATTGAAATTTGGACAGAATATTTCTTGAGTTCTGTAGATGAGCACTAAGAAGTGACTTTTCGAAATTCCAATCCTAAAGGGGTGAAAGAAAAGGTGTGCCAAAGTTTGTATGGAGACTTAATATATCAACGCACAGCCCAAACCGCTGGGTCTAGAGATTTCAAATTTGGAATGTAGGTTCCTTACGACGTCTAGGGGTGTATTAAGAAAGGATTTTTAAAAATTTCCACGGGAAAGCGAGATATACGCAAACGAATATGCGAGGGTTTTACTGACCCGCTGGGCGCTGAGTCTAGAGATTCCAAATTTGGAATATAGGTTCCTTACGACGTCTAGGGGTGTACTAAGAAAGGATGTTTCAAAATTCCTAAGGGAATGCGACATATACGCAAACGTAGTTGCGAGGGTATATCAACGCACAGCCAGAACACTGGGTCTAGAGTCTAGAGATTCCAAATTTGGCATATTATGTAATGTAGGTTCCTTATAAAGACCGGACCGGAACGGATCGGACCTGATCGGACCGGATGGAACCGTACCGTGCTGGATCGGACCGAACCGGACCGGACCGGACTTAGTTTCTAAAGAAAAGTTCGGTTAATTTTATGACACAGATCTCGTTTGACAACAAAACAACCCATAGCGCGACTTGTGACGCCATCTGTTAATGATCGGCTGATTAATCAAACCGTGAAGGAATAATAAACAAACAAACTCACTTTCTCATTTATAATATTACCTAGTTAGGATAAAGATTTATTTTTTATAAGCAAGCAGCGATGAATGCCATCAGGTAACGTGTTTGCTTATTTGACTTTTCAAACCAAATAGATCGATACAACTACTACCTTCGGCGTCGTAATAATCTAAAGCCAGCCTCCCATTCTTGTAATACCACCGACCGCGACCATTGTCATCAAACTCTGCCATCTTCTCTCCAGTATCGTACTGCATCAGGCGTTTGTTCTTATTGTGCACGAACCAATCGAACTCAGGGTGAGCGGGCCGCATACGGTACACGTTCATCTATCATGATAAATAAATCGATTTGCAAAATAGCGCCAAAACTTATTGTGTGCTGTTCTTAAGACGTGCCGAAATTAACGAATTTTTAACATTGTTGACAGGACCTTAATATCATTACCATTTGTAAATTAAAATCGGCTCATATTTTTTTATGATTTTGTCATACCTTTCTCACAATTTTTTCAGTTGGTAGCAAAGTCCACCCTTTGTCAATAAAAGTACGATCAGACAAAGCGTAATGTATGACTCCTTTTGGAGGAAGTTGCTCAGTCTGAAAAATAAATATGCTAAATAAATTATTGTAATAAGATGTATTAGGTTGATTTAAATAAAATATTTAACAGTTTCAGCTCACAGCCTGCCCCTTTTGTCCTTTTGTAGGTAATACCACAATGTCTTCCACATCAATTGCGTTATGTTCAGGCACTACAGTTTCTGCAACGAAATTTGTTGTGAACAATTTAGCCGGTACTTTTTCCTGACTGTCGTGCTCAAATATAGGTGACTGAAACTTATGAATGTGTTCTCCAATAATAATATTAAATCCTTGATTTTTCTGCTTCTCTTCCATGACCAAAGTTTCGACGGCCAGCTCTAAATCTGAGTCCGAGCACAAAGGGCATAACCCGTGTTTTTCGTGTTGGTGTGTGTGCTGATGTATCTTTAAATCCTTTAGAGTTACAGGTAGATCTGCTAAATGTCTTGGTAAAGGACGTTTAATTCGAACTAATTTTAAAAATTTATCTTCATCAGAATCTATATTTTTTATGTTTTTTGGCTTTTTTGTGCCTTTAATTTCATTTTCTACTTCTTGATCGGTCTCATTTTTCCCTCGTTTCTGACTTTTCTCTTTCATGTTTTTTTCGTTTTCCTTTTTTTGCTTCTCCTTTTCTCTGAGCAATCGCATATCATCTAATAGCCCTCCGCTTCCTCCTGTTGTAGCTTTTTCTGCTTCATTTGATTCTTTTTTAAGTTCAGCTTTATTTTTTTGTTCCTTATCTGATTCTGAAATGCAGAGGATTTTTTGTTAGTAAAGTTAATTTATTTTTTGTTCCACTAAGGTGGCAAACAAGCATACGGCCCGCCTGAGTAAGCATCATCGTAGCTAGACCCTGGCAATACCGGGGGTATCACTCACGAGTTGCCAAATTGTAAATTAAGAATAATTAATATGAGTATCTAATGTCCCATAGCTTTTTTAATAATAATCCTAGTCAGACAGATAATCATGACAATTTAATTGAGCTAACCATACGTTAAATACACATGTCAATTCAGGAAGAAACTTACTACGTCCTTTTTGGGTTCCCGCAGAATCAGCGCCATCTTCAACCCTTTTCTTATCTTTATCTCTTTGTACTTCATCACCGTCCTTCTTATTCCTATCTTTTTTGCCTCTACCTTTTTGTACATCATCTATTTCATTCTTATCTTTTTGTTTCCCGCTTTTTTCTTTAGTTTGTACTTTGTCTGCCATGTCAGATGGTAAGTTATTATCTTCTTCAGCCAGTAGTTTATTTTTGTCTCGTCCAATTTTTCCTTTTTCTACTAGAGATTCTGTATCAAGTTTCCTTTGACGTTCCTCTTCGCGTTTTATCTTGTCTTCACCCTTCTTTATCTTCTCCTCTTCCCGTTTTCTCTTTTCTTCTTCTACTTTATCTTGCGCTTCTAAAGCATCTTTCATCAATTCAGATGATTTTATCTGTCGTGTTGGAATACGTTTATTAACTTTTTTGGGGAAGATATAAATAAAAATTTTATCTAGTGAGTCTTTATCTTTATCTGATTCTTGGTCTTCATCCCGTGGCTTTTCACCTGCTTGAGTTCTTTCATCTAAAGCTTTTCTTTGTACATAGAAATAATCGTCACGGTCAACATCATGAGACGGCATGGCGGTTTTAAAAAATGTATTAGTTTGTAATGGTTCATCATCTACGGTCTTTGCGGACATTACTAATGTAACACTGGTACTCGGTGTAAAATATTTTCCAAAATCAGGTTGCGACTCAATAAATATAACTTTTTTGTCTCCTCTTTTAGATAAACTATCCGACGGACGTTTAAGTCCCCGGCTATGTAGAGATACTAGCCTTGGAGAAAACAATAATTCTTCAACCCGAGGTTCCCGCATTAATTTTGCTGTACTTTTAAATAACTTAATATCTAAATCAGAATATTCATGATGCTTCGCGTCATCTTTTTCAATGTCTTCTATTAGTGAATCTTTATCTTTATTAAAGACACATTGTAGTTTGTGTAGCCAAGATCTAATGCGGTGTTGTGTTGGATCCACATTCTTAACGGAACTGAGTATGCGTCTCATGATCTCCATGGATTTACGGCTCAGCTGCACGAGTCTCTCCTGCGCACGACAATGTTCACATATTCCTAAGCCAGTTCTATTAATATTGGATTCTTTCCTCTGTAACTCATAAATGCGATTTAATTTTTTACATCGCTGGCAGTTTATTTGTTTTTCTGTAACAAATATGTTGATGTAGTAAGTAGGTATTGTTATTCTATCAAAGTAATATTATCTATGGGTATATAATATTTAATAATACTTTACCACGCTTGAGAACACCAGCTTTTCTTCTTATATCAGCTTCTTCACGCACTATATTATGACCTTTACGATTCGCCACATTTCCCCATATAAATACTTTCTTGTTAATCTAAAGGAAAAAAGATAGATAATTGAGATAAATTATTGAATAAATCCGAAAGCCAAGTCTTTAACATATTAAGGTTCCATAGGTACGTCAAAAAGATAAAGTACCTAAAGCCCTATAGTCTATACGATCACTATAGATAAGTACGTTGTTTTTCAACGCGTGAAGGAAATTAAAATTAATGGGTATCAAAATGTCCAAGGGATTAGAAACTGTTTATGTGATCTGAGATCTTACTCAGATCGATAGCATTTCGATCTGCAACCGCGACGCGCGAGCGCAACATGATGTGATGTGACACGTGCTTTAGTCAGAATAGGCACACACAACCAACGGACGCGCGACGCTGTCGACTCTTGTCCGCGGGCTATTTGTTCGCCAAATGAGTCGTACTTTAGGCTTTACAAAATGTTCGGTTAAGTAAATATGCATTTTAGTAAAATAATCAATAAATAAGGTTAACTTGATAAGTTAACTAGGTACCTAGGTAGGTACTTTTTGAATGAAAAATGTGAAACACTCACGTTTTCCATCGGTGTGTTTCCGTACATCACAACAGCAGTATCTTTTAAGTCTGTGATCTTTTGGAATTCTGTGCAAGTTGTGCAGGTTTTCCAGCACATACAGCGAGTCTTGCTTACCCTGAAAGATTTACTCATAGGAATACTTACAGGAATGAAATAAATTACTCTCATTTCTTCAATTCACTTTGAATTTAATTGTGTTACAAATAAACGAAGTATAACGAATATATAAGTTATACAATGTTTTGTCACTTTCACAATTCATTTAAGGGGCTATGTGAAAAAAAGAAGGGTCCTTAAAAACCAAATATCTTCAAAACTACTAAAATTTAGACTTAGATTTTTGGATATGTAATTATGTATTAAATCATCTTAAAATCGTAATTTTGGAAAGTGCCAAAACAGGATTGTGACACATTTCCTCAATAGAAACCGACCGAAGTAACCTGTTTTTTTTTAGAACTCTTGTAACTTCTAACTACCTCCGTGGCGTAATGGTTACCCACGCCAGACCGCCACCCAGGAGGTCCCGGGTTCGATCCCCGGTCGGGTCATGATGAAAAACGAACTTTTTCTGATTGGCCTCGGGTCTTGGATGTTTATCTATATCTACCTATATATGTATTTGTTATAAAATATAATATAGTTGAGTTAGTATCCCATAACACAAGTTTCGAACTTACTTTGGGGCTAGCTCAATCTGTCCCTATTTATTTATTATTATTTATTATTCTAAACGGTAAATAATAGAAATTTTAAACTTCATTTACAGAAAGACATTAATGTTTTCTAGATATTGTAAAAACAAATATTAAAAAACTCAATTAATGAATTTTAAATAAGCCTAAATGTGTTTTGGCGCTTACGGTGTTAAAAATTCGCCGGATTTACGGTGTCCCATCTCTGTCTCTCGAAGCAGGGATTGATATATGCGTCGCACGGGCGGGGCGGGCTCAGTTTGCCGCAATTATTTCACGACGTAGCCCTTAATTCTCATCAAGACAGTGACACAACAGTGAATAACTTATATATACTCGTTATACTACGTTTATTTGTATTCATTTGGTAACCGAACCTTTTTGGTTTATAATTTTTTTAGATCACATATTTAAATTTAAGTCTAGTTGGATACGAAGAGTACCTACCTACTATTATAATATGTACTAAAATAAAACGGGAGACTACGTCGTCATTAACTTGTAAATTTCCAACCAATAACCAACATGCATGCAGTGCGCTGACAGACAGACGGTAACAGGTAACCTACCTGTGCAATACGGATAGCCTGATGGGGGTCTTCGGCGGCTTTACTTATTCGTAAGTCTCCGACTATCTGAATGAATTGCGATGTAGAGAACTCCGGCCCTCCGGCCATAGAGGGTCAACCCCTCTTAATCAAAATGCACTCATTCTGATGAACGGTCAATATATAAACTTAGGTACTTACCCCTTTTTTGAACCCATCTTCAATTTATTATCTTAAAATAAAACTACTAAGAAATATCGCAATAATAAGTCCTTAGAATATGAAAATTACATTAATATCATCGAGATTATAATTCTATCAAAGTGACTTCAATATGACTGATTGTAGTGACTTTTCTTAAAACCTAATTATATATTTTTTTACTTTTTGATTCAAGAACGTAAGGTTTATCGTAATCATCGTAATTATATTCTTCTTGGTACTTTATTGCTACCGCGCGATAATGTAGGCGATAATCACCGTTTATTATAAAGAGAAAAGATTTGTATTTGTGTGTGTGTGTGTGTGTGTGTATGTTTATAACGAATAAACTCAAAAACTACTGGACCGATTCGAATTATTTCACTCAAAAAAATTAGGGATCCTTAGTAAAACCCGCGCGAAGCCGGGGCCGGTCGCTGGTATTATATAATGCGATATTTGCTCCATCTTCATAGCGAGTGTATAGCGGCGATATTATAGTCATAATACACTGGACCCCCGGTAATCCGACAAACATTTTGCAAGGCAGTGTCGGACTATCGAATTATTTGGAATTTAAAGTACTCACAGTACTGCATAAGTCCCCCTATAGTCCGGAAATGTTTACAAAAGAGTACCTTGTAATTCGACAAATTACAGATCCAATGATTAGATTCTATATGTTATATGTATGTATTTATGTACTCTGAAGTACAAATCATACTTCATTAAGTATGTCAAATTTAGTAAATTAAACAACACAATAGAGATCTTACGTTTTATTATAAAATTAATAAATAATAAATACGTTTATTTCTCCCACAAAAATTAATGTCATTAATGCTATAGAACTTACAAAAATATGCAATAACGACACTAATACTCGAAATAGACCATGTCGGATTACAGGGGGTGCCGGGCTAGACAAGGGCCGGATTACCGGGGGTCCACTGTATACAAATATACTACTATCGATATTCTCGCTTGTAGACATAACGCTTAAGGGACAGTTCCAAAATGTCCTGATGATAAGCTCCATTTAATCTATCTGTCATATGCATGACGAAAAATGCAAGGAAAACAATCTTTATCACGAAACTGTGAAACCAGCCTAAAGAATAATAAAAAGTCTTAATAAACATCTTACATTAATTTTATTGCAGTTCCCAACTTAGTCCTTTTTCCTTTTTAACAAATTCAAAATTTTCTGTGTTAAGGATACAGGGGTACCTACTGGTTTAAGAATTAATTCTTTGGTACATATATTATGTAGTGGACCAAATGCTAACGCTACAACGGTGCATGCAAGACATATAACGTTATATGGCATACTAAAATCTGGGGTTGGCAGTGACACCATGCCACCATTCGTTCTGAATACTGCTGGATACCCTGAAATAGAAAAAGATAAATTATAAAAAATATAAAGAATACATCATATTTTGTCAACTTATTGTCTTGAAAAATCTATACGGTGAGTAAGGTCTCCAGAGGTCCACTTGGGAGGGTTGGCAACGTGTGAGTGATACCCCCGGTATTGCAAGCGTCTATATTTTGGTTGTTGCAAATAAATAAAACCTGACAATTTATCTGACACTTAAACTATCTGGAAAAAACCAAACCATTCTCTTTTTTCTTCCTAGACAATGACAGCATATATATTTTGTTTTGATAATGTAATATCAAAATGTTTATGTGCAACTCAAATATTTATATTCAAATTAAACTTACACGACTTTGAAGCATTAAAAGTAGAATCAAAAGTACTGCCCGTTAAGGGTAGACTTGAATAATTCTTCGCTGTTGGCAGATTAGCAGATATCAATGCTGATCCTATGTAAAATCCATGGTTAGCATCAGGAGGATATTCTTGCCATTTCAAAAATACAAATTCAAAATCTATTGTAATGGTTGTTGTAGATCTGGCAGGCAGTCTGAGCAATAATTCAAGATGATACGGCTTCTGTCTACTTCTACCAGGCGAATAATACTGCGACATGACTAGTTTGCTTTCTGCCTCTCCGTTAACTCTCAATGTGCTCAGTTGTATTGGCAACCACCATGGTGCATTCTCTAAGAGTACAACATCAATTGATGTCCAATAATTATTGACTAATTCTGTGACTATACCACCAAATTCTTTACCATAACCTAATATATAGCGAGTAAAATGCAGTGGAGGTGGTATTGTGACCACCAAATCCTGTTTGGTGTCTACATATTTGGCACCAATATTTATCATTTGCCCATTTGGTTTTATATCATAGACAGCTAGAGTTTCTTCACTGCCACCTCTTTGTGACAAAACCGTTCTGTCTGGAGGTGGTGACAGCTTAAAATGTCGAGTGGTGTTGCTGGTCACATCCACATATATTGTGCTGGCAGATGACAAGGGGCAGGCACCTGGAAGTCCTTGCCCAAATAGCTTTTTAAATGACCAGTCCATACTATTTATTATCTTATAATCATAAACCAGTGCCACAGTTTGCTTTATTTCTAAATAACTATCTGTACACTCTTTTGTTGAGCACATCTTTCGAACATGCACTCCTATAGAATGGTAATTTGTATTATGTATCAGTCTTGAATTTAACAGTGCTGAAAATCCACGACTTGATTCACACGGCAATAACTTTTTCCATGGTGTCAAATTCTCAGTGCATACAATCTCTCTTGGCAGTGATGCATATCTGACTTGAGAAGATATATTTTGACCAGGCACTACTGCTCCTGTCGGCCACAAGGCCATTTGTGGCGCAATTGTATTAAAACCATCTATGAAATTAAGAGATGCACAAAATAATCCTGACAGAGTTGCACTCAGTTTCCTCCACTGTGTATCTACATCTATGACGTCAGGTGCGAACCACGCATACAGCTCGGCCCCCGGTGCGGCGTCCAGCACTGGGTAGCCCCAATGATTGTGTCGCCACTGTCCTTCAGTTAAAGTCAAATGCAATTCTTCAACTTGAAAACGTGATATTACTTCACCTAAAGATCTTGGTGATAAATGTGTATGATGAACTGAAAAGGAAAACATACATAGTCATGAAAAGCTTACAAAGTATTATTATTTACTAGCGAAACCCGTGCAACTTCGTTTGCGTGTATCCCGCTTTCCCATGGGAATTTTGGAATGTATGATACTTTAAAACCTTCCCCTTGAATCACTCTATCAATTAAAAAAAACCGCATCAAAATCCGTTGCGTAGTTTTAAAGATTTAAGCATACAAAGGGACATAGGGACATAGGGACAGAAAAAGCGACTTTGTTTTATACTATGTAGTGATGTACCTATCTAATTTATTAAGTACCTATTGTACTTAATAAATTAGATAGGTACATAAATGATTATCAGAATTATACTCACAAGACTTTTGATCTTCTACTGAAGTTATGAATTGAAAGTAAGTGTAAAGATGAGTAGGTGGTAAAGGTTTTATAAATATTTCCTCTTTAAAGTCATCACCGAGCACGGAATTCAATGAATACAGAAACACAAAAATTATAAAACACCGAGATAAGAAATCGAATGAAGCCATTATAGGGACAGTTCGTAACAATTAACAAGAAATGTTTAGACTCTATAAAATAAGGTCAAATTAGATTTTCTGTAGTATTCATTTTTTGTATTGGGCAGCCGTCTTTTTATTTGGAATATTCGGCACGGCACAGCAGCAGCAGCGCAGTGATAGATTCTTTTTTTTGAACTTTCAACTACAACAAGCAATTTCAAGCAAAGCAAAGCAACCTTTATGCAATTAAGTCAGATGTCAATGTTACTGTCAACTAATCTTTTCTTCTTCTTATTTTTGGCAACCTACCTCTAATTTTTAAGTGACCAAACTACGTTTTTAGACGACATTATGATTGTCAGTCACTTTACTGTCAGTTTTGCTTTTGGATTTTCTGTCATTGCTTGCTACCATAAAGAAAGGATGAATAGAGTTGTCATTTGGCGTATACCCGTGGGAGAGAAACAAAGTACATTGATTACGCAGTGTTACCAGAAAAGAGAATATTACCCCATGATTTACCCCATGTTATTTTTATATACGATAAACTAATAGGACTATTGATGATTTGCGATGTATTTTTTCTTATAATCATCAATATATTGAGACTTCGATTTATACTTGTTATTATTTATTATTTATTTATGGTTGAGTTATAAATAGAAGTCGCTGTCCGCGCCTGTTTGTCTGTATCTCCGCTAACTCCTATTGTCTCCTATAGTAGTATGGGAAGGTTGGTGTGACTACAGATCTCTTGGCTTGTATTAAATAGATATTATTTTTAATTTAGGTTGTCACTATTTTACCTCAATTGTGGGTAATATTGCATGGGTAAATTCAAGTAAATTGCTGGTATCCCCAATACGCGTGGTACCCGACTAAATTCAGGAGACACAGGAAAGTGGCCGCCTGGCTTCATTTTACTTACCTACTTAATTTGGGTGCATAATACTACAAAATACGATTATTTTCTTGACCATTTACGTTTTATTTCGTTATTTCTGTACATTATAAATGAAAGAAAAAAACGTCTGGCGTTTATTTCGTTCATTTCTAAACAGAAGCGCGCCCCGACACGACACGTAATGGCGGAAACACACTACCGTGTCGGCGCGTGTCGTGTCGCGCCAGAAGCATATCGCGTTCATACATTTTATATGGTTAGGAGCACATTTGTAGGGCGTGTCGTGTCGTGACTCGCTCTGTCGTGGCGCGGACTGCTGGCCGCCGATTGCGCCACGGCGGTGGTGGGGGTTATGACGCGACACGACACGCCCTGCAAATGTGTTTCTATACCCACGCGCGGCTCGTGGCGCGAACAAGTGGACGCTTTTTTTTTAAATTTATTTTTGCAGCGTGATAATGAATTACTGGGTACTAGATTCCTGATAAATATACTTAAATACTTTTTTTTGTAAATAAATACCATTATACATTACAGAAAACACCCAGACAAAGGCAAACACTGCGAGCTTCTGTTCAGAAATGAAAGAAATAAACGTCTGGCGTTTATTTCGTTCATTTCTGAACAGAAGCGCGCCCCGACACGACACGTAAGTGTGCACACCCACCGTCACGACAGAGCGCGACACGACAGGCCCCGACACGGTAGTGTGTTTCCGCCATAAGTGTGCACACCCACAGTCACGACAGAGCGCGACACGACACGCCCCGACACGGTAGTGTGTTTCCGCCATAAACTAGATGGAGTGGGGTCATACAAGCGCTCTGTCAAAAGTGAATCGCTAAACGCTCGATGACATGTCGTTGACATGAACTTGTTGACACTTGCGGAATGTTGCCAATGGAGGTGTAGTTTCCAAAAAGCGGGGAAATAAAATAGAGTTTGTTTAAATTTCTCAACTTTCTAGTAACAAAATTTTAGGTATATGTATATTGGGGTGGGGAGTTGGGATACCTCCACGCGGTCCACCCTGGTAACGTCGGCGAGTAATTCCTTAGTTTCTGGACCCAACTCTGGAATTACTTGCCGACGGCCAAATTCCCGACGCGGTGGGTCTGCTCCCCGTGCTCCTACCTTGGATGGAGTACGTGGGATGCGAACAAATCCGCTCCCCCTTGCATCCGTACTGGTGCTGGGGGTGGAGCGACTGAGGAGACAACCTCGTTAAAAAACAAGAGGTGGAGCCGGCCGCGCTTGGCTCGGCCGGCTGTATGATGAGCGGTGGTGGACTCGTTCGCTCGCTGATCCTCCCCAAAAGCGTCTTCGCCCCGACTGGTGTCCGGGCCTACTCCACCCGTTGATACCGGGGGCGACCTCCGTATGGTGGAACGCGGAGGCCCTGCAGACACTGGGTCTCGCCAACCCAGACACTGCGGGGGGCGTTAAGGGTTGGGTCACATGGGCGAATGAGACCACCCTGGAAGAGGGAGTGCGCGGTGGCGCAAAGTGTCACAGAGTCCACTAAGTACGTAGTGGACGCTGTGGCACTTGGAGTGGCGCAGGAGGCGCGGTGGAGGAAGAAAACCTCGGTAAAAAATTGAAGAAGAGGGGCCGGCGGCTCGCAGAGCCCGGCCAGCGGTCGCACGTTGTTGCGACCGCAGAGATGGAGGGGACCCTTGCCCAGCCGAGACGGCGAGCCGGGGAAGGCCCGTCGTCTTGAGGGGGCAATGGTCCTCGGTGTCGGCAGTGCACCTGGATGCGGTGTGCTGCTGACGGGGCGTTCCGGGGAGAGCGGGTCCGGCCAGTTTAACTTTGGCCGGACGGCCCTGGCGGGGTCGCGGATCTATCACAGTACCCGTGGCCCCGTCACTTAGGGGGCGAGTGGCATCCCGTCAGTTTTTTAGTGGTAAGTCCCACAGTCCCCACCGCATATTCCCCGGGCGGTGGGGCTGCTGCAAAGCATTTTTCTGACGATAATACAAAAAAAAAAAAAAAAAAAAAGGTATATGTATATTTCTTTAAATTTTTGTCCCGCCAACCATCCGCTGGAATATTTCTGCAACCAGATGGTCGACTGATAGAGTACTCCCAATCGTGTAATAAAAAATAAATAAATGAACAAAAAAAAAATACAATACATCGGGACAAGCCCACCACACATTCCTACCACTGTGTCTCCTGTGTAGCCAGGATCAACAACGGCGACCTCAGATAGACAATAAGCAATGAAGCTTATTGACGTCCCGGGGAATAAACTACAGCTGTCTTGGAACTCACAACGAATTTAATCAGAAAGAAGATAGTCGGAGTAAGAAGTATTGAAAGGACTTCCCTCCCTAACAACTACGTGAGAAACAGCAATTTGAAGCAAAAGGCATTATATCCTAGAGAGATGGCAAATCAAGTGAGGCTCGATTGCCGAGCACCACGGTCTATTGTTACATTACTATTGGGACCTAATGCTATGAGCTGTTGTTTACTATTTTGATTCCAATAATATGTATTGCAAAACCTTCTAAATGTCTGATAATTCTCTCTGCTTGCTACGAGATCAGAATAATAAACTACGCCCGAAGTGACATGTAAAGAATTCAACTTGATTACGCGTTCGTCATGCCAAAGATCACACTCCCACAGAACGTGATGAGCTGTTTGTTCTACTCTGGTATTTGCGGTAGAACACTCACAGAAAGGAGAAGGTACAACCTTGAAATAAAATAACTTGGCCTTAAAGTTTCCGTGTCCCGTTAAAAATTGAGCTACTTGATGGTCGACCTCTAGCCCAGGTTTTCTTTAATCTGTCTCTCACAGAGGGAAAGAACAGATACAGATGACGGCCTTTTACGGAAGTCTCCCACCTTTCCTGCCATTCCGATAGAAGAGTCTGTAATACGTCATCTAACGGATTAAATAGTCTATTTATTTTGTCACGATCACGTGTCTTAAGGAACGCGGGGGTCATTTCTTTTGATCTATAGTACATCGACGCGCGACGCTGTATCTCCAAATCGACGGGTATTACGCCAGCCAGCACAGGGAGTGCCTCCGTGCTGACAGTTCTGTAAGACTTACACAAAAATATCAAGGCAAGACGCTGACTTTGCAATAATTTTCTTCGCGCGGCCCCAATTGTTACACGATCCGCGAAACCGCTGAACCATATGTTATACAACCCAGGTACGTCGCAGTATAAACCATTTTTAACGTTCTAAAGGTTAAACCCCAGGTTGCCGCAGATACTCGAGTTAAGGCATTAAAATTCTTTTTGGCTTTTTCTCCTACCTGCTTCATATGTTCAATGAAATTAAAGTTTTTGTCTAAAAGTAAACCTAAGTAGCAGACTGTGATTTTATTTGAAACTGAAACTCCATCAAAGCGAAAGCGCGGAGGGACTTTTAAATTTCCCTTAAGCATAAGTTGATACGTTTTATGAGGTGCAAATTCGAGACGGTTACGATTTCCCCATTCCGAGATAATGTCAAGACTCGTTTCAGCTAATTTTTCTAAAGATGCCCGCGAACTAGCATTAATTAATAAAAGACCGTCATCAGCATAACCCGTCAAGGAGCATCCATCCGGTAAGGGGAGGCTGAAAAAGTCGTCAAATCCGATATTCCACAGGTAGGGACCCAATACTGAGCCTTGTGGGCAGTCTAATGTAAGCACCTTTGACGCAGCATAGTGTCCGAGTTTTAATTTAGATATACCATTTTCAAAGTACGTCATAATAAGAGAGTAAATATTATTATAACATCCTCTGGTCTTAAGTTTAAGTAATAACATTGGCCACCAAGCATTATCAAAAGCACCCGAGATATCTAAAAACACGCCTATCACATATTTACTTTCAGAATGCTCAACTGCTTTACGGACGGTAAGAGCTGCATCGACGGTAGATTTCCCGACGGTGAAACCAAACTGTCTTTCGTGAAATTTAGGGCCACCTGGTAGCAAACGCGGAACTATGAGACGTTCGAGAACCTTACCCAATGATGGTAGAAGGGTAATAGGACGATAGGATTTAGGATCGTCAGGCTGTTTATCACCGCCTTTAGGTATTAATCTAATGAAGCCTTGTCGCCAGACGGCAGGAAAATAACCTTCGTCGATGCAACGATTGTATTAAGATGGAATCAGCGGCTACTTTGCATGCTTCTTGAATCATCCTATTAGTTATTTTATCGTCACCAGAAGCCTTATTAGTTGGCAAAGCCTTAACTACCGATAGAAACTCGTCTAGTGACGGAAGATCGGATTTTGGAGTTAGAGGGCATTGCGTGGCCGAATCTCGAACGTCACGATGATATTCGCTATCCTTACTTATGTTATCGTCCGGTATCAAAACGTTTAATAAGGCATCAGCAAATACAATACATAAAAAGAATAAATAAACTAAAACCAAATTAAGTCCTTGCAATACAAGTACACACGTTATTATCGCAGGTGTGTGGCCATCCTAATACTAAATGTATTGAAAAAAACAAACAGATATCGAAATATCGCACCTGTGTGTTTGCAGGATCGCAGCGTTGACCGGCTGGCTGTTAGACCGGCCGGTAGACCGCATGCGATATTGCGATCTACTTCCATTGCTGCGTTATTACCTACCTATTACCGCAGCAGTGTGTTTACTTCAACCTTTTACCAATCACTTATATTTGCAACCTAGCTTTGATGAATGGTACGTTTCCTAAGGTCTTTAAAAAGTCAATTATTCATCCGATCTTCAAGAGTGGGGACAGAGATCTAATCAACAACTATCGCCCAATCTCCATTCTCCCAGCGCTGTCAAAAATTCTCGAAAAACTAATTAATAAGAGACTAACAGGGTTTTTGGAGAAGAATAATATTTTGTCTAAAGCCCAGTTCGGTTTCCGCTCTGGTAAATCTACGGCAGACGCTGTGCACGAGCTTACGAATTATGTGGTAGAAAATATGGACGCTAAAAAGAAAGTGATAGGTATATTTCTGGACCTTGCGAAAGCGTTCGACACGATCTCTGTCCCTATATTGCTGAACAAGTTGGAGCGCATTGGAGTTAGAGGTAATCAGCTGTCACTCTTTCGGGATTACTTAACTGACAGAAAGCAGTGTGTCAGACTGGATTCTCATCTTAGTGATGAGTTGACTGCTGAGTACGGTGTCCCACAGGGAAGTATCCTTGGACCTACACTCTTCCTTGTGTACATCAATGATTTATGCAATATATTCCTGGAGGGAGGTAAATTAATTGCTTTCGCCGATGACACCGCACTTTTGTTTAGTGCAGACTCTTGGAAAAAGGTCCATGACACAGCTCAGGCCGGATTTGACATTGTCGTTTCGTGGCTGCGTTGCAATATACTAAGCCTGAATTCTGACAAAACTAAGACCATCGCATTTTCCATTAGAAATGATCTAACATCGGCCAACCCCTTTCCCGATTTCATTAAAGTACATTCTTGTCCCCCTGATACTCCAAATTGCTCGTGTCCTTTCTTGCAGAAAGTCGACAACATTAAATATCTGGGTATTATCATTGATTCCAATTTAAACTTTCATTTACATATAGATGGTTTGATGAAGAGACTCAGGAAGTTAATATACGTATTTAGAAACTTAAGAGCTGTAGCAAATCGCAAGGTTTTGATCTCGGTTTATTATGCTTTGTGCCAATCTTTGATAAATTACTGCATTGACATTTATGGTGGAGCTCCCAAAACAACACTCATCAAATTGGAGAAAACCCAGAGATCCATCTTAAAGGTTATGATGTTCTTTCCCATTAGATTTCCTACTTTTGAATTGTATCGTAAGGTAAATGTGTTAACGGTTCGACAATTGTTTGTTTTATCTGTTGTATTAAGGGAACATTCTATGACCGTATATGACCCCTCTGTGCTAAATAAGAGGCGTAAGGATCGGGTCTGCTCTAGAACCAAAATTTTTTCCACATCATTTGCTCAACGTTTCTTTTGTTTCCTAGGCTGTTTTTTATATAATAAAATTAACAAAAACTTGTACATATATAGTTTCACCAGAAGAGCTTGTAAGATAGCAGTTAGAAATTGGCTACTGGGACTCGGTTATGAGGACACTGAAAAACTGTTTAATCTCTCTTAAATGGCATGGTACTTATAAAAAAACTTCATATATTATAGTTTCTATTATAATAATTTTGAAATGTGTTTTAAACTTGTTACTGTCACAATTTAGTTTCCTTGGGGTGGAGACCTGGTGTCCTGAAACACAGGCTTTGCCTTATGGCGGAAACACACTACCGTGTCGGGGCGTGTCGTGTCGCGCCAGAAGCATATCGCGTTCATACATTTTATATGGTTAGGAGCACATTTGTAGGGCGTGTCGTGTCGTGACTCGCTCTGTCGTGGCGCGGACTGCTGGCTGCCAATTGCGCCACGGCGGTGGTGGGGGTTATGACGCGACACGACACGCCCTGCAAATGTGTTTCTATACCCGCGCGCGGCTCGTGTCGCGAACAAGTGGACGCTTTTTTTTTAAATTTGTTTTTGCAGCGTGATAATGAGTTACTAGGTAGTAGATTCCTGATAAATATACTTAAATACATTTTTTTGTAAATAAATACCATTATACATTATAGAAAACACCCAGACAAAGGCAAACACTGCGAGCTTCAGTTCAGAAATGAACGAAATAAACGCCAGACGTTTATTTCGTTCATTTCTGAACAGAATTGCGCCCCGACACGACACGTAAGTGTGCACACCCACCGTCACGACAGAGCGCGACACGACAGGCCTCGACACGGTAGTGTGTTTCCGCCATTAGGCACCAGTCTCCCACTATTGATTGTATTTGCTTTTTTTTTTTTTTTTTTTAACTTTGCGCTCTAACATGTTTCATATCTGATTTGTTTTATGCCTGTATATGTTTTTCATTGTGGGAGAAATAAAGATAAATTATTATTATTATTATTCAAGGCCATCCCATTCAAAATGTACTGAAACGCCCTCCTACAAACTGTTGTAGGTTTTATTTAAATGAGGAATTGTATTAGAACTTATTAGAACTGGCCGGTTATAAATGTTTGATTTGAAGAAGTTTTTAAAATTGGAGCTTTATGAATTAGACAGATATCAAGATGTCTAGTTTTAGATTCAGTCTGTTTAGTGATATCCTATAGATAAAGTTTGTATTTTACTACGTTTTTAAAGAAATGTTTTTGTAAGAACTAAATCATGTTTTAACATTAGTTTTGCTATGGGGAGTGACTAAATTGTGTAAGTAGTAGAAGAGAAAAGAAATACATAATGTTTTACAAGTGAGTTCTATTTCTATTCCAACACAACCCCACTAAAGGTAAAGAGAGTGATGTGCATCGATATAGACAATTAATAGGTTCTTTATTATATCTAGTTAATAAAACACGATTAGATATAGCGTTTCAGGTTGGTTATTGTAGTAGACATCAGGAATGCCCAAATTTAAATGATTTCTCGAATACAAAAAGTTTATTTAGGTATCTCAAAGGTTCTGTAGACTCAGGAATTCGTTATGTGATGCAGATTTCGCAGGTGATCCAGATACACGGAAAAGCACAACTGGCTTTGTTGTTTTGTATAGTGGTGGACCTGTACACTGGTGTTCACGGAAGCAGTCCGTCACTGCTCTTTCGTCAACAGAGGCAGAATATATTTCTGCTGCAGAATGTATTAAAGACTTGTTGTATGTTCAAAGTTTATATAAAGAATTGATCGGTAAAGTTCCAAAAACAGAATTGTATGTGGATAATCAGTCGGCTATTGTTTTGATTAAAAATGGTATATTCAGTAGGAGAAGTAAACATATAGATGTTAAATATCATTTTATTAAAGAAAAGATTGATCAAAATTTAATTGAAATTTTTTATTGTCCGACCAACTCTAATATTGCAGATATTTTAACAAAAGGACTTGATAGAACTAAGTTCTTATGATTGAGGACGTTTATTGTGAGTGATCAGTGATAATTAGTTAACTGTGGACTCTAATTATTATGTTAAAGTAGGTGTAAGATTTTGGAATGATATTCAAAATTTAGTTTAATGATGTTATGTTATATTTTAATTATTTTAATTTGATTGTTAATTAATAATTTATAATTGGGTGGATTTGTATTATATTTATTTAGCTATGATGTAGGTAGGGACATATAATATGGGTTTTAAGAAGATTAGTGTTGAAGAGATGTTGAAGAGGTACATAAATAGTTAATTGTATTTGAAGTAGTTGATATACAATTGAGAGGGGATGTTGCAGGTTTTATTTAAATGAGGAATTGTATTAGAACTTATTAGAACTGGCCGGTTATAAATGTTTGATTTGAAGAAGTTTTTAAAATTGGAGCTTTAGACATAGGTTACACCGTCAGTCTGGCGTCAGTCAGTCCATCAGTCAGCTCAGAATGACGGGAGAATTATCGTCTAACCGGTTGACTGACGGACTGATGGTCCAGAATGACAAAAATTAAATATTTTAAACATTTTTCATCATTCTGTTGTGAATGACAGCAGACTGATGCCAGACTGATCGTGTAACCGCTCGAATCATTCTCGCGTCAGTCAGTCACCGACCACCGTCCGCGACACAGAGTAACATGAATAACCGGAGAGTCCGCGACGCAATGGAGCGCGATTTATTAATAATAAATTTAGATGCGTGTAATGTTCTCTTTTTTGTAGCCAGGTTTTCATTCATCGCTTCCTTTTTACGGGTTTCTTTAGCAGTAAAGCGATAATTATAATAGCACAGGCTCTTTTTTTCTTCAAAATATCCATGGCTAGGCAGGATCAGGTGACTCACTTGACTTGTCGTCTTCACTTTACGAATGATGACTTAAACGTAAAGTTTTTACACATATCATCAGTCTGCTGTCAGTCTGGACTGAGCGTGTAACCGTGTTTTTCATCCATCATTCTGGCATCAGTCTAGCCGGGACCAAACTGATGGATCAGAATGATGCCAGATTGAGCGTGTAACCTATGTCTTATGGCGGAAACACACTACCGTGTCGGGGCGTGTCGTGTCGCGCCAGAAGCATATCGCGTTCATACATTTTATATGGTTAGGAGCACATTTGTAGGGCGTGTCGTGTCGTGACTCGCTCTGTCGTGACTCGTGACGCCGACTGCTGGCCGCCGATTGCGCCACGGCGGTGGTGGGGGTTATGACGCGACACGACACGCCCTGCAAATGTGTTTCTATTCCCGCGCGTGGTTCGTGTCGCGAACAAGTGGACTTTTTTTTTTAAATTTGTTTTTGCAGCGTGATAATGAGTTACTAGGTAGTAGATTCCTGATAAATATACTTAAAAACATTTTTTTGTAAATAAATACCATTATACATTATAGAAAACACCCAGACAAAGGCAAACACTGCGAGCTTCTGTTCAGAAATGAAAGAAATAAACGTCTGGCGTTTATTTCGTTCATTTCTGAACAGAAGCGCGCCCCGACACGACACGTAAGTGTGCACACCCACCGTCACGACAGAGCGCGACACGACAGGCCCCGACACGGTAGTGTGTTTCCGCCATTATGAATTAGACAGATATCAAGATGTCTAGTTTTAGATTCAGTCTGTTTAGTGATATCCTATAGATAAAGTTTGTATTTTACTACGTTTTTAGAGAAATGTTTTTGTAAGAACTAAATCATGTTTTAACATTAATTTTGCTATGGGGAGTGACTAAATTGTGTAAGTAGTAGAAGAGAAAAGAAATAGGTACATAATGTTTTACAATGAGTTCTATTTCTATTCCAACACAACCCCACTACAACACAAACGTCACTCTCACGTTCATGACGTTCATAAATATCATTTATTGTATAGTAGCAAACGTTTGTCGCCTTAGAGAAAGGATGAATAGAGGCGACACGGTAGGAGTGAGCGAGATGAGTAAATACAATATTCCCAAGGCCAAAAAGAGCTAGAGAAACATTTTTTGTCCTTAACGACGTATACTATTTTTTTGCTGGGCACAGTCGCTAACTGTGCCCAGCTAACGAGAGCGGTTTTCTATAATTCTCAAAATCTGAATTTTCAGGGTGAAAACAAGGTGAAAACTGTAATCTGTGATTGACTTTATGTGTTTTTG
Source organism: Endotricha flammealis (assembly GCA_905163395.2). Classification (NCBI taxonomy): domain Eukaryota; kingdom Metazoa; phylum Arthropoda; class Insecta; order Lepidoptera; family Pyralidae; genus Endotricha; species Endotricha flammealis. The sequence goes on from LR990853.1 coordinate 11,383,221, forward strand.
CGTTCATAGACTATGGTGCATTGTAGTGTTTTAGGCTGCAATAGCCGCAGTGAACGTAAAATCGACAACATAAACTTTCATTCGTAAGTACACTATTTAGACTTTATTTCGGCCCTAATTGATTAAAATGAATACAGATAATATTTATTAAGGCTCAAATGACGGCTTCAATGTACAGAAATAACGAATTAAAACGTAAATGTTCAAGAAAATAATCGTATTTTGTAGTATTATACACCCAAATTAAGTAGGTAAGTAAAATGAAGCCAGGCGGCCACTTTCCTGTGTCTCCTAAATTTAGTCGGGTACCACGCGTATTGGGGATACCAGCAATTTACTTGAATTTACCCATGCAATATTACCCACAATTGAGGTAAAATAGTGACAACTTAAATTAAAAATAATATCTATTTAAAACAAGCTTGTACAGACGAGAAACCCCCCCCACACATATAGTTTTTAACCGACTTCAAAAAAAGAGGAGGTTCTAAGTTTCACTGTGTATTTTTTTTGTATGTCCGCCGATTACTCCGTCGATTTTTTACCGATTTTCTTAATCTTTTTTTTTTCGAAAGTGCATATCCCAACTTGGTCCCATTGTCACCAAATCAGGATCTGATGATGGGATCCCAGGTAAATCGAGGGCAACCCTCAGATTCTATAAGCATGTACAACGCGTTACTTATGTTTTCGTAAGCTATTTATTTATTTACGTCTGGAAGTCATCATCCCATGTTGGTGAGGTGATGATGGAAGGTACAACTCCTAAACGGATAGGAGTTAGAGCATAATTCTTTAAGTATTGTAGGTATGGATTAGACCATTTGTTTTTTTTTCCATCATCACTTGTCACAAAGTCAGAATCTGATGATGGGATCCCAGATGATCGAGGGCAACTCTAAAATTTGATAGGCACGTACAATGTGTTACTTTACTTATGTTTTCGTAAGCTGTTCATGTATTTACGCCTGAATTCGTATCAATGTTAACAACAAACAAGTATAAATCGAAGTCTCAATATATTGATGATTATAAGAAAAAATACATCGCAAATCATCAATAGTCCTATTAGTTTATCGTATATAAAAATATTAAAAAAACATGGGGTAAATCATGGGGTAATATTCTCTTTTCTGGTAACACTACGTAATCAATGTACTTTGTTTCTCTCCCTTACGGGTATACGCCTGATGACAACTCTATTTAACCTTTCTCTAAGTTTGTCGCGATCGCGCCACTATTCTACTGGCCAGTCTGGCTGTCATGGGCTGTCATAGATAGAACTGTCATCATTTGCACTTGCACTTAATGCACTGACTTGCAGTCCACAGAATAGTTTCTTTATGTCTTTTTTTCTCTCTGGAATAGAGTACTTTGTTGCAGTCTTTTTGGTCGGTCGTGCTGCGTGTTGTTTTGTATTTGTTTGTTTTTGATTGTAAACTTGAAACAATCCTTGAATTTGCTGAGTAGATCGAATTTGCTACTTGTAATCTTTTAATTATACTTGTGTTGTAATCTTTTAGTCAGTGTATGTATTAAATAATCTGTTTGAAATTTGTGATTTCACATAATCGTCATCATTGTTGATGTTCCTCCCATTTTTATTGTTTAGAAAAGTATTTGGTGTTATGGTGTTAGTGTTAAAATAATTTTAATATGGATAACGAATTTGTGGATATATCGACAAATTTAAGGCTTCAATTAGGGTATGGTATTGGTCATATTCTAAATGATGTATGTGCTAGCCTATGGTTTACCTATTTATTGGTGTTTTTCCACTTAGTCTTGGAATTTAGTGCCTCTCAGGCAGGAACACTTATGTTAATAGGGCAAATAGTAGATGCTCTTGCTACACCATTTGTAGGGTATCAGTCTGACCATACTGATAATGCTCTGAGTGCTAAATATGGTAGAAGAAAGCTATGGCACTTCTTTGGTTAGTATATTTTTTATGATTGAGTATGTTGATAAATAAATAAAAATAATACAATATTGTTACTCAACATTAACTGTTTTTCAGAATCAACAAAAACTGATTAATTTTGGTATATGTTATGATTTTTGCACAATTTCAACAACAATTTTGAATTTTGTAATTATGAAGTTGCAATACTATTATATGATTAGTGCGATAATTGTTTTATGTTTCAGGAACTGCATGTGTACTAGCATCCTTCCCCTTCATTTTCTCACAATGCATTGGATGTTCTATGACACACAAATGGGCACAAATGTTTTATTTTTCATCATTCATAATAATATTTCAAATTGGATGGGCAGCTGTTCAGATCTCTCATTTAAGTCTGATCCCAGAGTTGTCTGATGACGATCACACAAGATCCCACCTCACAGCCGTACGGTATGGTTTTATGACAATACTATTTGATTTAAAGGATTTGTCCAATTCATTACAAGTCTTGTAAAATTTGCAAAAAAAAATAACAACAAAAGGTCTTGACGATTTACTGTATTCTAGACTGACTAGAAGACTAAATTATACTTTGATTTTTATATTTAATATTTTCTATCTCTAATTCATAAAATTTTATATATGAAACATTTGGGAGAGGCCCAGTCCAGCAATTACAATTCCATTCAATACAATTGATTAACAGACTACCGAAAAGATCAATAGTAGGTTGATGGTGTGTCAATGGAATGGCATCGGACATAAACAAATAAGAGAATACCAAATGTCAAAAACTATTCAAGTGACATACCATCAACACTCTATTATTGCATTCGTATTTTAGCAGACTTGGGCCCCAGCAGTGAACTTCTTGAAAATGATAATTAAATTTTTAATATTATGAATTTTTTAGGTATGGATTCACAGTATTTTCAAATTTATTTGTGTATGTTGTGACATGGCTTGTGTTGCATATGACTGGGGAATGTGATAAACAGGTAAGATATTCACATCAAAGGCATCTATGGGTCTTACATGAAAACACTAGCGGGTGTGATATGTTTCATATGCCAATTGGAGCATGCAAGCTGAATATACAAGCATTTTGCAAAAAATTACCAGAATGACTCCACTCTTGCGACAAATCTTCGTAGGAGTCGCGAGCGCGATTAACGGTCGCACGCTTGAGTTTTCACAGCTTACTTCCTATTTTCATATTTTCTTGAAGATTAAATTCTCTGTTTGCAGCAAGTTGGACCTGCTGACGCATGGAAATTTAGACACATCGTATACATAGTGATGAGCGTGGGTACAGTAGCATCAATCCTATTTCACCTAACTGTGGCCGAGAGATCGCGAAGAGGACAAGAACAACTAATTCAATATGACAATAATGAATCGATGGGGGCACATTGTCAATTCTTACGTAAACCACTTTTATATCAGGTAAATTGTCAATTTTCAATTTCGACCCTTTAATAGACGTCACGACGTCGTAGAAGTCATTGTTCACTAAACCTGGTTCAATTTATAGTGGTTACAAACACTGATTGACAAGGCAGGCAGCAAAAGCATACGCCACATTTATACTGATACTTTTTTATGCCACAAAGTAGGTAAACAAGCCATCATCCCCCCCCCAATGGAGCTCTGGAGACCTTACTCACCGTAGGAACACAACATGGCCGAGACCAATTCTATTTGACTACGATCTTCTGTAAGGTGGAGGTCCTTCCCCAGACGGGCTGCTCCAAATTGAGCGGATTATCCGCTGTGCCCTACCTCTCTTACTTATGGTTTATCGAAAATTTGCTCATCCTCTCACTGCGAAAAAAGTCAATTTTTTCGCTAACTGCATAGGTACTACTATTAGGGTTCCTTAGTAAACTACAAGGAACCCTTATAGTTCCGCCATGTCTGTCCTCGGTCTAGCGCCTAGACGCTTGATGCTAGAAAGCTGTAATTTGGTATGTATACGCATATTTATAATGCTAATAAAGTGGTAGAACAAAAAATTTAAAAATATATTTTTCTGATTAATGAATATTTAGATCATTTTTCGATACAATGATCCGTTTCGGAATTATTTACTCGTGACAATTTTCATAGTTCACGCCCCCCCCCCCCCCCCCTCTATCTTCGAGTCTTATGCTTAGAAATTTAAAAAAAAAACATGGTAGTAGTCCATATGCCGAACCTCCAACGAAAACTATTACGGTTAAGTAGGCTCTATATGTTTAATTTTCTTAGTACCATGCGAGATTCAGAATTGAAAGTCTTGTTTCAGGTGGCTGGTGTGTACATGAGCACAAGACTCGTAGTAAATGTCGCTCAGGTATTGATTCCACTATATCTACATCGAACGTTGGGGCTGGCGGCCCGCGCTCTGGCTGTGATACCCCTAGCAATGTACCTTGGTAGCCTCACAGCTGCGGGCGTTCAGAGGTTGGCCCCCAGGTCCTTCAGCCGAAAGTTAAACTATTTGTTGGGATCTGCATGTGCACTAGCTGGTTTTGTGTGGATTAATATTGGATCTGACAATAATTATAAGGCGTTATACATATATTTTGTTGCCGTTTTAATAGGTTGGTACAGAATTAAAACCATGAAAGTGCAAAGCATAACGTGAACTTAGCGAACCATGCATAGTAGGCAACATAACTATTCAGATAAACTTAAAAGAAATCTTAGATTTGTGGAAGTGGCTGCTATAACAGAATTCACGTTGTGGCTTGCCTTTTATATTTATTGATGAACCATACAAATCACAGCATGGACAGTGTTCCCTGAATGCACTTTTCTTTTTTTTATCCTCTTGAAACATCTCTTGTTCAATGGAAACTTGACTTAAGTTGTTACAAATTGATTATGCCTTTGTGTCCGTGTGACCTATGCCCTCAGTGATAACTTTATATTGACCCATAAATATATGCAATACATTTCTTGTTTAATATGTACATTCTAATGGATTCTCAGTAGTAAGTAACTACTGACTTATTAGATTATTAATGTTTACTTAGCGACTGGCTTAATTAATTTGTATAAAAATATTAAATACTGTGTTACTCACAATGTACTTAATTGATACAAACTGTGAATCATGTTATTGTATTACCGATGTATGCATGTGTTAACTATAAACTCGATTTTACTCGTAGTTTAAATTGTATTTGAAACACGTCATTGTTTTCGTTAAATTCTACTTATACCGTATTTTCTTAAGTAGTTACCTGCTGATCATACATACAAGACTGTGGTATACATCTGTAAAATAATTAATTCAGTTAGAGACTGCTGCAACGCCAATTAAGATATAACTGATAACATTTTTTAGTCTTGGCCCATCAATTGATCAGTATGTCTCATTTCATATTACTATGTATAATCTGTTTTAAAAATATGATAAAAGGAGCATATAATCCGATACCACACAATGGTCGTGACAATTTTAATTTGAGATAGTGACACAACGGATGGCGATAAGTCCCTAAATGTTGTTTTATCAGAGTTGAAGACTAGCAAATTAACCTTTTAAGCAATCACAAATTCACAATCGAATCGATTGGTTGCTACACTAGCGCTAAATTGTTTTGAAATTGCGTTTTTAATAATGTTCTTGGACAAATCACACAACGCTATCTAGTTCCAAATGGATACTAGATTTCTGATAAATACCTATACATAAATACTTTTTTTGTAAATAAATACTTATTATACATAGAAAACAACCAGACCAAGACAAACAGACATGTTCATGCACACAACTGTTTGCCTTTCGCAGGATTCGAACCCGCGGCCCTTGGGACATAGTGGCCATTGCTAGCCACTCGACCACCGGGCCTGCCGTTGTTATTTTACGAACTAAATTAAATTAGATTTTATACTTATCTGTTTTTAAAAATATGATAAAAGGAGTACCTAGGCACAGATATTATAATACTTAACAGTACAGATAGCTCACTCCATACATTAAACGTAGCCGTTCTAAGTGCGCTTATTGCTCGGGCAATTTTTAGTACCAAAATGGAAAACTAGATGTCGCCCGAAAAAAACATCACAGACAACTAAAATGCTTTTGCGCTTACAGTCGAACCAATAGATGGCAGTAGTGGCGTCAAATAATCAGAGCACTAATCCGTTTTTTTTTCAAAATTAGATTATAGGTATGTACTTACTTATTACTTAAATAAAAAAAATCGAAAAAGTTCGTTTTTCATCATGACCCGACCGGGGATCGAACCCGGGACCTCCTGGGTGGCGGTCTGGCGTGGTAACCATTACGCGACGGAGGTCGTCTTAAATTACACATTTGTAATCGTACATCTTGCACGCATCAGGTAAATTCACAGATATCGTGTTCTGAGGGTAAATTCATATTTACGATAAGTAGAAAGTAAGTATAGATACCTACCTAATTACGGGCAATGCCATATTTTTTAAAAGTTAGTGTAAATAGGTAGTATAGTATCTACTTGATAGTCAATTTTATTATTGTCGTTTACAATGTTTTTATTTCTGCTTTTTGCCTATATATTTAACCCATAATGTATCTACCTACTTAGAACACCGAGTGCAAATTAAGGTGAATGAAATGCGTTTCGGCGGCGAGGGAGGCGCCGCGCGCGGCGCACGCCGCCGACGGCGCCGCATCGCGCCGTCGCTCTTCATCGTCGTCGCGTCGCGTTGTATTCGGCTTGTAGATTGAATCTTTAGCTAATATTGCCGTGCCGTTTTGCAAATAGTTATATGTAGGTAAATACCTACTTTTGATATTTCAAAAATAAGTTTTTAGGGTTCCGTAGTAAACTACAAGGAACCCTTATAGTTTCGCCATGTCCATCTGTCCGTCCTCGGTCCTACACTCATATTAACAATGCTAACAAAGTGGTAGAACAAAATTTTGAAAAATATTTTTTTTGGGCCTACAAGGAAAACTATAACGGCTATGTACGTAAGCTCTACTAGTTACCGAGTAATAGCCGAGGAACTTATGAAGTAAAATTTCTTTGACGAAAACGTATAAATGTCATAGGACCTATATGGCATTGTACTCATCTGCAAGCAAGAAATGCGTAGAAAATACGGAACCCTGCATTTGCGTGGCCCGGCAGGTACTTGCCCGTTTTTTTTAAATCGTTTATTCAAGGTAAAAAACAAAATATAACAACAAAAATGCCGCACCACAAAAGCCGCGCAGGCGCAGTCTGCAGATCTGAGTAGTCCTTATCCTTACGAATATTATAAATGCGAAAGTAAATTAAAAATAAAATATTTTTTATACCACTAAGGTGGCAAACGGTTACATACCGTATCACATGATTCCTATGGATGCGTTGCCGACTCTATTATAATAGTCAAGTGGGGCAACTCGGATACAAAAAACTGATCCGTGTCCGAGTTTACTACTTTCAAATTTTGATTTATGCGACTCGGACGATTTTGTAATTTAAAGTAGTAAGATGTATGTATCTATGTACACGTACCGTCAAGAGGCATCAGGCGGCCGTATGCTTGTTTGTCACCTTAGTGGTATAACAAAAAACAGGTCGATCTTTACATTGGATTTTGTGCCGTTCTTAAGTTCTATGTTATAAGAGCTATAAATGTAGGTACTGCAAGTATAAAGCTCGACGTGCACCTGACTTTGGATATGATGGCTAAATTCGCAAAGCGTGATGTAGTTCTGCGTTTTTGGTATGTTGTATGGTAATGTTAGTTAGGGTAGTCTCAATTCAAATATGCAACTTCGAAAAAGTTGTGAAAACTGACAAAATCGATTCACTGTTCGCTCTCCAGGATCAAAGTGATTACATATTTATGGAGGTGACTGTACCTACCAGCGTTGCGCAAAGACTACGCTACGCGCATCAATTCATTCCACGCAGAGATAAACCGAGCGCGCGAACGCAGAAGCAGGCGGTGTGGCAACGATGCGTAGCAAGCGCTTCGCGCCATGATGACGTTGTGGCCGTGTGGCAACGGCGCACGCGCCTCGTGATTATGACGTTGTTAGTAGGTGTACATCATGTACCATACATAATTATTTAAAAAGCTTTCTATAATATGTATACATACTGTGCTTTTGTTTACGTCACACCGCGGACGACTACGCTATTATGCGTGTATGTATATTGTATATATATACAATATACATATATAATAAGTCCGTAAATTAAATAAATACCTTACTACCATTGAGCTATAATACGTCAGGTCAGTACATTATACTTCAATGCTTACTACTTAGGTACTTACCTACTTATATATATGTATACATACCAACTTTTACGAATTTAACACAATTATATTAAAAAGAAGTCTTCTTTGAAAAATTAAAAATATTATTGAAATTTTGAAAGATAAAAAAACTCGTACAAATTGTAAATCAAATAACGCAAAATGATAGGTAGGTAAGTATGAGATAATTTTGTAAAAGAAAAGTACTAGTAAATCAAGTGTTTATTACAATGCAAATATTAAAAATTAAAAGAAAAAATATATAGGTAGGTACTTAAAGATTTTTTAAATTTTATTTTAAATAATATGATTTGCTTGTCAAGAATTAAATTTAGCGCCATCTATCTGTGACTGATTAAACCTATCTTTATCTTTTAAAGAAAGCGACATCTGTTGTGAGTTTGTGACATCAAGTAAAATATTTAGTAATAAATTACGAAACAAAATTAACCAATTCTATTTTACAGTACATTCTTCGCTATTTTCAGGATTGTATTTCATTATAAAATTATAAAAACTATTAAAATATTGTTTTCAGTGCGTAATTTTACTTTATTTTGGATTTACATAATCTTCAATTACAATCGATACTCTTAACGCCATCTATATTATTTAGGGTTGAACTACGTTTAGTTTATATGGAGTTGACCACCTGTGACCTAGGTATTATAATCCGATACCACACAATGGTCGTGACAATTTTAATTTGAGATAGTGACAACGGATGGTGATAAGTCCCTAAATGTTGTTTTATCAGAGTTAAAGACTAGCAAGTTTACCCTTAATAGGATTCACAATCGATCGGTTGCTAGTTGCTACACTAGTAACACTAATGTTTTAAATTGCGTTGTTATTTTATGAACTAAATTAAATTATATGCTATTGCATTTAAGACTCGCGGATTACCCGCGATGGTAAGCAAACACCAACAAAATATATGTTTATTTTTTTAAGGTTTCGGAGGTGCTGTCATGCTTGTAACGAGCTTGTCTCTCACGGCAGATCTGGTAGGCGAAAGGACAGAGGCCTCCGCCTTCGTTTATGGCCTAATGAGTTTTACAGATAAGCTCGCTTGCGGCGTTGCTATTGCAGTTATTCAATTTTAGTAAGTTCACTATATTTGAAAAGGTAGTTTTATCATTATGTACTGTATGTATGTATGTATGTAACATTGTTGACATGTTCAGTCAAATGACTTATGTAGGTAATTGAAATGATATACGAAAATGACAAGGTACTAAAGTTATTACATATTTATGGAGGTGACTGTACCTACTCAAGTCTGAAGTCTAACTAGCTCCCTATTGTTGGAAAAAATGTGGAATTACCAATAGAACAGCAGATTATTTGTGAGTTTATTAACCCGAAAAAGCTAACGTGGGCGAAGCCACGTGCAACAGTTAGTTATGAACGGAGCA